>BMAO01028354.1:0-19695 GCA_019973975.1 Trichonephila clavata
TCTCTGTTACGCTCCTGTAACCTAGAAAGTGGATTTCCATAAACCATTTTTGTGAATCTTTGCTCAACAAAATAACATGCATGCCAAATCTCAAATCATTCTAATAGTTCAAAAAAGATTTTTATCAATAGGTATCTACTTGTAGAGTCTATTTCCATAAGATGTATTCATAACGGTCTTCAATTCAACAAAAAACTTGTATAATAAATTTCTAACTTGTTTAGCAGTAAGAAAATGGGAATATTTTTTATCATACACCCCAGTAAAAAACTGTCGCACCTCCCATAGGAACGATTCACGCGTACCTTACGGTCGTGAAAACGTTTACCAAAAAAATAAACGAGTGATGTGCCAAATTCATTTTAGGTCCCATGAAGACTGTTATATTGAAGTATACTGACAAATCATTGATAACAAATAATTTGTTTCTCAGAATTAAATATTTCTGGGTGACTGTGTCCCGCCCAACTGCTCTCGGGTTAAATATAAATTAGGGAGTAGTGTTTTACATTAAACATCTGTAAAATCTCGTTTTATATATTGTGATTACAATTTTGAAAAACTGTAAAATTCAGTGCAATTAAAAAAGAAATCTTCGTTATATTAGAATGTTTAAAGTGAATTCATTACAGTGCTATCAAATGTCTGTATTATCTAACGTATCATTTTAAAATACATTTTTTTCCAATTCCTACAATTCACTCAATCTCTTTATATTTATATAGAAATTTATCTTGTCCAAATTTTCAGACGTTGATTACAAACTATATATTCATCCAATCAGTTCAATTATAATTCATTAATTAAATTAAAATTAATTTAATTAATTACCAGCTTTTGAAGCCAATTTAGATTAGTCTCCATTAATGTAAAAATGTAACTGTTAAAACAATGACGAAAGCTGGCATCGAAAACCGGTTTTTTAACCAAACAGGGTGTGCATTGTTATAACAATGAAGACAAATCAAGCTCTTTTTCATTTTCTACTATTAATTCACTATATATGTAATATAAAAAGAGATTTTTATATTCGTGAGCTATAACGTAAACTTACATAGGCTAATACTGCAAACTTCTCAGCTATTCTTCTGTTATCTGTAACAATCTACGAACCTTAAGTATTGTTTTGCTTACATCAGGGAAATGGAAAGGGGACTGAAAAAGCTTTTTCCATTCCAAAAAAGTTTGAAATGTAAATTTAGTACTTGTGATTATAATGGGGTCAAATTCAACCATTCCGCAGTACAAGTATTAGAAACAAAAAAAAATGATAGGTATTTAAAATATATTTTCACAGGGTTTTTATTGGTACAGAAATAGGAAAAGACAAACGGAATTGAAAAAAAAATTCTTGAATGTTTTTAAGAAAATTGGAAACAAAATTGCTTTTGGGGCAAAATGACCCCCTCCGAGTTTCCAGTGTTATCCAAACATGCACTTCAGACCTTAAAGTTGGTAGCTTGGTTAGATCGATACGATTTTTCTTACTAAACACCGAATTACTTTATGCTCTCTCAGGGTTAAAGAATTGTATTGAATTTTATTTGTGGTAATTGATTGTGAGAAACAAGTTGTTGTTCAGAAGGGGAGAAACTTGATCAACTTCTCCAGTTCTGAAGGTAGCGATTTGTCTTTGCATATCAATCCTAAGGTTAAGGAAGGTATTTTTGAAATTGAAATGAAAAATGATAAAACTAAAGAATGGAGTATAGAGCAGAAGGTAAAAAATGAAATTTTTCTAAAGTAAAAAGGAAAGAAAGGATAAATAAATAAATGTAGTAAAAAATAAAACGCGCAAAGAGAAAAAATAAAAACAATGTCCTGATATTTTCGAATATATCAGAGATGGATTCTGATAATGGGTGCACACATTATCAGATTGAAGTCGAAGATAAGTCGGAATCAAGACATTGCAAAATTCCTTTTCACAATTTTTTCCAATGTTACGATGATGTGTTTAAGATAAATATAATGTTTGAACTCTATATAAGAATAGAAACATAGAGAACGAGACTAACATCAGAGTTACCAATATCATTAAACGCGGTTAAGCGTCCCGAAAACAACAGGAGAAGAATTTGATTGTCAAATAAATAACGCATTAAATGCTGGGATCATTAAAGAATGTTCATCCCTATATTCTGCCCCAGTAACACTTGCTTATAAAAAGGATGAACAGAAAAAGAGCAGATTTTGTATTAATTTTAGGAAACTTAACCAAATCATTAAATCAGATGCTGAACCCCTTCCTTTGATTGAAACACTTATAGATGCATTAACTCAAAGTAATTATTTTTCAAAACTAGACACGACTTCGGGTTATCTGCACATGCCAATACATTCAGACGATAATAAGAAATTCGTTCTTTTTACCAATAGTGGATTGTATGAATGGCTAAAATTACCATTTGGTTAGCACAATACGTCCAATATTTTCAAAGAACGCGATACACCTAATCTCCACTAATGTTTGCACATTACAGGGACCACACAAGCTGAAGAACATTGCAACTCATATTTCCTACATCCACAGCGTAAGCCACAACCATTCTAGTGTAAAAATTCGTTGCACAGGTTTCGGAGAAACTAAAGAATTTTTTTATTATTATTAATGGTACGAATTTTTATGTCGCGACCTGGCAACACATCTACCTCTATCGGCGAAGACCAATTCAATCGTTTTTTACTGTCCTCTCCTATTAATAGAACGTCACTAATTTTGGGTTCATGAATGTTTTTGAATAATGAAACTCAAACATTCTTTTCAGAAACTATGTCCTAAATCTTTCAGCAACTCAGTTCTATATCTGATCTGTTTTCTTAAATGTTGGATCTCTACCATGTCCGTCATTAATATTAAGATTTCGATTATCAATTAAAAACATAAGAGTTAAAGGAATTAGATCATCTGCACTTTCAGAGATATATATGTAACATAAAAATAGATATGTATATTCGTAACCTTTAATGTAAAACTTAATGATGCAAGATGATTGCAATATTTCTTCATCCTTTTCCCTCCATACACTAAACCTTCCCTGTAAAATTAATTATGCCTTTGTCTAGAAGCACAGAACCAGTAGGGTCCTGGAAAACCCCATAAATCAAGGGTTTTGGGGGGGGGAATTTGCCTGTTCGCTTTCCCTTTTTAAATATCGCTGTCCCTCATAGTCTTCTGCCTGTTAGATAACTTTGTAACACGTTCTTCCAGTGTTCTCCCTACGAAGGAAAACCCATACTTTGAGTAAAGATCTTGAATGCCATAGTTGTTACTGGGTCGTTGAGATATTTTAAGTCGACAGGATTTCATCGAATACTCGGAAGCTGAAAATGTGTTACCGGCAAAAGACGAACATTAAAAAATAACGGAAAAACTCAACGATCCAAAAGATATGGAAATGAATTGTAAGAACTGTTGAGACAAGGATATATAACAAAAAATTGTGAGTTATATAGGAAGAGTAATACTTTATAGAAGCTCTGCTGCTAAAAAAAATTAAAATTGAATCTTCAAGTTTGAGACCAGGAGTGCCGAATCACCAACGAGGCAGAAAATGCTGGACACTACTACAACGCAGTCATCGTATTCAAACTTCTCGTCGGTTTTAGCAATCGTGGATTATTAACACTGATCTCTCTGCAAATCTTCAATATCGGAAGAAATAATGTAATACAAGAAATTGGGTCAGTGTTTTTCCTTCTCCCCTTCACTCGATCATGTTTTTTGGTAAGAACTTTTCATCATTAATTTATCCAAATTTTTTTTTTAAGATACACTCATTTAATAGATTTAATTAAATTGCGTTTAAATTTCAAACGATACTTGTGGAAATAGTTATGACGACCACATTTTAAAATTTAAATTTAACCTATTTATTAAATTTGATATTTTCATATGATTTAAAAATAAAATTCAAAAGTGTCATCAGTAAATATTTAATTTAAATGTTTAGGACAACTTGGTTAAAATTTAAATTTAATATGTTTATTAAATTTGATGTTTTTTGTATGATTTCGAAGAAAAATTCAAAAGTGACGAGTCAGCAAGCAAATTGATTTAAATTTGTGGTTTAGGTAAAATTTGATAACGTTATTGAAATTACGTTGATAATATTTTATTTTATAGTATTGAAGTAATTCGTGTTACACTAAAAGAAAGCAAAGCCTCAACGGGTTAATTGCTTGATCAATTAATTAAAAGAAAAAAAAATACCCGATTAAATCGCAATAGAGTTTTAAATTTCGAAACATTTAATTTAAAAATTGGGGATAATTAATTTTTAGATATGATAAAAGAAATTGTTGATAAGTTTACATTAAATGAGTTAATTGAAATTTGCGATATTTTAAGCATCGCTGGGGAAGGGAGACACACAATCAGAAGTATCAAAAAATATTATAACTTGCCTTTGCGATTTTGAGACACTTAAAAATTCCTTAACGACTGATGAGACATCAGAAGAAGAAACAAATGAATTGAGGAGATGCAATCAATCAGTGCAATACGAAAATAAAAACTGTAATGATAATGTTTTTAAAATAGATAGCAATGTCAATAGACTAAATAACAAACATGATCAAAAATTAAAAGTGAGTTTTAACGATATCGAGAGTATAATAACTCCTTTTAAAGTGAAAGGCAAGAAAATGTTTTAAGGTGACAGAACACCTTTAAAACTCAATTTTCGGTCAAAGTATCGATTTTTCGTTTTTGATCAAATATTAAAATTCAATCTTTTATCTTTCTAAATCTGTAAAAATTTTGTTTCTAGCTTAATTAGAAGCCAAGTTACAGCTTTTTAAATATTACTTGATCATGAATTTCTCTGACCGGAAATGCCTTTCTGCTAACCGGAAGTGGCCCAAATTGTTTGTTTACGTTTCTCTTTCATGGTATATGACATGAAATATGAAAATTAATATACAAATATTTTGTCAGAAATTAAAATAGAATATTTGAGAATAAATATAAATGTATTTGGAAATACATTTTTCCTTTTTTATGTAGGAAATCTGGCATCAAATTTGTTGTTTAGTGACTTTGTTTACATATATGTTTGATTTTCATACTGAAAGAATCGACAGCGTAGAAAGTTAAAAAATAATTCTATTCTGTTTTATTTTTGCTTGAAAATAGTTAAAAGTATTGCTAGAAAGCGTAAGAGACAATTTTTTGGAAATAAATACACAAATATTTCCGAAAATAACAGCAATTCAAACACCTGTTCCTGAATGCACTGCTAGTTCTTCAAAATTGGGAAATGAGAGTATGTAAACTGCAGAAGAAATGCCTGGTCCTCTGTTTGGTAACAGAATCATTGATCTTGAGCTTATTGTGGATGCATTTTCTCAACTTTGCTGCCCAAAATGTTTTGCTGAAAAAGTAGAGCTTTTTGAGGATTCCATGTATGGATTATGCTCTCATTTTACACTAAAATGTAAATGCTGTGACTTTTTCTTTGCATTTGCTTCATCAAAAAAAGTTGTAAATGCACCAGTCATAAATACCAGGCTAGTATATGGTATGCGGCAGATAGGCAAGAGTTTTGCTGGTGCATTTAAATTATGCACAACATTAAATTTGCCTCGACTGACAAAAAACTGCTTTCAAAAATCAGGAAGCAAAGCTTTTAAAAGTGGTTCAGGAAGTAGCTGAGGAATCCATGAAAAAAGCTGCTACTGAAATTGTGGATATAAAAGAAAATTTTTCATCTGATTTTGTAAAATGTGGCATATCTGTGGATGGCACATGGCAGCGTAGAGGCTATATGTCTATGAATGGTTGTGTTGCTGCAATATCAGTTGATACTGGTAAGGTGTTAGACGTAGAAATTATGTCGTCCTACTGTCCTACATGTAAGAGACTTCAGACTATGCCAAGAAACTCTGAATATGAGTCGTCAAAAGCCGACCACATATGTCAGTGTAACTTCACGGGATCTTCGTCAAAAATGGAAATTGTGGGGGCTTCACGAATATTTCTTCGTTCAGAAAAAACCGCAGACTTCAATACATGCAATATTATGGAGATGGTGATTCAAAAACTTTCATGAGTGTGAAAGACACTTATGGAATGAACAGTGTGACAAAGTTTGAGTGCATTGGCCATGTACAAAAGAGAGTGGGCTCGCGTCTAAGAAAGCTAAAAACAAAAACTAAAGGACTGTCTGGTAAAGGCAAATTAATTGATAATTTTATCGACCGACTTCAAAATTACTACGGAATTGCTGTACGCAGTAATGTCGGTAACTTAAATGCCATGCAGCAAAATGTAATTGCTGCGTTATATCACTGTGCATCAAGTGATAAGAAACCGATGCATGGTCAGTGCCCAATAGGGAAAGACAGCTGGTGTTATTTTCAGCGGGGGGTGGCAAATGGAACAAAATGTACCACAAAATATGTTGGTTTATCAAATGATGTTTTAAATAAAATTAAACCAGTATATTTAGAACTATGCGACAAACAGATATTAAGTAAGTGCTTACATGGACGCACGTAAAATGCAAATGAGTGTTTTAACGGAATAGTCTGGCAAAAAGTTCCGAAAGAAGTATTTGTTTCGCTCAAAACAATTAAATTTGGGTCGTATGATGCTGTTATACATTTCAATGAGGGATTAAATGGGTGCCTCAAAGTTTTTAATAAGATGAATATTGAAAATCCTGGGGTGTTTACCTTACGGGGATATAAACATTTAGATGAATGCAGAATTCGTGAATCGATTCATAACGCAGACTCCAAAACAAAGAAACATAGAAAAATTTTAAGAGCCCTTAAAAAGAAAAAAAATATTGTTTTAGAAGTTAAAGATGGAGAGAATTATAAATCTGGTGCATTTTAATAAGAAAGTAAGTGTTTTTCTTGTAATCAGATTAGTTTAATGTTATTTTTGTCGTTTTCTCAAAATGAGTTTTTTTACATTTTTTCTTACCGCAAAACACAATATCTCAAAAAGTTATGCTTGGATGAAATAAAAATTTTATATAAATGTTTTTTAAATACTTATACAGGGAATAGACCTCTCTTAAGATTTTATGTTGAGTAGAAATTTTTTTATACAGCAATAAAGTGAAAATTACAATAGCTTTTAAAGAAAATTTCAACGTTAAGAAGCTCGAAACACAATAGCTTCTCACGTAATTGTTATATTACCAAAATAAGTGTCTATTCCCTAGATAAGATTGTATGTTATATTATTCAATTTACAAAATGTCAATATATTTATTTTATTTTCAGTTATCATGTTTTGCGTAAAGTCTTATTTTTGCTTATTTTTTCATAAAATACCCCTTTCACGGAAAAAATGTGCACTAATAAGACTTTACTTGGGTGTTTTTCTCATTTTAAAGACCCATAAGGTCATAAAATATGCATTAACAGGCAAAATTCAGGTTAATTCAAAAAATTTTCTTCGAAGGTGTTCTGTTACCTTAAATTGGATTGAAAATTTTGAAGCCCAAGCAGAGCTACTCTCGTTGTCTGAAGTTCATAAATGTATTTATGCAAAACGATGGGTTAGGGGAAACGCTTTATTAGTTATTAGGATTGAATCCAATATTAACTCGTGGAAACAATTAAAAGAACTGTTAATGGTGGAGTTTAAAATATCTTTCAATTCGGCTGAGGTTCACGAAATGTTACAAAAACGTAAAATGAAAAGTAATGAATCCCCTTTAGAATACTTTTACTCAATGAAAGAAATTTCACATCACAGTAAAATTGACTAACAAGCTTTAATAACTTATATTATTAAAGGTATAAAAGATTCAACACGAAAAAAAACAATGTTATTTGGATGTACTTCTATAGTAGAATTTAAGACTAAGTTGCGAGTGTATGAGACATATAAAAGAGAAATGAAGCAGTCAGAATCATTTAATCATGTGTCTGTTTAATGCAAGTATAGAGGTTGGAAAACGGCATCAAATTCATTGTTATAACTGCTAAAAACTGGACCACAGGCCTACGAATATAAGGCTAAAATTAAAAACCCAAAAGCTAAGAATTTTAATTACACGAAGATCTTAAATGATCCATCGACACATACAGTACAAGATTTACTTCCAAATCCCTATAAGATTTGAGCTCCGTTAGTAATTATTAATGCTTTTCATTGGAGATTAATAATCCGTATAGAGCTCAAACAACACCTCAACCACAAAAAAAAACAATGACTATTACTTGTATCCATTTACTTAAAAGTCAAACGTTCCAACACAATAAAGGAAAAGGTAGAAACGATAACTCGAGTTCATTGAAAAAAATATTACTAAAAATCGATACGGGCTCTACTATGAATATTATTCCTCCTTCAATGGTAATATTTCAGTTGAGGAATATAACGTAGTAAATGTTAAAAAAAACCAATGGCATACTAAAACGTAACCAAACATGCACTCTTGACCTTAAAATTGG
Organism: Trichonephila clavata; assembly: GCA_019973975.1. NCBI lineage: Eukaryota > Metazoa > Arthropoda > Arachnida > Araneae > Nephilidae > Trichonephila > Trichonephila clavata. Next base: position 8,419 of record BMAO01028354.1, read on the forward strand.
TAGCTTGGTGAGATCGGTACAGTTTTTCATACTAAACACCTACTTACCTTATGTTCTCTAAGGATTAGAGAGTTACATTGAATTTCAGTTGGTAATTCATTGTGTGAAACAATTTATTGTACACAAAGGGAGAAACTTGATCAACTTCTCCAGTTCTGAATGCAGTGTCTTGTCTTTGAATATGAATCCTGAAAATAAGGTTAAGGAAGGTATTTTTGAAAGTGAAATGATAGATGATAGAACTAAAGAATGTAGTATAAAGCAGAAGGTAAAAAAGGAAATTTTTCTAAAGTATAAAGGAAAGATGGGATTAATAAATAAATATATTAATAAATAGAACGAGCATATCCGGGACGGATGCTGATAATGGTTACACACATTTTCAGGTTGTGTCGGAGATATGTCGGAATCAAAATATATTGGAGAAAATTTTGAACCAAAAGTAATTTTAGAAGGTTACGATGATGTGTTTGCAAAAGATAAATATGATATTAGAACTATAAGGATAGAACCTCAGAGACTGACGTCAGAATTACAAATATCATTACGCGCATATAAAACATCACCAAAACAACGGGAAGAAATCGATTGTCAGATTAATGAATTATTAAAAGCTTGGATAATTAAAGAAAGTTCATCTCCGTATTCTGCACCAGTAAAAATTGCTTATAAAAAGTATGAACAAAGAAAGAGCAGATTGTGTATTTATTTTAGGAAACTAAATCAAATCACTAAATCAGATGCTGAACCCCTTCCTTTAATTTAAACACTTATATAGATAAATTATCTCAAAGTAATATTATTTTTCAAAATAAGACATGGCTTCAGGTTATTGGTACATACTAATACATCCAGATGATATGGAGAAACTCCCTTTGTTACCAATAGTGGAATGGCATAAATTACCATTTAATTGGCGCAATGTGCCCAATATTTTTCAAAGAATGACACACCGAATCTTCGCTAAACATAAAATTAAATTTGCTGCAAATTATTTTGAAGACATCATAATATTTTCCGAAAATTACACAGATCATTTAGAACATATAAAAGAAATTTTTACCATTTGCAGTTTAGGAAACATTAAATTAAAATCATCTAAGTGTTAATTTTTGCAAACTAAACTTCAGTTTTTAGGGTACGAAATTTTTAATGGCATTGTCACTCCAGATAACAGCAATATTGAGGTAGTTAAAAATTTAAAACCGCCGACTGATGTAAAATCTTTACAAAGGTTTCTAGGTTCTATTAATGGATTTCATAGGTTTATAGCTAGATATGTCATGATTAAGCATCCTTTCAACCAGTTACTAAAAAAAGACTCGACTTGGAAGTGGACAAATGAAAGCCAAGAATCTTTTTACGTTTTTGAGCCAGTTTAAAGTTCAAAAGCTTTAAAGGAAGATTGTTCCTCTGGTTTTTACAATTAAGTATGTATGAATATATTAAATATACAAAAGATAACCCAAACTTCGAAGCAGATATGCTCTCTAGAGATATAGCACAGAGAAAAACACAAAAAGTGAGTGCGTTGCAACAAACCACGTCTCTCATCTATTGCAGTTGGAGAAATAAAACAGGCCCAGAAAAGAGATAATTTAACATTAAGCTTTATTGAAATTAATAAATTCTTATGTGGGCGTAAGAAAAATTTTACTAAAATAGCTGTCCAATTTTCTTTACGGTACAAATTACTTAAAATTGAAGCATTTGGTCATCCAGGGATTCAAAAAACATTGAATTTAATCACTCCAGTTTACTATTGGTAAAATATATCTGAGGACATTACTAATTTTGTCAAGCATTTCCACACATGTCGGGTTAATAAGAAATCTCGACAAAAAAGATTTGGTCTCTTACAGGCCGTGCCTCCTGTGGATGAGCCATTCCAATTAATTGCGATAGATAGTGTAGGTGGTTTGAACTATTACAATGCAAATAAAAAATATTTAACTTTACTCATTGATCATCATAGTAGATGTATCTGGACATTTGCATCAAAATCAATTACTACAGCCACGTACAGTAGTTTTGTAACACAAATTTTTAAATACAAATAACGAAAAGTATTCTAAGTGGCAGAAATGCCGCTTTCACATCTTCTGATTTTAAATATTATTTTAAACATAATAACACTAAACAGTTATTAACTACAGCTCATAGACCAGAGACCAATGATAAGGTTGAGAAGTTGGGTAAGAGAATAGTCACACGTTTAAGATGTAAAGTTAATGAATCTTTTATTAAGGTCCAAATTGTTAAAAGAAGTAACTCAAGAATATAATTTAACACCTCACTTTCTGTAACTAAATTCCCCCAGCATATTTAATGTATGGCACCTACCCTATCAAAATCCTTTAGAGGAAAATATTTATCCTCCAGTTGAAGAAGCGAGGAAAATAGCAGTGGAGAGAACAAAACTATATCATGAAAGGAATAAAATACATTATGATGCTAGATTTGTTGATTTAGAGTTTAGGACTAATGATTTAGATTTTATGAAGAGTTCAAATATCCGAATACCAGAAACATTCTCCAACATTAGGTGGCCCATATTAAATTCTCAGAAAATTTCTGACGTTAATTACGAATTAAATAAAACAAATGAACATACGAAAGAAAAGTCAGAAAAAGTGCAGATTTCAAAATTACGAAAATACCATGCTCCTGAAAATTTAATGTTAAATCATAAATAAGTGTCTATAGTATGTTTTCAAAATATGATTATAGTGTATTGTATTGCATATAGTGTTCTTTAATATTAACATAAATTTAAGTAAATGGTAATATTTCAAGACTGAGATGGACTATTTTCTGAAATATAGCTCATTTCACTACCCTGGTTGTATAAATTCAAGATGTCTTATTTCTTTGTATAGAGCTGCTAAATGAAAGTTAGAAAATGTGATAAAACTAGTTTTGTAAAATTTTTGTATTAATTAATGCGCATAATTGAATTAATGTTGTATTGTTTTTGTATGTTATATGCTCATGAAAAATAGTATCATTTTATATGGTACGTACTCTTAGAAATTTATTGAATTATTTTGTAGACTCTTGTATTAATCTGTGTATTATAAAATGTTTATATTAATCTAGAAACTAGAGAAGGCTCTGAATGTGATTTTGCGAACGGAAGAGCTAGAAAATGGGTTATCCTTAAAAACTGTTTCAATGGATTTTTTTAAAAGAGGGGGGGGGATGTAATATAAAAAGACATTCATATTCGTAACCTTTAATGCATTCGTTTGCATCACGTAAATTTTACAATATTTCGTCACCTTTTCTCCTCCAGACACACACACTAAACTTTCCCTATAGACTTAGTACCCCCTTTGTCTAGAAGCACAAAGCCAGTAGGATCCTGGAAAACTAAATAAATCATGTCTTTCGGGGAATTTGCCTGTTCGCTATCTCTTCTGACTTTCCCTATTTAAATATCGTCGTTCCCCGAAGTCAGGGATTCTAACGTATGCAGCCCCTGTTTGGGGAGCTGCGGCCCCCACCAATCTCAAAAAAGTTCAAATCATCCCAAACAAAGTTCTTAGAATTATCACGAATGCACCCTGGTACGTTAGAAATAATGTTCTACACCGCGATCTTAAAATTGAATCTATATTGGGGATTATATTACTAAACTATCTAGAAATGTCTTCCACACTATTCAAAATCATGAAAACCCGTTAATCAGAGCGCAAACGCTCTTCACAAATCCCAATAGTAAACATTATTACGCATATAAAACTACAAAGTGGCAAATGTTCTTCAACCCCCATAGCCAGCTCACTTTCCCTCCCCTCTAGCGCATTAGCTTTTTTATGCACTCTGAATCAATAGATTTGCACTAATTTTCTGTGATGTGTGCTCTTTTCTTTTTTTTCAGCTTTTTCTCCATTTTTTGCGTTTTTTAGCTCTTGCCCGACAACCTCGCTCTTCCGCTGCTTTGGCTCGAATGAGGCAAGTGGCGTTTAAGTTACGGAGTTCCTATCCCGTAGGGGATGTACCTCCAGATCAGAATTATTAAGATAAATTACTGAAATTAGTGTTGCTTAAATTAAAAATTAGAGTGAAAAAATTTTTAGAAAGAGGATAATAATTAATGGGCAGTGGCATTACGCCTGCTAGAGATAGCTAGTGGACGAAGTCCGTTCGCCTTAATACGATTGGCCCCTTCGATAGTTTTCCCTGTGCGGGCAAAGCCTCTCAGTGATTTGATTGGCGGAGCCACTCAATCCTATCGGTGGGCGTGGAAAACAGATGGCATGTTCGGTGGAAAAGTGAACGGCCGGAACAGATGGTTTCGAACAACGTACGTTGTAAGAAAACCAGAGTAAAGAAAAGCTATGGGAAAAAGTAAAGTAATTTTGAAAAAAAGTATTTTTATTTGGAACCAACTTTTTCAAATGCCGGCAAAAAGCTATGATTTAGAAAAAGGAACATCGCGAACGGGCGCCGTGTCTGCTCGCGATGAAGAGAGAATTAAAAAATGAGGGAATGAAGCCATTTACAAAATGAATAAATAAATAAGAGATTAGGGACAGAAATAAATAATAGCAATTCCCGTGCTACCATCTGGTGGCCCGGGAAAAAGGCCGAAGTTAATCCAAGCGCAAAGTTGAATCGAAGGGGAAACCCTCTTGATTTATGACCGCGCCGGATCATGCCTCAGAAAATAGCGCCGTGCTGGGAGTCACGGTTTTACTATAATTATTACTTCGTTCTTAACGTTTAACTCCCCACTCACTCCTGTAATCAAGTTTAGTGTTATAATAAAATTTATTATTTCTTTATTTTTTAAAAGTTCCCAATGCATTTCTAGTAAATTACACCCTAAGCCGTTTGGCGAAGGGGAAATTCCCGAAATGCTGGTCGTGAAGAGCTCTTGGTCTTTTGAGCGATGAAGGCACTGCCGGGTCATAGGCAGGCTGGTTTTGTTTGAGTTCGTTAGGAACTTTGATAAAATACCACAAGAAACGTTTTGAAATATTTTGAATGTAAGGAAGAGTGGGTTGAACTTTTAGATCGCGGTAAATGACTGCATTTCTGACATACCAGGGAGCATTCACAATATGTCTCAAAATAGAGTTAGAAAGTGTGTGCAGTTTACGGATGTGATACATGCCGGCGGTACCCCAGATGGGAAAACCGTATAGCATGATCAGTCTAATAATTGAGTTAAAGAGCAAAACTTGTGCCTGATGCTAATTTGCTCTTTTTAGAGAGAAGCTGCTTCAGCATACTATGAACAATGTTCGCCTTTCGGCGAGCCTGTTCGATGTGATGGGCAAAAGTTAATTTTGCGTCTAGAAACAACCCTAGGTATCTGTAAACATTTACCCAGTGGACGGGTTGGCCGAAATTGGTGACAGGGGTTAGGCCCACTGGTAATTGGTTTCGCCTCGTGAACATAAAGTTAATGCCTCCAAACGTGCCTGCCTTAATTTTCCAGTCCGTGAGCCAGAGCTCAAGCAAAGAGACGTAATGTTGAAGATAAGAGATTCTCCGTGGTGATCTCTAATCTTGTGAAATAATGGCAGTATCGTCCGCATACATTGCTAAATGGACGAGATTAGCTTGCGGATATCATTTACATACAAGTTGAACAGCAGAGATCAATGACGGATCGCTTCTGATTGTCGAGGAGAGCGTTTTCTACTCTCATCGATGGCCGGAGAGAATTTATGATTCATCGTCAAATGTGCCATGTCATTTGGCTACGTCCAGAAAAAGTATACCCGTAGCCTCAAACTTGCCGAAGCCACTGTGAATCAACTCCGTTACTCTGAGCAGTTGATGAACTTGTGACGGGTGCTTACGCGTTTCACTAACCTTCTCTCAAATCTTTGGTTAAAATAAATAAAGTCTTTAATCTCCGCCGAGAGCCAAGGGTGTGACTTATGCAAACAAGATAGTTTCGGGTTTAGCGAGTTCGAAAAAGATATAAAAGGGAGAAATGAAATGAAGAGAGCGAGGATGACTACGAGGTTGATTAAGAAGGTGATTCTGAGAGATTAGTTTAACTAGTGGAAGTATATTCGCCTGAGGAAGGCTATTGAAAAAGGTTCATTAATTCGGTTCGGGACGGAACTGAAGATATCAAGGATTAAAGCCGCTCCTTAGAACAATCCAGTATTAGAGAAACCTGCCTTAAAAAGGTATCGGGTCAGTTATTTTCATAAATTAGATATAAATGCGTAGTTTGAAACCACGGAGAATAACGTATACAATCAGTTAGTATTCCGTCGTTCATAATAGGGTTCTTCTCGCACTCCACTGTAATTTGTTGTTCTTAATCAAACTTTAACAAATCAATATTATTTATTGACCTTTCTTAATAGAGAAATACACAAATATTAATTAAATAGTCTTTAATCATGAATCCAACATACCCAAATTTAGATAATATGCAAAGGGGAGTTAATAATCATAGGGGTAGTGAGAGACTACGACAAACTGTCGAGCATTTGGGTCGAAAACCGCACTGCTGAGGTATCGGTAAATTAGCAGCAGCGCAGTGTTGATTCAGGCGTCGGAAAAGTATAAATTCTTAAGTAGTCTGAGCAAAGTATATGAGACTGATGGGACGGTAATTTTGGGGAAGGTCAGGATTTTTATCCGCCTTCAGGATAGGGATGACCACGGCAGTTTTCCAGGTGTTAGGGAAATAGTTAAACGTAAGAAGGCAATTGCAGAGGTAGGTAATAAATAATAAAAATTTTATGGGGAGATTTTTAAGCATACGATTAGAGACTTGATCAAGGCCTGGGATTTTTCAACTTCAACTTGTTGAGAAAATTAATATTTCCGATGGTGTGGTTTTTCGATTTCATGGTCATGGTGTGTGGAGAAGAAGTTCACTACCTCTGTGTATGAGCTTTGGACGAGGTCGTCATTTCCAACGTCTTGGTTCGGTTCGAATTGAGTTTGCAAGCTATCCGCTATCACTTCCGCCTTTTCAATGGGAGCGATAGCTGTACTGCCCAATGGCCCCACAAGGGGGGAGGAATGGTTTGAAAAGGTTTACGTAAGTGGGAGGATTTCCTCCAAAGGGTGTTGTCTAAAGGCGAGAGCGCTTCAATGTGTTTTTCCCACTGCGAGCGGGAATGGTGTTGGATGTCCTTTGCAATTTCACGACTGAGGCTACGGAATTCAGAATAAGTCAGGGCACCTATTTCGTTGCCAATTTTCCGCAGCCGGTTGCGCTGACGAATTTTGAGTTTAACTTCAGGGGAGAGAAACTTCGGAGGATTGTTAAATTTTGGTTTTGAAGCCTCAGCAAAAGCTTCGGAAAAATTTTGGTTGAGTTGACCAATGGCCGACTCTATATTTTCTTCGCTGGTGAGGTCGAAAGAGGGGAGGGATTTATTGTTTAGGACAAATTTAAAGTTATTCCAGTTGGTGATTAATTGCTCTGGATTTTTAATGAGAAGTATTTAAGTTAAATTCTAAGATAACAGGATAGTGAACAGAGCTGAGATCGTTAATGACTCTGATACTAAAGGGATGTGCTTAAACACAGCCAGGTCGATGATAGATCCGCTTTGCCCTGGTTTGGGAGCATGCGTGTAGGATTGGGGGGCAGCAATTTTCGCTCCCCGAAGGTTGCGAGAAAGATTGAAGAGTTGCTGCCCAAATCTAGTCGACCTGGCATTGTGCCAGCTCGTGTGAGCTGCGTTAAAATCACCAGCGACGATTAGATTGCTTCCGGAATTAAAAACTTTTTTAAAATCCTCCGAAGGGAATTGACGGCGATTTGTCGCTCTGACATATGCCGAAATAATGTTAATGGATGGGAAATTATTAATTTTAATTTGCACAGCAGTGGCGTCCATTCCTTGCATGTTAGGAAGGGGGACACTGTTGTGAACGATCTCATTTTTACAATATATAGCAGTGCCGCCTTGTGGCCTGAGGTGAAAAATACTAACTCTATCGTCTTTGTAGAGACGATAGTTAGCGATCTGGGGGTTGATACCTGGTTCGAGACAGGTTTCTTGAACCAAAAACAAGTCAAGGTTTTGCTCATGAACAAAATCACGGGTTTCTTGGATCTTGTTACGCAAGGAACATGCGTTCCAAAATCCAATTTTAAGGGTATTCTGCACGTGTGCTGGGAAAGTTAGGCCGGGAGGGAACGAAGCCTGCAATAGGCTTCAAAAATAATGTAGGTTTTATCTACGTCCGCAGATGCCGTGCGGAGCGCAGGTAAAGAATTTTTGAATGCTTTACAGAAGACCTGTTTGTCCACGCATTGAGTATCCTCAAAAGGATTAGCAGGTCTTTTAGAAGGCCGGTGTTTATGCTGGCATCTTTACTAGGGGCCGGCGTACGCAAGTAGAAGGGGGGCTAGAATGCTCCTGAGGAATTTTATTTTGAGCTACGGAAGCGTAGTCAATTTTAGGGCTGACATGGCGCGCGTTCGAAATCCGGGCGCGGTGCCTGAGGTTTGGGTTGCACTTTTTGTGCATTTTTGCTCTTCGCGTTTTTATTTTAGTTTCTACCTTTTTTCGCGTTGGCTGCATGTTGCCCGGAGCAATTAGCGCACTTCATGGGTGCGTCGTACTCTAGGGTGCAGTCTTTTGCAGAGTGCGCTCGAATGAGCCTTTCTACCTCAGTTGGTCTTAGGCCACGCCTCCGGCCTCCCTGTTTGGTTCTCCCACGACCGCTCGTCCATCCCCCTTCTTGGGGTTTTTTCACATCGTGTCTCTTTCATTTTTTCCATTCCATTTCTACTGAGTAAAAGCGATAACTCGCTGTCGCTCGTCATGCATCTTATTTTCGTAAGTCAGGGATCTGTTCCAGTGTTTTCCCTATGAATTAAACCCCGTACTTTGATTTCTATAGTTGTCGTTTAAATGTTTCATATATATATACATATAATATAATCTTGTTCAAAATTTCAATTGTTAATAAAATACTTTCTATTCATCCATTCAAAGTAGGAATTGACTTAAATTTTTTTAAAAATTACTTGCTTAAAATCGTTTGCAATAGTAGTAATTCAAAAAATCTCTGCGTTGAAAAACTAATATAATTTAAGGTTTAGAAATCGGATCTTTCATTAAAAATGTGTAGGAAATTCATTTCATATGCAACACGAAATAAGTTTTAAGACAATTTCTGTGGTTCAGTTAAAATGTTTGATATATTTAACACATCTGACGACAAAAAATTAGTAGTAAACATTTGTATAATTAATGTTAAATATTTGAGAAGCTTTGTAGTGCGACGGGAAGAAAAAATCAAATAAAATCCAAATTAGAAATTGGTTGATTTATTTGTAAATTTGGTTATATTTTTCCATTTCTATGGTCTTGAGCATAGTTAATTAGTAATATATTTAAATATTTTCTTAGAGTTACTTTAAAACGTACATTTTTGCTCTATTTTATTTAGCAACTTTGATGTTAATAAGCGCTTGGCCACGTGGAGTTGAAACACAAGAAAGTGACAAGAATGACACCTGAATTAGCACCTCATGCTCAGAACTTCCACATCTCGCGAGCATGAGAACCTTGAGCCTCGACTGCCGCTAAATATAAACCACGTAGGTGAACTAACTTTTACCTGCAAAATTCCAAAAATTGTCATAAGTTTCTAAGGCAATTAGCCGTTGATCTTTGCAGGAGTGTTTATTTAAACCACCGACCTACCAATCCACTGCTAATCCATCTATGCTTTAGACTAGTGTTCTCCATCTCCCAGGTCATTAACCAGCACTTGGATCAAATGGTACCGGGCCACTCAAGCAACATAATTTATTTCTATTTTATTTACTCTGGTGTATTTATCTCGGATTTGGGCGACTTTCAACAGAAATCACTTTATATTCCATGTGAAATTACATTATATTCCTGTTTTGGTGTAACTGTATTTTATTGTGAAGGCATATTTAAATACAATTAAATTAAAATTGTTGAATCAAAACAATTTGAAGAGCTACCTACATAAGTCCATACTATTTGGGGAACTAGTGATTATAAAGAATTTGCATTCCTTATTCCCTGTGACCCGGCTAGATGTGTGGGAGAAACTAAATGATCAGACGACATGAACTTGAATTATTTATCTCTATATTCAACACAGGCACAAATAACACTCTAATGAAGATAAATTTGATCCATTAGAGGACTAAGGTGAGACAAGATAGCGTGGGGTTAACATAAACGCTCATGCAAATCTATCCTTACGATCAACTTATACAAAGCTTGTTTTTATTTTAGAAGCGTGCTAATAATTGAATTCTCCAACTTCTGCTTGAACTTAGATCACAGTACCTGAACTCTTGCAATCCTTTAATCTTTTAGATGTGGCCGTAAACACTTCTCCAATAGTGTAACTAAGTACTTTCCGAATTTCAAACTTCTCGCGTCGTACATTGTTTACGTATACGTACTACTGCCGGTTTGCTAGCTTCTCATCTATTCACTTCACATCCAAGTTATTCTCACTTCACTTACAATGTATCCTCTCTTCACTAATTCTCAAACCTCGCGAATACAGAATATATATATTAAACTTAATTTGCATAATCACACTTTCTTTCCACGGATAAAGTTGGTTGTACAAATGAAGGCCCAAAAAAGAAATCCTCAAGGGGTTAGTGGAAGGAACAGTATAGATCCGTCACATGATTTGATTTGACTAACCCTTTTAGTCACAAATTCTCCCCTCTACTGAAGGAAATAAATAAATCCAACTTTAATCTACCTGAGAGAGAGAACTCGACCACAAATATACTTTTTTCTAAAGAGATGGGCATGATCTCGGTATCGTAGAACACAACAGAGATAGTAAAAGGGCAGCGCAAATTCAATTCTGAGCAAAGTAATGTGTTTTAGAGGATTTCTCTTGTTTTTAGATGCACTGAAGCTTATGGAAATTTCATCGTGGGGAAGAAGTGTACGTAACTGCAGCATCGGCTTTTCCCAAACCATCAAAAAATCCATGAAGTTCTGTATGTGAATTGGATATTGATTGTATATTCAAATATCTATGGATATCAATTGATTTAAAAGCACAACTCTTTCCACATCTCCCCAATGGAATTTGAAACAGGACCATGGTATTTTTTTCTTTGCAAAGTCCTTGCATCATAATTTTTAAAATAATCACGGGGAAGGGGGGGGGAGATAAAAATTCACGTTACTTCGTCAAAGGTCATACATGCAAAGCAACAATTACTGTCTACGACAGCTTGCATTTTTTGATCCTTTGGGATTTTTAAGATATCCTTCAAATACTTCCAAACTAAACCAAGAATCTTTTGAGATGAGT
>BMAO01028355.1:0-205237 GCA_019973975.1 Trichonephila clavata
GGGGTATCACAAGTTTTTATTTACTTATAGTAACTGCACTCGAGACTAAAATAAAACAACTCATGTGGCTCAACTCAACTCTTTCTCCTCCAAAAACTCTAATTACCCCAATCCCCTTTTGGATAGCTGAAACCGGACATCCTTTGGGTGAAAGGAATGTTCGTTGTGACCCCACACCTGGGCTGGGAAGAAAGTTACTAGTGAAAGACATGTAAACATATGAAATTTATTTAACATTGTGACGGGTGCTTACGCGTTTCACTAACCTTCTCTCAAAATCTTTTAAATTGTATTTATTTTAACCAATCCCCGCTGAGAGCTAAAAGTGTGACTTATGCAAATAAGATAGTTTCGGGTTTAGCGAGTTCGAAAGAGATATAAAAGGGAGAAATGAAATGAAGAGATGAGGATGACTACGTGTTTTGATAGAGGAGTTAACTACATGATTGATTAAGAAGGTGATTCTAGGAGATTAGTTTAACTAAGTGAAGTTTGTTAGATGAAGGAAGATTATTGAAAAAGATCCATTAATTCGGTTCGGGCGTAACTGAAGATATCAAGGATTGTAACCGCTCTATAGATTCTTCAAGTATTCAAGAATCCAGTCTTAAAGAGATATCAGGTCTGTGATTTTTATAGATTAGATTTAAATGCGTAGTTTGATTGTATGCGTTATTCCCCGTGGTATCAGTTAGTGTTCCGTCGTTCATAATTGAATTCTGATCTCACTCCACTATAATTTGTTGTTCTTAAAGTTTGATTAATATTTGTGTATTTCTATCATAAGGAATAATAAATAATAGTGATTTATATTATTTATGTAGTTATTAATTATGAATCCAACATACCCAAATTTAGATAATGTGCAAAGGGAAGTTAATAACCATAGGGGTAGTGAGAGACTACGACAACATGTACTCCGGCCTCGAATCCTTTAAGTTTCAAAAGAAAAGTAAACAAGCATTAAACATACAAACAACAAAAAAGGAAATAAGATACGTTAAATGAAATATAAGATTCCCACCCAATAATGTTTTAGAAAATATATAAATTTTTTGTAAGAAAAAAAAAGAAATATTTCTCAAATTTGATCCAAATGCCGCCCTTAAAATTTGCCACTCCTGGCAGGGGTACGGTTTGTCCGGCCTTAGAGCCGCCTTCACCCTGCAAAGATAGCCCAACCCCCGATTTATCCCCTCATTTCACAAAACAGTTTCCCAAAATAAAATCTCTAAAGTAAAAGTGACCAAAGCCGGTAATCCAAAAAATTAGCAAAGTAACAAAATAGAAAACAGTTTTTCCAAACATTGTACTACAGGCATTTTGCTCACTTGGTCCTAATATTAAGCTTTTTTTTATCAAAGCTCCAAAAGCGTCTTTGTTTCATTTTCATGAATTCCGTCTTAATCAGTGTCGGTTTATTCATTGGGTGCCCGGATAAGTTGCGAGTAGTCAGATTTTCTGGTAATAAATTTCGATTATCCATCACCAAAGGTGCTTGTAGATCTGCGCTCACGACCCGAAATGATCTTAAATAGGCACTGTTCTTAATATTATGAATAATATAAGGGAACAATGCAATTATACACGCATGACATTCTCCTCTATTTCTGTGTAATTCTTAATCATAACTTTGCTACATGAAGGAAGGATGGTAAAGGGCTAATTTTCTTAAAAAAATATCTGTAAAAGCCCCTTTTTAAAATTTTTAATTGAAAATAAAAAATGGAATATGTATGAAATCAAGAAAAATTAATTTTATATGACAGTTTGCGCTCGTTGTAAATCGGAAATAGAAACTTCTACCAAAATTTTCATGATTAAAACACGTTTTTTTAGAACTGCTAGCACAGTTATGGAATCTTGCATAAATTTTTAGAAGTTTTAGAAGACAAGTCTCGTTTTTTGTTCAATCTTTGAGGTTGATGATCTCCTGAATTGAACAACCTTCAGTCTCTTGATAAATATCATATTTTCTTATCTTGAAAGATAAGGTTTCTCTTATTTGTAAGTGTTATCTTTTTTAATTGTTTTAAAACCCAGAGGAAAACATCGTCTATTTTCTGAAGTAAAAAAAAAAGTGTTTAAAAGCTACGCAATTTATTTTTTTTAAAAAAAAATATAATTGTTACCAAACATGACATGGGAAACGATTTAGGATTATTTTTTTAGAAGGCACCTTATTATTAATCATTAATATGTACTGTTTTTAAGCATTTGCTCTTAATAAATTTTGCGATTTGTTAAAAAATTTAATTTCACACCAACAATTGTTTGATTAATTCATTTATTAACTTTGCATTTCAAAGCAACACGACAACGACTGTTGACGATTCATCATTTTGAGCCTCTGTCAAGTGACGAGGATGACAGCAAAGTTGGCACACCACTGTTCAAATTTCCATACCCTGTCAACCTGAGGATTTTGAACCTCGACAGATTTAACGAGCATCTTCTCCTTCACATAGTATGCCTTTAATTGCACAGGGCTCGACAGAAATAACACCAGCCCCGAATTTACGACCTGATCAGTTGGCTACATAGTCACAATTTTTGGAAATTGCCATGTATCACTATAAAACTGTGAATAACAACCATTCACGTACCTGAAAGTAATGGAACCACAGAAGCCGAGTGGTTATGCTATCAAACTCGTGAGTCCGATGCACTTTAAATTTATTGGAACTCATGGTATTTATGTTGACGTGGCATGGAAGTTTGGAGAGTTGGGTGCCAGCTCAAGCGTCCTCGTCGAGTCAAGGCCTCATGCCAATCGCTAATAACCACATGCAGCTTCAAAAAAAAAAAAAAAAAGCGACCGTTAATAAAAAAAATCAAACGGTTAAGGTTATTTTTAAGTTTTCATTATTTCTTCATACAAGATATACCATGAACTGAATACATTCCTTCATAAATTATTTAACAAACTGAGTAAAGCAATTGAGAATGAAAAAATAAAATTTCGTGAAATTGAAAAGTAAAGGTATATAGCTGTCTTTGAATATTTGGTACTTACGTATTATGGCAACCTATTGGCGACAGAATATTAAACGAAGCGCATGATTGCCAATTCAGGGCATACAACCATGTGAAATTTAAGTTGCCAACTTGGCGAGTTATTTTGATCTTCGACGATTGTTGCGATAATACGTAAGTACTAAATATTTTAACTCATATAAGTATGAAGCTCAATTTAAACTTTAAATATTCTCTATGTTGCATACGATTATTTCCTATAAAAAAATCAAACACTTCATAAAAAATCTAAAATCATAGAATACCTTAGCATATCAAAATGTATTTGAAAATTATAAAGTGCTTATGCAATCAAAACATTATCATATCTCAACCAAAATTTCTTAATTGATATCCATTTTTTTTTTATTCAATAATCCCTCTGTGATTTTTACAATGAACCCTTATCTGCATTCGATATTTATCAAATACCTCTCCATTTCTTCAAAAGCTCGAATAAATTCATCCTTTGCGTTTCTTAAACTCGTGAGGAATAATTTAAGATCTTCGCTATTCGAAAGAACAGGACTAAGAAGGAAATCGCGAAGATGTCTGTTTTCTTCGACAAGTAGATTAAATTCAGCTTTCAATTAACATCTTTTTCTGAGGTTTTGGGGGACTTTTTTTTCTTGTCTTTGCCTTTGCAGTTGCTTTTTTCTTGAACCGGAGATTTTTTTAGGAGCGCTAAATCACACCGATTCTCCGTATTAGTTTGTTTCGGCTTTGACCAGATCGCCAACGTTGGCGTCCAGAATGTTAGCAAGAGAGGTCACTTTCTCTCTCACCATGTGACTCTCCTTTTCTGACTTCTGACACAGAGTCTTGTACTTGGCAAAATCAGACGCCTCTTCGACCTTCTTTTCTACTATCTGGAACTTTTCATAGGCTCTGGGTACAGAAGCGTCCAGTTCCAAAGTGTCTGGATTCAGCATCAATTTCATCAGATTCTGGTGACTAATCATGTATTCAATCATTTTGGCATTGTCTTGCGTTTGTACTTTCAGCATTTGAAGTTTGATGTTAGACGAATTTATCCTTTTCTTCAAACTCTTATTTCTGTAACAAGAAGCTCTGTACATAAGGGATAGTTCCTTGAGTTGATTCTTCAGAGTTTCAACCGGTTTGCCTTGTTTTATTAGTATCTTTTTCTCCTCTTCCAACATTTGACAATAGAGATTCTCTTGTTTTTGTGGAAGTAATTTCAAATCGAATTTTTTTCTGGGATCAAACGGGCCGCGGTAGTAAGGTTTATGCACTGGATCCAAAAACTGTGATTTCAGAGCAGTTAGCTTTATTCGGAGATTCATTATTTGTAAGGCCCTGTTTTGAAAACCTATCCCACAGCCAGATCTCACCAAAGCTGGAATATCAACTTCTGTACCCATTTCTCGTCGTAATATGACTGAGCACTCGTTGATTTCTTCTTTAATGCTTTTCATCACCTTTCGGGTTAAAGTCAATCGAGAACGATTGAGTTCCAATTCATCCTTCATCTTTTCTAAATCTGTTTTCTGCGGTTTTTGTTTCTTCAAAGGTTGAGGTCCTAATCCTAAAGGAGACAGTTTTCTTAAAGCAACGCAGTCCCCAGTCATCTTTTATTGGAGTTAATTCTATACAATAAATATTGAGCATGTACACATAAAAATGTAATTAGATATTTGAAAGGATTTTCAGTTATCGTTCCTGAAATTATTCGAGTTTCAACTTATTGATAAAACAAGAAAAAAAATTGAAAACAAAATTAATATACTATATTTATATGAGACTGTTGATATTCGTGGAATTGTCTGGTGTATGCTGCGACTATGTAATGATATGTGATATAATAAATGGCAAAAAACAAAGTAATGTAAGAAACAATTACGTGAATTATTATGACGATGATTTCAATATAGTTCTTTACAGACAATTAAACGTTATTTTCTTAATAGATATATATTACAATATAACATGCTTTTGCACAAATTAAAAATTTCATAGAAATAGTAGGGGATATTCTTTCTTAAATATAACCGTGATTCAAAAGTACTGGATCCGTTGCCAAAAGCCCATGCATTGCTTTCAAGGGCGTCTTCAATCAATAATCAATCCATCCATCTCAAATAAGTTTCTAAGAATTTCAAGTGAAACAAGACATTTTTATTTTTGTGGAATGATTCTTTTTATTCATTCTGTGAACAAAGAACGCAATTCACCAGTGATTTATTTATGCGATATCCTTTTGAGAGGAAACATCAATTTGCTTTATTGTAAATGCACGATGATTTATCTCATTCATTAATTCAGCTACGGTGCAACATTAACTGAAACCGCAAAGTTTCGAAATTTTTTAAATTCGAAATCAGCTACAGCAGGCTGCTGTGGAACTTCCCGTTGATTGCTTATTAAAATCGCTTTCCTTTGTTCAAAGCCATAAAAAATTAAACAATTTGCTTTTAAAAAATTCTGAAATTTTTTTCATTTAGTTACAGTTAACATTCTGGAATATTGACAATAGCTTAGTGGGAGATTTAAAAATCGATACAAACACAAAATAATTCAATAACAACAAAAATAATTACACATTTTCACAAATCAAATCATTTCTCGGTATCCCACGCCATTGAACTTTTTACCGTGATTGAAAATACAACTATAATAGCCAAGTATAATTTTACGCCAATAAAATACACTAGATTCAAGCCAGATGAATTTAGTGCTATACAAATATTTTAATTAGATCTAAAGATACAGAAGGTCGTTCGCACTTTATGGAAACGATTTCGTAATTTATTTTATCGTTTGCATTTTGAGATAAAACTTTGGCAACTTGAGAATAATCATCTGCCAATGTTTCCATTTGATTTGAATGTAAAATGAAAGATTTATTTAAAAAAATGACTCCTAAAAATGATATATAGCTCGAAGGTTATGCAATTACGCTTTCCAAAGAGAAATATTCGCATCAACAAATTAAAAAGAGGTATAAAAATCTCAGTTATTGCATTTAGAAAAAAAGTACTTCGAATGCATTATATTTGGTAAAAAAACGTGGTAATACTTGATGAGGCAAGGGCATATTCAAGAAACTGTAGTTAAAGAAGATCAATTTTCTATTGCTCAACTGACGGGACTGTCTTTACGATTGTCAGTATACAGTAAAGTTCCTAAAGGGATAAATGATAGTTGCAAGACTTTCTAACAACGGCAAGTTAAAAATCAAAACAGTCTCAAGTAAAGCCAAAATTAATTCACTCTACTATCAGCAGAATATTTTAGAACCAATTTTTGAAGAAGAAATTCTACCTTTTTATATGGAAAGAACATTCATAAAGTTGAGCTTCATATGGACAAAGCCTTCAAATGCCTAAGTCAACTGCCGCTTATTTAGCAAAGAAAGAATCAGAAACAGAAATAAAGTGGGACATTTCATGAAATACGTGTTAAATCATCCTACGCTTCGGCAATGGACTTTTGTGTTTTCGGTTTATTAAAACGAGCCTTAGGAAAACGGCACCCAAAAACACTAAACGGATTTTGGAAAACGGTTCAAGAGGAATGGAGTAAAATTTGCATGGCAGTACTAAGAAAAAAGTTTAATTTCATGAAGAGCTACAGATATTGTCAAGAGTCATGGCTATCAGATAGAAGCAAATTTTCACAAAAACTACGATATTTAATTAATTAAAATTAACTATCAAAATCGTTTCCATAAAATGCGAACGAACTTCTGTATCTGCTTCTCTCTCATAATAAAAATTGGGCACTGAAATAGCTAACTGTATCAGTACAAGAGAAGCGTGCCTAAAGAAATTATTCTTTCAAAATTTGTGAGAAGTAAGACGCCCTTGTTGCAAAATAAAACGAAAGCTCCATTTGTGATAACCAAGTTTCCTGCATTCGCTCACGTAATTTTCTTCGAAATATAGACATTTGCGTAAATGGGTAATTAACTTACGATTAGTATTCTTCACGTGTTGCATGCACATCCAATGGAATCTTGACAAAGAACATCAGATGTATGAAAGGAAATTCGAAATACAATTGAGGTCACAAAAAAACAGAGTTTGAGTAATTTAAAAATAAATTAGGTAACATCATTTATATAACTTCTAATCTTATTTTTAACTGGCCTTTCTTTGCCGAGGACTATACACACATTCTTATTTCTATTATTACATCTAGAATAGTATACATAGCGTTTGCATATATTTAAAAAAAATCATCTCCAATGCAAAGACAGAGGACTTCAAATTTTAGAATTTCCTTAAAAAATATCATAGCAGTTTTTAAAAAAAAATGTCTTTCTGAGTAATTATATTTTTCCATCACTCTACAAAATCTTAGTTCAAAGTATCAAGTAGAAAGAGAGAGCAATTTTCTTAAGATATATAATTCCACATTCAGATTCTGATTTCGTAAGATAGTTTAACTAAAATATAATTCAAAAAATAATATTCAGGTATAAAAAATACTGTTTTTTATTATTTATTTTTAAAATAGAAACGGTGACATTTCGCGATAGTATAATAAGCAAATACCTAAAATCTGCAACAGAACAACTATATACAAACTTTAGCGCTCTGCTAATAGCAATGTTTTCGTTTCTAAATTGTTGTTTCCTTCTATTTCTTATGCAATGGACTGGATTCATCTCATGTCACAATCACAAGGCAATACGCTCAACAAATTCCCACGTGTTTGATTCGATTGATTATTTTGGTGGCATTTTTTCGTATTTGCATCTACAAACATACAACAAAATGAAATCCTTTCTTCCTTTCAACTTAAGCAAAATTATATAATTTAAATTTTTTATGCATTATTGACAGTTTTATAAATATATACTTTTTTTAAATTGCTCATAAATATTTCTTTATTTTTATCGCAAAATTACACTTTGTAAATTCTCGGAACACCTATCACTAAATTGTGTTACTTGACAATCGATTCCGGTCGCCAAAAACACCTATCGTTAAATTAAGTTGTTTGGCGATCAATTCCGGTCACCAAAAAAATTGACATCGCCAAGCCCCACTCCCCTATTCTATACTTTAACACTTAATTTTTAAGTATAAGGGATTTTGTTCAATTGAACAAACCATGATTTTTTGAAACACAATGTGGCTGCAAACTAATTATTAAACCTAAAAGTATATAAAAACACACAAGACACGAGGTCAAAGAACAGAAGTATAAACTAAGTTTAATCAAATAATGTAAACTAAAACTATGTATATATGCGGGCTGGGTGGCGTAGTTGATTTGTCGCTGACTTTCTGCACCTAAGGTTGCGGGTTCGACCCCGGCCCAAGCAGGTGGATTTTCATGATGGAGGAAATCGACAGCGTCCTTGTCGTAGGATTATGCAGCATGTAAAAAATTTCCTTGAGTGTCTGTATATATAAAGGTATCTATATATATAAAGGAGGAAAAGTATCTATATATATAAAGGAGAAAAGCGACTGACTAATCACGATATCTCCGAAACTGTTCATACTGCAGACTTGAAATTTGGTATACATGTTCCTTTCATGGAGATCAGCTAAGAACAGATTTTTCGAAATTCCAACCGCAAGGGGTGTTACGGGGCGTTATAAATAATTGTTTCCATTTTTAAACTACTCGATGCAAAATCTTGAAATTGGGTAAGTAGATTCCTTTCATAGAGATCCACTACAAAATGAGTTTGGTGGAAATCGACCCCCAAGTGGCGTTGCGGGGGGTTTAGGGGGCGTTTTAGATAATTATTTCCATTTTTAAACTATTAGATGCACAGTCTTTAAATTTAATAAGTAGATTCCTTTCATTGCGTAGAAATCAGTTACAAGATGAGTTTTGTGAAAATAGCCCTCCCCAAGTGGCGTTGCGGTGGATTAAGGGGCGTAATAGATAAATATTTCCGTTTTTAAACTATCATATCTACCTGCTTGAAAATTGGTAGGCATGTTTCTTTCATGGAGCAAATATCCGCTACAAAATGGGTTTCGTGAAAATTGACCCCCAAGTGGCGTTGCATGGCTTAAGGGTCGTTGATAATTATTTCCATATTTAAACTACTCGAAGTACAATCTTTAAATTTGGTAAGCAGATTCTTTTCATAGAGAAGAGATCCGCTACAAAATGAATTTGGTGAAAATCGACCCCAAGTGGCGTAGTGGGGTCTTAGGGGCGTTTTAGATAATTATTTCCATTTTTAAACTATTCGACGCACAGTCTTTAAATTTGATAAGTAGATTGGAGATCAGCTACAAAATGGGTTTTGTGAAAATAGTTCCCCCAATTGGTGTTGTGCAAGATTAAGTTGGGTGGGTAATAGATAAATATTTACATTTTTAACTACTAGACCTACCTGCTTGAAAATTGGTAGGCATGTTTTTTTCATTGAGTAAAATCAGCTACAAAATGGGTTTAGGGGAAATTAACCCCAATTGGTGTTCCGGGGGCTAAGGGGCGTTATAAATTCCGATTTTTAAACTATTAGACGTACAATCTTCGAATTGGGTAAGCAGATTCCTCTTATATGGTAGAGATCCGCTACAAAATGGTTTCTTTGAAATCGACTCCGAAGTGGCGTTACGGGTTCAAGGAGCGTTCTAGATAGTTATTTCCATTTTTAAATTACTGGAAGTACAGTCTTGAAATAGATAAGCAGAATCCTTTCACGGAATAAAGATGCGCTATTTTCTGTGTTTTGTGAAAATCGATCTCAGGTGGCGTTGCGGGGGCTCAGGGAGCGTCATAAATAATTATTTTTATTTTTAAAGTATGAGACGTACAGTCTTGAAATTTGGTTAGCAGATTCCTTTCGTATTGTAGAGAACCGCTACAAAATGGGTTTCGCGAAAATCAAACCACAAGTTTCCTTTCGGGGAATTAAGGGGCATAATAGATAAATATTTCCGTTTTTAAACTGGTATATCTACCCGCTTGAAAATTGGTAGACACGTTTCTTCCTTGGAACAGAGTTTGCTAACAAAAAGTAAAACGAAAATCGACCCCAAAGGATGGTTGCGAAGGGGCAAGGGGAGTTATAGAAAAAAATTACTGTTATTGAATAGTTATACCCACGTACTTGAAATTTGTTAAGCATGTTTCTTTTGTTGAATAGAGAACTACTAAGAATGTATTTTACGGAAATTAACTCCTGGGGGAGCAGGGTTTACTGGGGTGTATTGACAAAAAATCTCCTTTTTTCGAACAACAAGAACTATAATAATAGAATTTGGTTTGCATTTTCCTTTTGTTAAATTGAAATCTGCTAAGAACAGTTATATTGGAGAACGACTCTCAACGAATTACGGAGGATATTGATAGTAAAAACTTCGTTTCTGCTGCATTAGAATTAGACTTAAAATTTGTCTTGCATGTTTATTTTACAGAGTAGAGATCCACAAAAAATTGATTTTGTGGAAATCAGCTTTCTTATAGGGTTAGGAAAGAGCAAGCATCATTCTATACTTCAATTTTAGAGATTTTTTGAAAATACAAAATAGAAGTCCTGTTTTTTTTTATATCAAGAGTCGAGATTTACAAATATAATTATATTTTTCATTATAATCGAATTCTTAATGCTAGGGCTTAGATATCAAATATATATATATATATATATATATATATATATACTTCTATATAAACAGTATACATTTATAAAACATCGTGAAATACCCAGCGAAGCGGGTGGGTAATACACGGCTAGTATATTTATTTATATAATAACTATACGAAAAGCAAACGACTAGAAAACATATTAAAAATAATTAGAGTACTAAAAAACTTTAAAGAATATAAAATGTGTAAGCAAAATCGAGGGTTAGCACACAACCACAAGTGTAATACGATTAGCTGTTATAGTTTATTTGATAATCACGTGACAATTGCTAAACGATCACAGCGCCCTCTGGTGATGAATCGGCCCTATATTGGGAACATTACGTACTATTGCATCCATATTAGCGACATTGAACAAAACCGCACGAATTCTAAAAACAGAATACGCTGACGGGAATATGGAACGCGTAGCCGAAAAATAATATATAATATAAAAATTTAAAAAAAGCTAATTTTTATCATTTATTTCAATTTTATTATTATTCATTTTATAATAAAGAATTCAATAAATCCCAGATTCGTATTTTAGTACTCGAGCTTGCTCAGTATTAGGCTTAGAATGGCGGCAAGCGAAGAAATATGAAATGAAGCATATGGTTGCCTGCGACATGCGTGAAATCGAAGTTGCCAGTTTTGTGAGCTATCTTGAAAGTTGGTATGATCGCGATAGTACGTAAGTACCAAATTTTCTGTCATAAAAAATGTTAACATGTGTATATAATATAATATTAAAAAATTGTACCATCAACTTTAAATAAAGAGAACCTCCACCTTTTTTTTTTTTTTTGCATTTAGAGAGTTTTCAACAGATTAAACACATTTTTTCACAAATTAAAAGAGTTTTGGGCAAAGCTAGGACAAATAAAAGCTCTAAACTCAACTCATTGGCGCAACAGCCTATGAGGGTCGAGGCCTACTTTGCTCAACTCAGTTTTCGTAACCTTAGGCATTGAGGTGCAAGAGCAGATGTTCCAAACAGGTGGTCAGTCTGACGCGAAACCTCCAATGTTAATTTCCCACAAGCAGTGCCGGTTTATCTACTGGGCGTTTGGGGTGGGCGCCTAGGGCCCGGATAAGCTGGACTTAATCAGGTTTTCTGGTAATAAATTTCGATCCACCAGTGCGAAAGGGACCTGTAGATCTTCTGCACCCAAGGCCTAATATTAACTTAATTCGTAACTGCCCACAAGCGAGCTTAGTACACATTTATCGATTCACTGAAGGGATGAAAGGCCGAGTCGATTTTGCTCAGTCCGGGTTTTGAACCCCGGACCTGTGGCGTGGAAGCGCGATGCGTTACCACTCAGTCACCGGGTTTCAAATAAAAGCTCTAAAACGAATAAAAATGAGTCCAACCAATCAAATGCAAACAAAAACCTATTTTTTATCAACTGGAAGATTAAAAGTTCAATGAAAAGAATGTTAAAAATGTCCATGTTCACACATAGTAATGGGCAAACTTTAGGAGTTTGCTAGAAGAAAAACTTTTGGCAGCCCAATATAATTTATTATAATGCACATAAGAATATTACATTTAGAAACTTTTACATTGGAGTAAGAAATTAAGAGAATTTGCAGACTTGATCGATTATCTCTTGAACTACTGGACCGATTTTAATGAAATTTGATATGTACATACATTGATAGTACAATACAAAATTGATAATGTGCATACATTGATATGTAATAAAAACAAATTAACCATTCAACAATTGCAATACACAAGCATGATCGTGCGTAACACTCGTTGGAGTTGGAAGATATGGAACAGCGGTTGCAGAATAAACAAAAGAAATGGGTTAATAGGGGATATGGCCCCTCTTACAGCGTGATGCCATACTTGAAATAAGGCAGTTTATCAGTTCTAATGGCAATTGGTCCCACACGTTCAACAACGCTGTTTTCATTTCCTGGATGGTTCAAGGAGGGGGTTGCGAGTTTCAATTGCCCTAACCAGAGAGTCCCAGACATGCTCTATAGGGTTGAGGTCTGGAGACTTGGCTGGCCAATCCATACGGCGAATATCCTCTCTCTAGAAATTCGTCGACCAGAAGAGCTCTATGTGGTCTCGCGTTATTGCCCATTAAAATGAACTCTGGGCCACATGCACCCCTGAAAATTCAAACATAGGGCTCAAAGACCTTATCTCTACATTTCAAACTAGTCACAAAGCCTCTTCCAAAGCCATGGAGAGGTGTACGGCCACCCAACATGATGCCTGTCCAGACCATAAAACCTAATCCGCCATAATTGTCGATTTCGCGGACATTGGAGGGTAGGTAGAGGTTCCCTGGTTCTCTCAATATGAGCGAGAATCGGTGTTTAAGCTGAGACAGGACTCATCGCCGAACAGAACGGTCACCCATTGATCCATACTCCAATCTCTTTGCTGTCTGCACCATGCTAAACGGACTCTCCAGTTCGTAGACGTGAGTGGGACGCAAACAATAGGTCTTCTGGCAAGCAACCCTCTCTCATGAAGTCTTTTTGAAACAGCCCCCTTGATACACGGGCTCCTGTGGCTGCATACAAGTAATGAGAGAGCTGAGAAAGCTGTAGCCCCTCTGCTACGCTTTGCTATAATCGACAAATGGCGATCTTCTCTGGCCGTCGCGACTCTTGGGCAACCTTGCTTAGGCTTTCTCTCGATGGATCTAGTATCCTGGAACTGTTTCCATAAGTTACACACGACACTGGGCGTTAAATTGAACTCTCTACAAATCTGGACTTGACATTGGCCTGCTTCTAGCCTCCCCACAATTCGCCACCTCATTCCATCAACTAAACGTTGGCGGTTATTCATTTTTACTGTTACAATTTGAATTGAACCGATTGCTTCAAAATAACACCAAGGAATTCGCCAAGGTGTGCTGGCGAACGAAATACATCTTAACTTACTCGTGCTTATAAAGCCTGTTTTTCTGCTGGCTCCGCCTACACACACGTGTACGCTTACGTATTTGCCGTACAAGATTTGCATTTTTATCTAGAAGCAGTGGTTTTTCATTTAGTTAAGTGCTTTTCATGAAATTCGATAAAATATACAAATACTCTTAATTTATTTCATCAGTGTATTATTATTTAATGAGATGAATAAAATTATGTTAACTTACCTTTTCCAATGAATTTCTTGTTATTTTTTATTACAATTAACAAATAAAAAAGCCTATCTTGACAATTTTATCAATTATTCGAATTTCTATAGAATGTTTCTTGCCCATTAGAAATAAAAAAAATATTATTAATACAATGTATGTTTTTCCTTTAAAATAACACACTATATATCAATAACAAATATAGTTTTCTAAATAAAAGTAATTCTGATGTACTTGACTAACTAAGGCAAATAAAACCTGAGTGACAAAAATATTTATTTACACATGCCTGCCACATTCACAGAGTAAAAACTAATCACTATCTTCAATTATATGTTGATACTTTTCAATGAACTCTTTTCTTTTTGCTTTCCCCTCAAAATGGCCTCTTTGAACAGTTTACAATAAAGTTCTATTGCTTGAGGTGAATCATCATTTCCTGGCACAGGATATGTGATGTAGTTGGGGAAACAGTTTGTGTCAACTATACCCACAGAAGGTATTAGCAGCTTGTTAGATTCTAAGACACCTGTGTGAGTTTCAAATACACTGTTGAGGGTGTTCAAAAATATTGTGAGTTCCGGTAACCGAGTCATCATGCCGAATCGATTGGAATCGGTGAATGTCCCCCTTCGCCATTCTTTGGTGTGCGAATACTCGCCACACTCGAGAGCTGTTTTCTCTATTAGATGTGTATTCTAAAATAATAAGAGAAATTAGCAAAAGATATTATGAAAGTTTCTATACACACACAACATTACCATCTAAAATAAAATAATACTTAGTAATAATAGTATACTTATTTGATTTCTAATGAAGTGACAGTAATACACACACAAAAAGTACTTAGTGTGTATGTACGTATACTTAGTGATGCCATTAGTTCTGATACAGTTGCAAAAAAATTTAAATAAAAAAAACAACTTAGAAATCAAATTTAAAACTTTATCTTAAAAGTTTTATTTTACCTTTAAATTTAACATATTGCACATTTTATTCAAAATGATTATCGTTTGACTTCAAACTGGTCTTAAATCTCTGGCCAATCATTCATCGAGATACGCACAATCTCCATGGGAATTTCCATCACTGCTTTCCTTAAAGAATGTTTAAGACTGTTTTGATTGGCAAATGACTCCAAAAATTCCTTAGAATCAACAACTGAAGACCAACCAGAATTTAAAAAATTCTACACAAATTACAACAGTGGGATATTCATACTTTCTTCTGACTCCTGCATGAATGACCAATTCTCAAATGGTGGGTAAAATTTTTTCCTAAATTTTCACTGAATTTACTAATAATCTTTTGAATAAATCAATTTTTGTAGCCTTTTTTTAAGATAAATGTTTTTTCCACAGATTGAGACATTTGTGCAGAAGATTTGAAGGCTTGTTTTACTCAATATTCAGCTTCATCTATCAAAACCCTTGTCAAATGATGAGAATGACATGAGTACCAGTACTTAACCCTCTCATAATTTTCATATTATTTGGTGTCTTTTTAATTCAGTTAAAGTTAATAAGTAATTTCTATTGTTCCAAAAGACAACCCAATAAAATAACATAAGAATAAATAATTGCTCTTGTTAGAGATGCTGAAAAGAGTAAAATTAAATTGAACAACCAAATTATATTTGTTATGGAAGAACAACCAAAAATTATATATTTTCCATGAGATAAATATAAAGCAATGATAATCTTTAAACATAAACATTTAAAATTAGGGGGGGGGGACTAATCATCCTTTTTAATTCTGCAAACTTTACAAAAAAATTCATTTAGAAATTTTGTTAACTCAAAGATAATCAAAAAGTTTTCAATAACATCAAGAAATGTTGCAGTCCACACACAGTTCATAAGAAAAAAAGAAGCAAGACTCATATTGCATTTTCAAGTAATGTAACAAAATAAATACACAGAAGAAAGTTATAAATGACAGCTTCATTATGACTACTGGTTTTATAAATCAATGGTCATAATGAATTAAGAATACAATTTTGAAATAATTAGACTAAAAAAGTGTTGAATGATTAAATAGAAATGGTGCAACATATCAATTTAAAAATCTTATTTATTGGAAAAGCTTTGAAATTTAAGATGTGATTATTCATTTGCTGAATCCCATTAATAAAGAAAAAAGTTTAAGCCATTAGATACAGAATCTTTTAAATATACTAATAGATAATTTCTGAGTTAAAATAATAATCTTTATAATAACTCTGGTTAGATAAGACAAAAAAAAAGTTTATCTGCAATTGCCACAAAAGAATGAATTTCTTCCCCCTTCTTTTATAAAATTCAAATTGCTTCACAACTACTATCTCTTAATCTAATCTGAAATATGCTCATAAAAGATAACACCAGAATTGTTCTTTATGAAGTTATTCCTATTACTGCACAGTTCAATTTGTTAGAAAAGTACTCTTAAAGATACACATATTTTTAATTAGATAAAAATAAAGCAGAATATACGCAAGATAGTTCCCAAAACAAACCACAGCCAACGAATTAAGAAATGAAAATAAAGAGAAAAACCTTTCAATGTTATTTGTAGAAGATAATTTACAAGTTTTAAACCATGTCTCTTTATCAAACAAGCTTATCAATATCAATTGCATGTCTGTCAAAACTTTATTGAAATCCAATACCACGATGATTTCAAAGAATTGTATACTATATATCTGTACATGTATACACAATATATCATGAGTAAATATTAGTCATTTCACATTGATTCCTGCCTTTGATTCATATATTTCCACATACTAAAGCAAACATTACATAATTTAGAAATACATTTATCACATTAGTAGTTATTATACACATTCTTATTTATTACTGTTAAAGTGAAGTACCTTTTATACACAATTACAAAGCCTTAATAGTATGACAACATTATTTTTCATTTCTGCAAGAGACACTTTGATTATACTTTGAAAGGTAAATTTTTATCACAGTGGGGAAGGGAAGGGGGGGGGATGATTTCAGACTTTAAATTAAAAAAAAGTAGAAAAATCCTTTCAAACAACCTTTTCTGTTGATAAAGTTCAAATGGCAAAAATAAATGGTATAATCTATAACATGATGTAATTTTATCAATAGTAAGTTCAGCAACATAGTTTATTACCAAGAAAGTGTGTTCATTTTTAAATTTCAACTACTCATTTATACATTCCTTTAACTGGTTAAATTTTTTAATGTAATCTGAACTCTCTAAAATCTGATCTCACAATAAATAGTTTAAAATTTTAATGATGAAAATATCTTTAAAAAATAATCCCATTTTCAAAATCATTGAGCTTCAAAAGATCAGAAACAAGAAAAGAAACTTCAATTCCCTTTCCAACATTTGAACACTTCTTTACTATATAAACTTTTACTTTTATTACAGCAAAATTCTTAATGAATGGAAGAAGTAGGGGCAAGGGAAATCTGATTAAATGATTTAAATTATCTGATTTACTTCAAAGTACAAAATACAACTCTCACACATTTATCTGCATCTTGTTAACAAAACAAATTCACACTCATTTGAAAATCATTTAAATGCACAGAATGGGGAAAGAAATCACGCACACATTAAATTTTGCATTTATTTCTAATGCAATTATGTTCTTTAAGTTGTAAATGGCTGGATGCAATTATTTAATAAATGACAATTAGTGAAATATTAATATGTACTTTTGAAAATTCAACTCTGGATACTCAAATATAAGAAGTGAATGTATAATTTTAAAAGTTTCTAAAATTTTTGAGAGGGTGAAACTATTTTGCACCAGAATGAATTCATATATTGACGCTTAAAACCTACCTATGGAGTTTACCGGTATTAATCACAGATGCTCGCAGATACCCAAAGGCCTCGGTTCTAATCCCAGCACAAGCGCTTGTAGGATGAATTATTATTCCTTTTAATTATTACTGTACTTCTAATACCTAGATGTTTTTACTTTACTGGAATGGCGTTCCAGAATATTCCATTATGCTATAAAAGACAAGAGCTCACAGAGGTCAGTTCTTGGTTTTGTAACCTAGAATGCTTCATCACAAATACTTGGATAAAATCAATACGATCTACGCTTTATACGTGACAAGTTTGGTGGAGGCGCGGGTAATGGATTACCGATTTCCGGTCATTATTTCAACCAAAACGATAGAACAAGACGCTGAACGATTAAGGAGAAGTCGTCGCACTCAAGGACTTCCACCGGAATTTGGATTTTACGAAAAGCCAAAATGGGCAGCAACATCCAAAAGGGACATGACTGACGAAAACAGGACGCGCAAACAATCTTGATGACTCCTACGGTTCTGGCTGAATCAAGAAAGCCTACAATTTTCAGAGGAGAACCAGGACAGGATCCAATAAATGGCTGAACGAGTACCAAAAAGTGTCATTGTATAATCGTTGGGATGACACTATGCAGTTAGCCAATGTGTACTTTTTTTAGATGGTACCACGAGGAAATGGTACGAGAACAATGAGGACAATTTCACTTCATGGACTTTACTTGAAAACGGACTGAAAGCAGCATTTGGAGACACCCAAACATATGTCAGACGAGCGAAGGACCGTTTAAAATCCCGAGCACAACAGCCGGGGGAATCATCCAATTTTATATACAGGATGTCCTAAACTTTGTAAGCAAGCTGAACCAAATATGCCCGAAGAGGATAAGTCTCCCACCTCATGAAAGGTGTCGCCGAATTTATTTCAAGCTCTTCTAGCCAGAACGTGCAAACATCGGCAGATTTCACTAGGTTGTGCCTTTACAAGAAGAAATGAAGCAGAAAGAGACTGAGAAGTTGCAAATTCGAAAGACTACCCAATGTTGTCCTCATAGCGGCCAATGACGAAGTAACCGATTTAATGTCACTAATCCGTCAAGTTGTCAGGGAGGAAATGCAACATGTGTTTTCACAGCCACTCAACATCAAGAAGCCGGAACTGCAATCCATTGAGGCTATCATAAAGGACGAGGTTGACCGATCTTTAGCCACCATCACTAGTCAACCTATCACTTCCAATCAACAATTTTTTTCTTCGGCACAACGACCGACTTTGAAGACCCACAGACGACCAACATACGCCGCAAGATCACCAATAATTGTGCCACCGCCTCAATATGAAGCACAGCGAAAGACTGACTTGTGGCGCACTGCGGACAGCCGTCCAGTCTGCTTTCACTGCGGAAGGCCCGGACACGTTGTTCGGTATTGCCGCGAACGCCGAGCAATATTCAACAACTATCGACGCAACAATCCTAGAAACTATAAAGTTCCAGACGAATATGAAAATAACGCCAATCACGACGCACCCTTTCGACGAAGATCACCTAATCCAGCTCGAGGAAGATCACCAACACGCCGTACAAGGTCCCGATCACAGACGCCATACCAAATTTCCAACCAGTCGCCAAATCGAGAGGAAAACTAAGCCGATCGCCCTCTATAGGAGGTGAGGTCGCGAATTTCAGAAATCCTCCATTGGCCGCAAAACTGCACGGGAACCACATCGACGTTTTCATCGATAACCAACCTGTTAAAGCCCTTGTGGATTCCGGAGCCTCAAATTCCATCATATCGGAAACATATAGACGAAAGCAACGGAAGGTAATGTTCCTCGACACTAAGCCGGTTATTCTAAAAGTCGCCGACGGTAACTATGTGAAGCCATTGGGTAAATGTGTCTTACAGTTGACAATCAACGGCCGAACACAGCCATTCCAGTTCACTGTCATGCCGAAATGCAGCCACGACGTCATCCTAGGTTTTGATTTTCTAAAAGCTTCACAAGCCATTTTAGACTGTGGCCGAGCCGAACTTATATTTGACGAACTGTTGCATGACGAAGAGATAGATTCTCATGGCATAAAGTTGTATGCCATGTCTGACTCGGTTGTTCCAGCACGTTCGTGCAAATTTCTTACCGTTCAAGCCCGTGATGCACAGGACGACACTGATTTTCTGGTTGAGGGGAATAAAGTTATGTGTATAAATCAAGGAATTGCTGTCCCCTCCATGATTACATCTTTAAGAAAAGGCAAAGCCTCAATCTGGGTGACAAATTGTGAAAATCAAGCACGCTGCATTCCAAAGGGAATGTGTATTGCCAATGCAGAGCCTGCTAGAAGTGAGTGTCTGAATACATTGACCGAAGTCCCTTCCTACACTGATTTATGGACCTCGAAATGCTCTGATCAAATTGACTACTCTCGGATGATGGCCTCGACACTGAGTGTAGAGCAGAAGAAGCAAATGAAAAGTCTATTGAGACTATTTCAAGATGCCTTCCATAGCGAAACACAGCAAAGAGAATGTAAGCTAAATGTGAAACACAAAATTAACACTGGCACACACCCTGCCGTAAGCCAACGACCATACCGGGTATCATTAGTGGAAAGACGCGTAATTAACGACGAAGTTGACAAAATGCTGAAGCGAAACATCATCCGACCGTCAGAAAGTCCATGGTCATCTCCGGTCGTACTGGTTTGTAAGAAGGATGGAAGTTGGCGTTTCTGCGTGGACTACCGTCGCCTCAACCAGGTCACTAAAAAAGACGTTTATCCATTACCCAGAATCGACGACACTTTGGATTGCCTTAAAGGAGCTCAATACTTTTCATCGATGGATATGCACTCCGGTTATTGGCAAATAGAAGTGGACGAAGCTGATAGGGAGAAAACGGCATTTATCACCAGTGACGGATTATATGAATTCAATGTCATGCCATACGGGTTGTGTAACGCTCCCGCAACTTTCGAGAGGAGTATGGATAATTTATTTCGGCATTTAAAGTGGCAAATGTCCTTATGCTATTTAGACGACATAATTGTGTTCTCACTGACATTTAATGACCACTTGAGACGACTACATTGCGTGCTTTCCTGCATTCAAGATGCTGGACTAGTTTTAAATCCAACGGAAATGCTATTTTGGTGCTACAGAGATCAAAGTTTTCGGGCATCTTGTATCTGGTAAAGGCGTAAAACCTGATCCCGATAAATTAGAAGCTGTCAACAGCTTCCCTACACCGAAAAAAATACACGACGTTAGGAGCTTCTTGGGACTGTGTTCATACTATCGACGGTTTATCAAGAACTTTTGTTTCCGTGCTAAGCCTCTCCAACAGCTTTTAAAAGGAGACTCGAAGTTTCACTGGGAAAAAGCTCAAGAAGACTCATTCCGGGACCTTAAATCAGCTTTGACGTCACCGCCTGTTTTAGCCCTATATGATGAAAATGCTCCCACTGAACTGCACACTGACGCCAGTGGTTACGGAATAGGTGCCGTTTTGGTGCAGCAGCAAGATGGAAAAGAAAGAGTCATAGCATATGCCTCAAGGACTCTAACTAAAGCCGAGAAAAACTATTCGACCACTGAACGAGAATGCCTGGCAGCTATATGGGCGATAACTAAGTTCCGCCCATACCTCTTTGGAAAGTGCTTCAACATAATTACAGACCACCATTCATTGTGTTGGTTAGCCAATCTACGAGATCCTTCCGGTCGATTAGCCAGGTGGGCATTAAGGCTTCAAGAGTACAATGTCTCCATAGTTTTCAAAAGCGGGAAAAAACATGCCGACGCCGACTGTTTATCACGAAATCCTATTCCAATCATTCCAGAAATCGAATCCCTTGCTGCTATAAGTGATCTAGCTACCGAACAACGTGATGATCCATCTCTTGCTGCATTCATTAAAGCTTGTGAACAATCGCCAGATTTGTCTAGTGCAGGATTCTCCATCGTGAACAATGTACTCTGTAAAAAAAATTTTGACCCATCCGGAAAACAGTGGCTACCAGTCGTTCCCAAAAAAGTGCGGTTAGAAATTCTTCACCCCTTTCATGACGAACCGACAGCGGGACATTTGGGATTTGTGCGGACATATGATCGTATTCGAAAGAGGTTCTTTTGGCCGAGACTTTTTCGCACTGTGCGGCGTTACGTAACTCATTGCAGAGAATGCCAGCGTCGAAAAGCAGTTCCATTAAAGCCTCCCGGAGCACTAATTCCTATACCTCCAGCCGAAGCTCCATTCCAGCGTATAGGGATGGATCTTCTAGGACGATTCCTGAAGTCTCAAGTAGGAAATAGATGGATAATTGTGTGCACAGATTATATGACACGATATGCTATTACCAAAGCCCTCCCAACTGCGGAAGCACCAGAGGTGGCAAAATTCTTTGTAGAAGAAATTATTCTGACTCACGGAGCTCCGAGAACCATCATCACCGATAGAGGCACAGTCTTTCAGTCGAACCTCATCGCCGAGATTAACAATCAGTGCAAAGTGGTGCATCGGATGACTACTGCTTACCATCCTCAGACGAATGGACTCACTGAACGTTTTAACAAAACATTGGCAGACATGCTGGCTATGTATGTCGACGTAGAGCAGAAAACGTGGGATCGAATTTTGCCGTTCGTTACGTTTGCCTACAACACTGCTAGACAAGATACAACTGGTTTTACTCCATTCTTTTTGACGTTTGGTCGCGAGGCTGAAACAACACTGGATGCCATGTTCCAAGAGCCCATCGAATATACAGCACCAGACTTCGTAGCCCGATTAGTAACCCAGACGGAAGAATCACGTCAGTTGGCTCGGATCCGCACTCTTGAAGCACAAGAGAAAGACCGACGTCGCTACAATTCAAGACATCGTGCCGTGCTGCACCATCCGGGTGATTTAGTGTGGATTTACATTCCTGTGCGTAATGTAGGACGCTCCGAAAAACTGTTGAAAAAGTACTTCGGGCCATACCAAGTTCTGCGCAAACTTTCGGATGTAACTTACGAGGTTCACGATTTTGATCCGACCTCTAAAAGACGAAAATCAAAAGACATAGTTCATGTACTCAGGATGAAACCTTACTACGATCCGGATCTACAAGCACACTTTAATGACTCTGTGGCATCTGATGACAGACGTTTTGGAGAAAGTATACCATACACGGGAAGGAACGACTATGCCGGACCAACAACACGCTCAAGATCAAAGACCCTAAGACAGACACGCTAGAACCAGCGAGGATGCTGTTCTTTTAAGGAGGGAGCATTGACGCTTAAAACCTATCTAAGTGAGCGACTCGGTGGCGCAATCGGCTAGAGCGTTCGGCAGATACCTGAAAGGCTCCCGGTTCGAATCCCAGCACAAGCGTTGCAGGACAATGAATTATTATTTAATTTCTTTAATTATTACTGTAATTTCTAATACCTTCTAGATGTTTCTTTACTTTACTGGAACGGCGTTCCAGAATATTCCATTATGCTATAAAAGAGCCGAGAGCTCGACAAGATGGTCAGTTCTTGGTTTTGTAACCTAGAATGCTTCATCAATAAATACTTGGGATAAAATCAATACGTATCTACGTTTCTTTATACGTGACAATATACATACATAAGTAAAACATTAAAAACATATGCATGATCATTACACTTAAAAAATGATTTACACTTTTTTAAAGTAAAAAAAGCAGTTATATTTGCATTAAAAAACTTACATACTGAATTTTTTTTATTTAGGATACTAATTTGCTTACTGAAAATGAAAATTATAATTCATAATATATTTGACAGCTTTAATTGCATTCTTATTGATCATTATAACTCTTTGTGGAAAAAAAAGTTATATTTCTAAAGTGAGTTTTTAAATTGACTTACTTCATAAAATTCAGTCCTTTTGAAAAGGTGCAAATTATG
The DNA here is from genome assembly GCA_019973975.1 of Trichonephila clavata. NCBI lineage: Eukaryota > Metazoa > Arthropoda > Arachnida > Araneae > Nephilidae > Trichonephila > Trichonephila clavata. Next base: position 23,414 of record BMAO01028355.1, read on the forward strand.
CCAATATAATTTCAAATGTTATATCAAAAAGCTAATTAGGTACAGAATCAGCAATTATTGCACAGGTTATATTTTTGGGAATAGAATGAAATGAATTTGAAGTATGTCTTTTAGATAGTAATAAGATTATTGCATTTGCACATATTGAGAATATTTAAACATATACTGCAAAAAAAAAGAAGTTTTATTAGTATTTTTGTAAAAGTTAAAAGGAAACCCTGACATAAAAGAAAAAGAAATTAAAGGCGGATTTTCTATGAGGTGGAAGAGTAGTTTTGCTTTTAAGCAACTCAATAACCTGCACTTAAGTGTGAACTTAGGACATAATGTAATACTTGAAGCGAGTAAATCATTAATTACAATAGTATCAATAATTGCTAGAATTCAGCATTTTCATCCATCATTTGAATGATGCCCTGCCAAAAACAAGCAAATTTTGCAATTTTTAATAAAGATTATTTTTTTTCCAGGAAATATTACATAAAATCATTTCTAAATAGATCAAAATAAATTTTAAAAGAAAATTGTTTTTCCAATCTAGGATATTTAACTATATCCAAAATTTATTTATTTTTTCAGTCATAACACTACCTTTAAAAATACATTACAAATAAAGAAAATTTAAAACCAATTGTATCATCTCTGAGATACAATCATAATACAAAATTGATTTAGCTTAACAGTAAATCTTAACAGCTTATTGAACAAAGTAGATGAAATGTTATTCTTGCTTTTTGTTGAAATTTTACTATGATAAATAAAAAGTCTTTTAATATAAGAGGGAAGGAAGAGCTTAAAAACATTTTATAACTTAATAAGATGAATCAAATTTAGTTCATACACTAAAGAATAAGCTCTGATCATCTAAAATGCCTTTTTTGCAATGAATCTGTGAAAACTTAAGAATGACTTAGAACTTTTGGTAGGAAAATTTTTAAAAAAATAATTGTTTTGCATAGAATAGGTACATAAACAAACAAAATGTGTGTGTGTGTTTTTTTTTTTTTTTACTGTTAAGTGTGTTGACTCTTGAATTTAAATCTCTAACCTTGGATTAGAGATTTTTGTTTTTAAAACAAATCATTTTATAATTCTCTGATAAAAATTTTGAAGTATCTTAAGGGACATAGCCAATTAAATGTAGAAATGGACTACACATTTTTAATGGGTCTTAAAACTAAATGTCCTATAACCAGTAATGAAATTCCATAAAAAATGTATGTTTACTGTAATTACTTTACTTTTTTCCCCATTGTTTTTTTATTATACAAATCAATAAATTTTTCAGCATCCACTTTTTTCCCTAATTTTCTTCATATATATCTATTCAATTAGGGAAAAAAAGCTTAGAAAATGAAATTAACAAATTATTGGTTTACAGTAATTAATCAGTTACATTTATTATTAAACGATTATTTTTAACACTGAAATATTAATTTCAACGAGTGATCATACCTGCTTATATCTAGTAACAAATAATATGATGCCTCCACGAAAAGCAATGTGTGCAGTGAAGTTGAGAGCTTCCCTAAGAAGCACAGCAGTTTGATCAAGGTCAAAAATTAGAGTTCCTAAGCGAGATCCAAGAATGAATTGTTTCATGTGTTCGTTGAGGGTTCCCATTGTATGGCCATAGTGTACACGAGCTTTAAATAAATCTTCAACAGTAAATAGATTGCTAACTTGAAAAAAATCAGGATAGTCTAAAGGATCAGGCATTTCCAAGGTATTGGAAATTTCCTCTGAAAAGAGAAAGATTTACTTTAAAAAAAATTAATACATGATTTATGAAAGTAAATTATTCCTATGCACACCATTTTTTATATTTTTATGATAAAAAAATATCATTAGAATTTGAACAGAGTTATTACATTTAAAGATATTACATCTATTGACTTTTAATCAAAACTTATCTAATAGCTTATGCATACATATTAATGCTAATAGTATATATATACATACACTAAAACATCATAATACTGTGTTGTTGTTGCTTATGCCACCTGACCAACAGTAACATCAGATCAAGGTCCACGAAATTCCTCGCGGCTAAGGGCTAGAATTTTACGCCTGTTGTTAGCCTAAGCTTTGAGCCTCGTGAAGGTGACAGTACGATTTTGCTCGGTACAACACGATAGATGGCGACACCAATTGGACCCACTGATTTAACGAGTATGTACTCCATGTGCACTCGGCGAGTATTTGGTGGCGTTGGGCATCGAACCCAGGCTTTCCGGTCTGGCGTCCGATGCTCTAACCACTAGGCTACCCACGGCTTTCATAATACTAAATATACACAACAGGGGGAAAAATTTATTGGGGTATTTTTTTAAAAATAAATGTTTTTCTCCATAATATTAAATACACACAACAGGAAAAAACATTTATTTAAAAAAAATACCCCAATTTCTTTAACTACTTTAAAATTAAAAATCCATAAATGGTCACAATTTAAATCTGTAGTTATAAGTTTACAGATACCTTTAAGGGATGTATTTTTCCAACCTATAAATCAAGTTGTTGAATAGCAAGACAAGTAACAGAAGGTGGGGAGGCATAATGGGTGACAAGGCATCTTTCTAACTAAATCTAAATCATTATCAATGCCAACTCATTAGTTTGAGCAGCTACAGACACATAAATATGGCTAGCACAATTGATGCTCTCACTCAATGCAAACTGTATAGTTGCTAATTGTCAGACATTATAATAACCCTGAAGAGCCCTTTAAAACACAAAAAGAACAACAAAAATGCATGCTGTCACAGTGCAGATTTAACTCAATAACTTCTGAAGCAATTTAAATACAATGTGTTCGACTAGGAGGTTGTCAAAGCCCCAATTTAACATAGAGTACTAGCTGCAAAACCAAAACTTCCAGACCAAGAGGAGCTTCAAAACAATGTTCATCTCATACAATTGGCAGCTTCTTCAAGAAATTCATCAGAAATGCTCATTCACTGATATGCTTGAATCTTTATGGCAATTATTTTAAAAAGTAACCATATGTTTGTACATAATTTTTGTGGTAACTATTTTTTTCTTTACTTATAAAAGCCACCAGACATAGGAAAAAAATGTGCCTCATATAATCCTTTACAATAACTAATCACAATAAAATGGTATATTGTGGACAAAACTCTTTCCATCAGTGGCACACACAGGAATTTTTCAAGGAAAGGGGGCAGGGTAAAAAATCCACCTTTCTTGTATCATGTTCCAATATGCTGTCCAATATATTCTTTTGATTTTGCTGATTTTCAGGAACAAAAAATAGTACAAAATCAATTATTACTAACAAATACTTGATTAAATTTTACGCACTATATGCGTATGATTATAATCAATCAAAAAATCAAGGGCTTTGAGAAGGAGAGGGGGAACAGGACCCAGGAACCCAACGTGTGTGCCATTGCTTTCCATTGCTTTTAAACATTTGAATATTCAAAGATTAAATGCATTCCTTTCTCTGAAAGAATACCAAATACGTATCAATTACAGCTAATAAATTTTAAAAATAAAAAAAACATTTTACATACACATTACATACCAGATAATGTAATTGACTAATAAAAAAGATGGTGTTTTCTTCGGACATTAATTTTGACAAAATAAAATCCCAAAGTGTATTTAAATGATACTTTCCTTTATCTTATCTTCCCTATTACACTTTGATTCGATTTCTCAATAAGCTATATACATATCTATACATTAGGAATCATACTAACTGACATATTACTAAAAGAAAACATTTGATACAATCATAATTTTATAAGTGCAATCCATCCTATTTAATTTTGGCCCTTTCGAAATCATTAAATGAAATCTTTACCCAACATGTGGTGCCTGTGGATAGCATTAACATACCTATTGAGCTAGACGGAAAAGCTAATACATGGTTTTGAAAGAAATGGGGGATCAACTGCCCTGGGAAAAAGACAAAATAAACAGCCGGAATTTATTTTAGTACAACAATTCATGCAAGATAATAAAATTCCCAATGAAAAGCCATTGTTGAGAATACTTCCTTTTCTTCCAGCTGCATCATATGCAGAACAAAAGCCTAAAATATCTAATTTCTGTGTAATTGATATAACAAAAAATAGGTGATTGTTTTTTAAAATTTTTTAGAAACAATTTTGTTTATTAAAACTCTGATAATCTCGAAAAAATGTTTGAGGCAATGCAAAGGAAAATGTCTGTGGGATGAAATCTGGGTCTCAAAAAGCAAACAGGTGAAATACACAGCCACAAAATGCACTTTGATCAATCCAAAAGGTGAACAGGAGAGAATGCCCAGCACAACTTCTTAATCAACTAGACCAGGGGAACTCAGACTTTTTTTCTGCAGGGCTGCATACATATATGATAGCCATCTCATGCGGGCTGGAACATGAGGATTAATGGAGGGGGAGGGGGAGGAGAAATTCTTTAAGATCAAGATAACATAGAAAATTTAAAATGTGGAAATTGATCAAAATATTAAAACTCTTATTTTGCTTTTTGTTTTTGTCACTGAATTTTTCTAAATTGGAAGCATTTAAAATTCACTCTTTCACAATTTCTGCATCAGTAAACAGTTTTATATGATTACCAATGATATAATAAATTTCATAGGGTGCCTTTGTTATCGCTCTTGACATTACCACTAACAAAACATTTAATTTGCTGTTGTAAAGATTATTAAAGCCTATTTATTATCTCTTGTAAAAGATCTTCGAGGAAAAGTGTCATAGAACGATTCCTGTTTATTGGTATTTTTTAAATACACTTTCGTGACAAATCAAACAATTACAAACATGCTTGTTTTTCACTGCAAAATAGTCAATTTCCCAATCATCTTGAAACAATCTATTTTCTTTGAATATTTTTCACTTGCAAGATATGAAAAATAGTTAAAAATTAGTTTCACTCATAAAATGGTAGCTACTCCATTGTTGTCTTTTTTCACTTATCAGGGGGGGGGGGAATCAATTCCGCACTCATACGACATCAACAGCATAAAGCAGAATTGGCATATTTGATTTTTTAACAAAGAATTTCCCCCCAAATTTTCACAAATAAATAAATGAATGAATTTCTCAGAACAATGGGCTATGACTGGGCCACTTAAAAAGGCCCAGAGGGCCGCAGGTTGAGAATCGCTGAACTAGACTCTAGATGACTGAAAAAACATTATTTGACCAGATGAGTTGCAATTTCATTCCATGAGAGCGGATAGTAGGATCTGAATGCTACGCAGACTCCACATAAACTCAAATTGTCAACAAAGTACTGATGGTGATGACTTAATAATAATGGAAGCTGTTTTTATATGAACAGGGTCCTCTGGCTAAGCTGAAGCAATCATTGACTGGAAATTTTTATTATCAGCAACTAGGAATTTATTGGTAGATATTCACAGACTTTTTGTATCTAAACAAGGATGGAATTTTCCAGGATGACAACTCAGACAAAATCATTCACTAATTTGACCATGTTTATTAATAGACATGAATCCCACAAAACATATATGGCACAAGATACAAAGGTCAGTTTGAGCAGTAAACATGTACTAGCAAATTTTTGATATTCTGGATGATTGTAGAGGCAGCACTGCTGATAGGTTGAACAACATTTCCTTGCTGAGCACTCATGGCAAAATTTTACAAATTGAAATCCATGTAGGTAATTTTATTAACCTAAATTAATGTGAGATGTAACATACAATTGGAAATTTTTCTCCTTCCCCATCCTCAAAAATCAGGTAACTATTTGCCAGATACAGAAAAATCCAAGATGTTTACAGGAATAATTCAGTTTCAAAAATGGGTTAATATATATATATATATATATGTATACTAAGTAACTATTTTAGTTTAATAGAATAATTGTTTTCTCAGGTTTTCTTTTTTTACATATATAACAAAATTTCTATTCTACATTTACTAAAAACTAAATTAGAGCGCAGCTAAGATATACGTGAAAAACTTGAATGAGTGACATATATATATATATGAACTAATATAAATATGAAATATTTTTTAATTAAAAAAAGCTGCACAAATTAATATCTAGATGCTACTAAAGTAATAAAATGTTCTTAAAGCATATTTTGTACAAGAATTTTTGATAAAGTTCAAACTTGAATCAGCAGAGAAAGTTTATGATTACATTTCATTTCTATGCCAAATGTATACATTTCAACTGAGTCCTTATGGTGCATTTATACTTCAATTACAGTTGCTATAAAGGTTTAATGCACAAGATTGTAAAACAGTGCCTTAATTGTGAGTAAGTAAAATTAATATGCTGGTACTTGCAATACATTGCTTACATTAATACTTCAATCATGCATCAAAAGCCTCAAAACCAAGGCAGCTTTTCTTAATCAAGACTAGTTTAATAAGAAAATGCCAATTAGTCTATTTTCCTTCAGGGATGAAACATTGTTTTCCCTAATCTACAAATTGTAAAAACATATTAGAATAGAGGAATGAGAAAATCACAAAATTAAATACACATAAATGCACATTTTATAATTTAACTCAGCGACGCAACAGCTAATGAGGGCCAAGGCCTACTCTGCCCATATCAGTATACATGACCTTGGGCCCTGAGGTGCATGAGCAGATGTCTCGATCAGGTTACAGGTTAACACGAAATCCCCAGTGTTAAGTTCCGAAGCAAGCTTGATACTCATTTATTGACCCACTGAAGGGATAAAAGGCTGAGTCGACCTTGCCCAGCTCGAGGTTTGAACCTTGGACCAGTGGTGTGCAAGCGTGATGCACTACTCTTCAGTCACTGGGCTTTGCACATTTTATACATACATGAAATTTAATGCATATAACTCCTAAAATTTATTATAAATGAAATAACATAGCTTTTATTTTAACATGAATAAATGTTATATATACCTGACTGCTTAGCATCCACAGATATTTGTGACTGAGGCAAACTGGATAGAGTTTTTAAGCTATGAGAAAGTGTGAATTGATAGTTCTTTGGCAATTGTACAGCACCTTAAAAATAAGTATGTATATAGCAAAGATTATTTATATAAATTATAAAAATACTTTCAATATACAATAAATAAATTTATAACTGGATTTAACATAAGAGGTTAACATTTATGTACATTACATTTTTATATTTTTCTTTCAGTAAAAGTTCCATAAAGTATTCCAATTCCGTTTTACTAAACATGGAATCTACAAATCAGTACATAGTTTTATGATCAAAGTTTAATTAGGAGTAAAAATAAATTTTTTACAATTATCTAAAAATATTGTAAATACTTTGTGTATATATATCAGTGTAATATTGTCTAAATAATCTAAAAATATTGTAAATATATCAGTGAGCGGCGCTAGGCTCGAACTCATTACATGCCTGCCATGAGTTCGTTACCTTGGCCACTAGGTTACCGCGGCCACAAAAAGAATGCAGAAAATGTTCTACCATTTTCTAATAACTTATAAAACAACTTTTATTGGTAAAATCCTAGCACAGCACACTGCTGTATTTGGCGACAAAAGTTTTTCGCCAAATGGCGCCAAGTAAAAAACCGCGTTTTTCAAAATGGCGTCAAGAGACGAAAAACATCGAAAAAACATGGTTTCCAAAACTGTCAACAAAGGAAACAAAATCAAAAATAAGAAATTAAATGCAAATTTCGAGCATCCATTACAAGATTCTATCAATCCTTCATTCACACAAAAAACAATCATTACTTTCTTACCTTTTATTAAGAAAAAAAATCCATCCGCCGTCTTTCTACGAAAAAAACGTGGTTTCTAAAACAGCTTCAACAAGAAAAACTGAAAAAGCGTCGCTTCTAAATCGCTACAGTGGGAAAAGAAATCCAATATGAATGCCTTAGGCTGATGAACTAACGATCTCCATTTCTCTCAAAAACAAATTATTTTCATATTTCAGACATCCATACCTACCGAAATATTTTCAATCGTTCACTCATTCTCAAAGCAAGCATTTCTTTCTTACATCTTTAATTCAAAAGAAAAAATATCCATTCGTCGAGCTTCAAAAAAGAAAACGTGGTATCCATAATGGTTTCAAGAAGAAAACAGAAAAACCGTTGCTTCTAAGATGCAATAGTGAGAAAAAACATCGTCCAAATTGAATTTATCAACACATCTTCCTTTCTCTCTAACAAATATTCTTTCAGCAGTTGTTTCATTTAAAAAAAAAAATCCACTAATTCCTTCAATTTTAGCTTTCTAGAAAAATATAACATGTCTTCAAGTTGACCATCAGGGAAAAAAATGACCGCTGTCCAAAAATCCGGTCCAAATAGGGTTTCTATTCCTTACCATAATGTAAAATTTATCGCCAAAAAATTTGTCGCCAAGAAGTGTGCCCTGCTAGGATCCACCCCTTTTATTCACTAATTTAGTTTCAATATATTAAATAAGACAAACTTAGAAAAAAGATAATTTTAAGAGATAAATAACTCTATATTAAAGAAAACAAATAATTTCCTTTGATATAAAGATCAGTGTGTGACCTAAAATTTTATTTTGAAAGAAATATATTGTTTCTTAAAGAGTAATATTTATGATTTTTACGCAGGCTATTTATTTCCATTGCACACAACAAAAATAGGCTTTGGAACTTACGTATTAGTGTCACTGCAGCACAATTTGTACCACATGAATCGAGCCTTGATATTAAAACAACAAAGATTCTTATGTGCAGTGGCATAACGGAGAATGTTTGGGTCCCATTGCACAGTCAAGTTTTGGGCCCCCAAAGTTGGATTTTACAAAGAGCTACTTGGTGGCAGTCAGGCTTTGGGCCCTCTAGAGCCCTTCCCTGCGATGCCACTGCTTATGCGTTACTTGAAGAGAAGTAATTCTTGTGACGCAATTTTGGCTCCAATGATGCTATACGAAAGGATGAATGTTTTTTGTGCATTTTTAAGGAAATATATGTAGAATTTTAATATGACAAATTGAAAACTTTCTGAAGTTTACAATGTTAGACTACTAATTTATTTCAACAGCTTATTGATTCTTTATAAACAATTCAACAGTGGGCAATTTTGAACGTTTTTCTGAAAAATTTAATTCTAGTGGAATTTCTAAGGTGAAATTGTCGAATCGGCTACTGGTCCGCCAAACTTTGAAAAATCGCTAATTTGGCGTACTTTTCCGTGTTGTGTTTGAGAGTAGCAACCCTACCCACAACACGATCCGACTTCTTCACTGATACAAAAATCAAAAGGGTTTCTAGATTTGGCGAGAAAATCCTTGGTGGGAGAAGTGGCCGATTCGACAATTCAATTCATTTGGTGATTTGTAATTCTTCTAAAACTGGAAAATGAATATAATTTTTGCTACGATGTAGTTGATGATGCCAAAAGAGTTATAATTCACATGTTTATATTTTTGTATGCTTTGATATATATATATATATATTACATTTTTAAACTATATAAGAAACAATGTTTTTCAATAAAAGAAAATTTTATAAATTACTTTTAATAGCTCTCCACATCATTGCCATTTCTATAAATTGAGAAATAAATTTTTCAAAACAAAATTTAACTTTTTGACGGAAAATAGATAAAATAATTATATTTTCTATTAAACAGACACTTCCGAAACCGGCATGCTGAGCTCCAGAAAACTATTGTTTACTCACATGAGGTATCGTTGCCATATTTTACAAATAATGTTTTCCAATATAAATTCTTTCATTACTTTTCATTCTCCAGTTAGTTATTTAATAATTATTATATTTCAGAGCATATATTATTCACGATTCTCTATTTTTCAGAATAGCTTGTACAATTTAAGTTTTATATTTTGGAAGCAGGATTTATTTTTTACTTTGTGTATTCTTTTAGAAGATTACACAGTGTAACAGAACTTAACCGTAACTACATTTTTATTTATGTTGAATGTGTTTGTTTTTCGACTGTTGATGAGCACACGCCTAGAAAAATTAAATTGATTTTGTTTACGTTATTTATTATTTTTTATCATTCAAATCATTTGAAATATTTTCCGTGACTTCTTATATTTATTATTCATCACTGTTTTTTATGATGTATAGAGTTAAATCTATGCTTGATAATCATCATCTGCGTGCTATTTAATATTGTAGTTGATTATTGTAGTTATTATTGCGAGTTAAAATGTGGATTATTGTACTCTTATTGTTTTTCGTACCATCAAGTAAGTTTTTCAGTTTAATATGAATTGTGTTACGATATAAAGTGTTTCGAGCCCCACCCAATCCTTGCAATATTAACTGGCTATTCTGATTTTTTTTTATAAAAAAATGGCAGTTTTTAAGTGACATTTTCTAACTGATAAAATCATAAACAAAACGGTATTAAAATAAAAAAAAGGATACAAAAAAACTTGGCTAAAATAATTTTTTGATATTATTTCACACTCAGATGCAGTTATTGATGTATTTTCCATTTTGGCGATTGAAGTAAGCCCACAAACGTACAATAAAATTCATTTCGGGCTGATTTTTTCAAATGTGTTCATGCATTGTTAAGCCACTATTACTGTATGATTCGAGCACTGTGTTTAGGATCATTGTTTTCTTAAAAGGTACTACATGATTTCTCGAGTATGCATATATACCATTTGGCACTCATTGACTACCTTTCAAAATATTTAGGTACTGCTGCTGACATATAACCCCAAACCTTGATGGAAGCATTGCCATATCTTGCAATTGTATGCTTGTTCTTTAGTTTGAGTTGTTTTTTCTCCAAAAATTTCAATTCTTTGTTGTGTATTTGATCTATGATTAAATTCAATCTCATGAAAAAAATCATGATCTTATTTTCCATTGCAAAATTGAGTACGTCTTCTTGCAATTAACTTTGCTCATGAACTTACAATTAACTTTTCATGTATTCTGACCATAATATTTTGTGTTTCATAATGTACTAAAAATTACCTCAGGAAAGCATTGCTAAAATAGTTTTGTATTTCAGTTTTCAATTTTAATGTGCTGATTTTTAGATTTTTCTGCACCCATCTCTCCTTAATCGGACTTTTTGGTATGTAAATATACAGATCCACAAGTAACAACATTATTTCGTATGTTTCCTTCTATCTGGAACTTTTTCTGACTTAGTTGCAGGACTTCTCTAAATAGTTGATAATAGTGATAATTATGATATGTTAATTGATAATTATGAATATAATAATAAGTAAAACAAAAATAAAAATGTGGTGAGACATTGTCATTGCTATTTATTCATTTGTTACATGTGACATTCTTTAATTTTTGAGACCTATTCCTAAGGTAAAAAAAAATTGTCTTGTACTCTGAAAAGCACACAATATATTAAATTTCTGCTTTCAAAGATGCTGCATTACTTTTTGCTTGTGATTAAATGATTTTTAAGACAGTTAGAGCAAACTGTAATTATAAAATGTTTTTTATTTGTTTATAGTTTACCAATTATAGATAAGTGTTTCATGTTTTAATTTTTTTTAATCGTGATTACTATTTTTTTAAAGATTCTATCTTTATTTTTTTCCTCCTTGAAATTGGGGTTTTGTAGCACTTTTTTAATTTTCGAATTTTAACAATATTTGGAGCTTATTATAAACATTAAAAAAAGTATGGTTTTTTCCATATTATTAAAGGTGGCTTTAAAGAAAAACTATAAAAATATAAACTATGTTAATTCTGTGTATGAAGATCAGGGTATAACAGTTAAAAAGAGATGATTTTATTTTATAAAAGGATATAGAGTTTTTTTAAATGTAGCTTAAAAAACGATAAATTTCATTTATGCAGCATTAATTTTTCACCTAAGATATTGCAGTTTTTGCTTGTAAATTATAAAACATAGTTAAATAATTTTAAAACTAATGATGAATTCAAGAGGTGAGAAAAAAGGTCTGTCATCTTGTTAAACCTTTCTAGAATGAACATTGAAAATAATTTTTTAAAAAAAACACAGAAGTGATGCAGTGAGCAAGATTACTTATTGGAGGGATTTTCTTTGTTTTTCCTACATGAAAATAAAATGTTTGTTTTTATTTATAGCTGTTTGGGGCCTTGAGTGTTATGTTTGTGATTCTCAAGATAGCAACTATGATAAATGTATCAAAACCATCAAGACTTGTGACATAGCTGAAGATAGATGTCTTTCTGAAGTAAGATGGGGAAGTAAGTGTCATTTCTTTGAATTTATTTTGCTTAAATTTGAAATTGACTTCAATAATTTTGTATTTATTTTGAATGCTGTTGGAAGTTATATTTAATTTTACTTTTTAAATAAGTTCAGGTATTTGAACCCATAATGTGCTTTGATAACCAAGTGATTTTAGTTGCCCACTCATGGCTGAATATTATTTTAAGCTGAATACTAAGTTTAATATGGCACACAAAATGTTCGTGGGCGATACAAGGAAAAAATTATAACAAAATAAAATTTTACTAATTGGGAAAGCTTTTTTCTTCACATTCATTATTTTTATTAGTTAACTAAAATATTATAACTTTCTTAGTGTTGGCTTTTTTCTAATTTTATTTTCGTATGATTCAAAGAAAGAAAAAGATAAATCCAGTTTGTTTTAAGAAAATAACAAAGTATGCTATATTTATCCTTTTTATGTAAATTAACAACTTCTGTTGTCTCATGAATTCAATACATAGCTTGAATTCTTATTTCTCATTTTTCTTTCTTTTTTTTTTTCTTCTTGATTTTCAAGTTCATTGATGGATATTAATTCTTTCATGACAAAGGGAAAAAATTTCCCATTTTAAATTGATGATTATTGTATTGAATTATAACCTTATCTCCACTTTTTGCATGCTGAGTACAATTACATAAACAGAGAAAATAAAAACTGTCAAATCAATTGGTGTCAATAGTAAACCATTAGTGCCTTGTACTCTATTATTGTGTGTTGTGTAATAATATATTACTGTGTCTTCTGATATGATTTATGTTATTCCTAAAATATAATTTTGAACAATAATAAAATATGTTTGTACAAATAAAACCAATGCCTGATAATAATTGTTCTATGGGAATTCTATTATATTCCCATAAAATTTTTAAAAAACTACACATTAGTATTAATTTGCCATATTTTCTAGGTTGCTGTAGTCTAGTAGTCAAGGTCACAGATTCGTGGCTGGCATGTCATGAGTTCGAGCCCAGTACCACTAAAGATCCGCCATGTGGGGGAGCAATGCACGTTAAATCTGTTGAGTTTAAACGTCCTCCCATTGTTATAATGTGGTAGTTAGGAGAGGGGGTGCCAGCTCAGGTGTCGTCCTCGTGACTTTACTATGGTGTTGTAAGTTAAATGTTAAATGAATAGATGGCACTGCAAGTCATCTGAGAGATGTACTTTGTTTTGCTTGTAGAGTCAAAGCTATGTAATGTTCTTTGTCCTATATGCATGTCTTCTGTGTTGTCTACGAAATAAACCAAAATGCTTAAAGAAATGAACTAAATCATTGGATTATATAAAAATATATTAGATATAAGCGTCCGTCTGTCCCATGGAATTAAGGAAATATATCACACGGTTCGAAATTTTAAGGCCCGTCACCAAAAGCCCTCATGTAGCTGAGCAGGGTGATGTTAATATTCACTTACTCACTTGCTATATTTTCTACTTTTCATTAATAGAATCTAGATATTCATCATTGATAAAAAAAAAGTTGCGTCTTTATTTCATTCCACTAAAGAATTAATTATCAAAACCTGCAAACCTGAGCAATAATATCTGCTTAAATGATCTTCATAACAGGTATTCAAGTATGAAAAAGACCTGTTTATTTTAAATTTCTTTAGCGTAATTACTGTTGTGTGAGCAAATATTCTTCATCATGAAATGTATCAAAAACATGAGCAGTAATTTTTTGGTAAAAAAAAATAACTTATATCCATGAAGGACTAAATCTGATACTGAAAAATTACTATTCAAAACATTTCAAGCTTTTCTCTTCAGTGAATATCTGATATTTTTTCTTCAATTATACAGAGAATTTATGACATGCAATTATGATTCAGTCATTGTTTTTTAAGAAAATTCATATACTTGCAAATTTTATTTACCTACATTTAGAAATTCATATGTTCCTGTAAACTTATATTAATAGTAATTATATTATTATTTTTGCATAATTTTAAAATGTTTGACTAAATGTAGACTTTTATATTTTAAGGTACACCTTATTGGGATTCAACTGGAAAGAAACAGTTTTATATATCCAAAACATGCTCCACTGAGCGTCAGTGCAAAGAATCTATAAGTGCTGTGAGCAGTCGTTGTGACCGAATCTGGTATAATGATTGGGAGTGTGTTGAGTGCTGTCATGGTGATCGCTGTAATTATTATGTAACAGTATGTATAAGATTTTTGATTTTATACTGCTTCATATTTAGTGTGTTCTGAGATTTTCTTTGTATTTTGTTCACTTTGATTTTACTTACTATTAGCAAATTCTATGAATGTCGCATCAATTATATACATTGCTAAGAGTAGTGAATGAAAAGTAAATGCTTTTGTTAGTGTTTTAAAGTAGTTTTTCTTAAAGAAGAGGAAAATCAGCATACTATTGTGTGTGGTATTTTATTGATTTCTTGTGAAGTTGTAATGTACTAAGTCAACTAAAAGTTTCAAGTATTACATGCTTTCACATCTACTTTGACATTTTCTTGTAAAACTTTTAAGACTGCAGAAATAGCATTTGTGTTTTAGAATTTATACATATAGGTACTATTGTAAATATGTATAAAATTTTATCTAGGAAAGTATTTTACAAGAAATGTGATTTATAATTTAATTAATCACTTGTAGAGAATGAAAAACTCAAATTTTTCACTTAAATGTACATGCCTTTTACAAATAAATTAACTATATATTTTTTTACATTATTAAATGATTTTGCGCTTTGATATTCTTCCTTTAATGTTGAGAAAAATATAAAAAACATAATAGTATTGCAGTTAATACAATAATGAATGTGTAATTTGATAAGCGTGAGTTATAACGCTCTGAACACACCCGCCTGGGGGAAAAAAGACGCTCACTTCCTCCACGATTCTGGCTGATTGACTTATCTGAAATAAAAAATAATAACTGTGTTTTAATCTGTAGGCTTAAATGCACAAAATGGACTAGATTCAATTGAAAATACCAAAAATTGTATTTTTGTAGACCTCTGAAGAAAAAGTTTCGAATTTCATGTTTTTTCTTGTTGTTATGTCTTTATTATAAAAAAATAGAAATATTGGGAATTTTGGAATGGTAGGGGACCATTCTATGTGTCTATATGTGATGTGTCTACCCTATAAATATGAAATCATTCGGTTAAACTGTTCTCGAGATACGATGGTGAAAAGTTTGAGAAAAACATGTTTAAAGTTTCAAATCCTGTTAAAACTATGCAAATCTTAACTTGCCCTCAATTGGCAATGCCTGGTTGGTAGAGTACTCCTTCCTCTTCCACTTGGAGTTCTTTCAAAGCAGATTGTTCTGCTCTTGTATCAATTCCTTCTTGTTTATAGGCATCACTTTTGCACCACTCAGAGCGCAAGGTGTGTATTTCTGTACATAAGTATGCACACTTTGTGGTCAATAGGGCATCCCATAGTCATCATTACTTTAAATACTCCTACAAAACCTTCGTTAAAGATATTTACAAATAAGTATAGGGCCGTGGGTAGCCTAGTGGTTAGAGCATTGGACTCCAGACCGGAAGACCTGGGTTCGATGCCACCAAAAGCCCGCCGAGTATAAACGGAGAACGTGCTCGATAAACCTGTTAGAAATTAAATCATTTCTCATGTCCACTATCTATTCAATTAAATACGCGAGTTGCGTAATGTTTCTTTATTTGCATATTCATTGCAACAGGCTGATGAATATGCAAATTCGTTTACACTGCCGATGACGTCATCGTGTGACCTGTTTGTGAATGACGTCAGCGCATTGCTGATTGGTCGCCGTACACGTTGTACTTGTATATATTCCAATTCGTTGTGTGTCTGTAAGAAAATTCTTTTTTTGTACCATGCCCTGTCGATAGTTTTAAATAAGAGTATTTTAAAAACAACGAAGTCTCATGAATGCTGAAACTGCTCTCTGCTAGATTCATTTACAATAAAGAATAACAAGGTTAAGGGCCACATGCAGTTTTGGAAGTCAGCGTTGTGAGTTATTTTAAGAAGATCCTATCGACGGGGGGCCAGACCGCAGTTGAAATGGAACCTTCGATTGAACGGCTTAATTCCACCAACTACAACACTTGGAAAGAAGATGTTCAAGTTTTATTGATGGACAGAAATAGCTGGAGGATAATAACAGGCCAAGGAGTTAAACCCGACGACGATGCATCCGCCAAGGAAAAACGAATTTTCGAATCCAGATGGGATTGGGCATATTCTACAATTTATCTGAGTATCGAGAAGGAGTACCAGAACTTGATTTCAGATTCCTGCGATCGTATAGTTGCCTGGAAGAAACTTCAGGATCATTTTCAGCCACATACTCATGCATGCGTTATTGGACTACTGGATGAATTTTTCAACTGCAGAATATTAGAAGAGGAGGAAATCGGGCTATATGCTGCTCGTTTAAGAACCATCGTATTTCAGCTGCGAGATGTCGGACATCCTCTAGAAGACTTATACCAAGCATTTCAGTTAATCAGGTACTTACCTGAAAGCTACCAAGGTATTGTACAATCCATTTATCGCTGGGATAATAATTACCTTAAATTTGAACACGTATTATCGGAGCTCCTCGCTGAGGAAAGTAGGCTTAAAGCAATGTAAGAAAGATTTAAACTTAATTGATACTAATCATCTTGCTCTTAAAGCGAAAGCTCATAAAACTAAAAATATAAAACTTAAATCTGGAAACTTTAAGAAATCTGAGAATAAAATAGGACCGTGTTTTAATTGTCATAAAATAGGTCATTTAATTGCAAATTGTAAGGAAAAATTAAAAAGTAGTAAATATCAAAGTGACAACAATTTTATAATTGAAGCATGCATTGATTCGGAAGTAAATACTAATGGTTATACATGGGTTTTTGACACTGCAGCTTTAACTCATTTTTGCAATAACAAAAAATTTTTTGTTCCATATGAGCCAGTAAATAATACAACTATGTCACTTGCTATAGGCGAAATAACTAGTCCAGTAGAAGGAGTGGGGACTATAAAATTTTATTTTGATAGTGATAATGGTAGAAATAATATCACTTTACATAATGTAATGCACTCACCTAAGTTAAGAAGGAATTTAATGTCAGGTCCAGCACTAGATAAAATTGGTGGTACTTTTGTGGGAGGAAAGGAAAAAATTGAGATTTTCAATAGGAATGGTAGAAAACTGTTTTATGCTAGAAAGGTTAACAGGTTATATTATTTTAAGCCTAAATACCCTAAAAATATTCATATTGAAAAATCTAATTTGACCACTTCAGAAGAAAAAGACTTAGAACTTTGGCATAATAGATTTTGTCATATTAATAGTAAATATATTTTAAGGTCTAGTCAGAATGAGAGTATTAGAGGAATACAAAAGTTGAAATCTATTAATGTAGAGTGTGAGGATTGCAAAATTGGTAAGAGTAAGCGAAAATCGTTTAAACCAATTTCAAAAATCAGATCTAAAAAACCACTTGAGTTATTGCATATGGATGTCTGTTCAATTCCTACAGCATGTCATGATGGTAGTAATTATTTTCTCTCAATAACAGATGATTATTCTAGGAAAATAACGGTTTTCCAGATTAAAAGGAAATCTGATGTTTTCAATTGCTTTACCAGTTATCAGAAACTAGCAGAAAGATTTTTAAATAACAAAGTCGTTAACATTAGGATTGATAATGGCTTAGAATTTATTCATAAAGAATTTTGTAAATTTTTAGATTCTCGGGGAATTGAGATGGAGAGAACCAATACATATTCACCTGAAATGAACGGTGTAAGCAAGCATTTTAATTATACCGCTTTAGATGCTATTAGAGCAATGTTACGAGGTAGTGGTTTAAGTAATAAGTTCTGGTCAGAGGCTTTATTATGCTTTACCTATACATGGAATCCCATTTGTCATAAGAACCAGACAAAAAGCCCTTTTGAATTGTATTGTGGTAAAAAACCTTTAGTTAAACATTTAAAGACTTTTGGTTGTAAAGCTTATGTGGGTGTTCCCAAACAGTTGAGGAATAAACTTAATATGAAAGCAAAAAAGGGTACCACGGTAGGATATGCAATGCAAACAAAGAGTTATAGTTTGGATTCCTGAAGAAGAGAAAGTTATCGAAACCTGTAATGTTTCCTTTAATGAAAGTGTTAATGGTAAATAACAAAAGTGAATATACTCCTCTGATAACGTATGAATCGGAGACTGAAATTGGTGAAGGAGATGAAATACCTTGTGAAAATCTTACATGGATCAGGAAAGCAGTTCCCAGACCTGATGGAACAAGAGTAGACATTTATTATGGTTTCGAAGGAAGGTCTCTCAGATTGAGATCATATCGTGATGTTGCAAAATATTGTAGGGCCCACAATATAAAATTTAATAAGAATTTTTTTAATTTCAGCGGGAAAGACAAATATTCTGGTCCTGTACCCAAAGGGGAAAGTAATACCAGTGAGTACAATAATCATGAAGCACATCATGCTGAAGTTGTAATGCCTCGAAATTTTAAAGAAGCTTCTTTATCTCCAGATAAAGATAAATGGTCTGTTGCTATGAAAGAGGAAATTAATATAATGTCAGAAAGATGTGTTTGGGAATTTGTCCCTAGGCCTGAAAAAGGAAAAGTTATTGGAAATAGGTGGGTTTACACAATTAAAAGAAACGAGGAAGGAAAAATTTTAAGATATAAAGCTCGTCTTGTTGCTCAAGGATACTGACAACATAAGGGAGGAACATACGATGAAGTATTTAGTCCCGTTGTGAACTTTCAATAATTGGAATGTTTTTCACCTTTCTTGTTTGTTGCTTTAGGTGATCACACTGTCAGTTAGATATTAAATGTGCCTACCTATATGCAAACTTGGGTGAAAGAGTTTTAATGCAACAACCTCAGGGCTTTATAGATCACGAAAGACCACATTATGTATGTTTGCTAAATAAAGCAATTTATGGTCTACATCAAAGTGGTAGAGAATGGTTTTTTGAAATACACATCAGTTTAGAAGAGTTAAATTTTAAGAAATTAAATTGGTGTAACTGTGTTTATATAAATGAAAACAATGTAGTATTACTATTATATGTTGGTGACATTGTATTATTTGGTAAATCTGATCATCATATTAAAGAAATAATAAGGAATTTAAAGGTTAAATTTGATTTAAAAATTATGGGTAGAACTAAAAAATTACTAGGGGTTGAATTTGAAGAAATTGATGGTAAATTTTTTATCCATCAAACTGAATATATAAATAAAGTGTGTAACCTATATAGGAAATATAAATTCCCAATTTCAACGTTACCACTAGCTAAAGGAATTATGCTAACTAAAATTGATTGTCCTAATTCTGAAACGGAATTAACTGAAATGGAAAGATTACCATACAGGAATATACTTGGCTGTTTATCTTACTTAGCAGGTCATACTAGACCAGATATAAGTTATACAGTAAACATACTTTCCCAATTTCAGGAAAACCCAGGTTTTGCTCATTGGAATTGTTTACTAAGATTATTAGGATATGTTGAGAAAACAAAGGACTTTAAGTTAAATTTATCTAACATAAATAACATCAATATCAAATGTTATAGTGATTCTGATTTTGCTGCCAATAGGGATAACAGAATTTCAATAGGAGGAATTATTTTATTTATTGATTCTGTACCAATATTCTGGAGAACTTTTAAACAGAAATGTGTAAGTTTATCAACAATGGAGGCAGAATATATAACTTTGACTGAAGCTTCCAAAGAATTAATTTGGATTATTCGTATTTTGGAAGAATGTAACAACTTTAAATTATTTTCCATTAATTTAAGTAAAAGTGAATTACTGTGTGATAATAGAGCTACAATTGACTTTTCTAATTCTCCTATTGAAAATAGTAGAACTAAACATATAGATATAAAATATCATTTCTTAAGAAATTTAGTATATGAAAAATTGTTGTATTAAATCATATTTGTAGTAAAAACAATCTGGCAGATGTTTTTACTAAGCCGTTATCCAAAGATAAATTGTATAAATTTCTCAAATTAGTATTTGTAAATGTATAATATATTTTGAAATTTGTTAAATATGAAAAATCTAATTTAAGAATTGAATTACTTTTATGGACATGAGAGGGGGGGGGGAGGGCATTGTTAGAAATTAAATCGTTTCTCATGTCCACTATCTATTCAATTAAATACGCGAGTCGCGTAATGTTTCTTTATTTGCATATTCATCGCAACAGGCTGATGAATATGCAAATTCGTTTACACTGCCAATGACGTCATTGTGTGACCTGTTTGTGAATGACGTCATCGCATTGCTGATTGGTCGCCATACACGTTGTACTTGCAGGGCCGATCCTAGCAGGTGTGCAGCGCGTGCACCGCACATGGGCGGCCACAGGCCGCATATAGTTCTATCAATGAAGCAAAATTTTTTTACGAACTTCTCAAAATAAAACTTATAAAATGTCGAAGAAATATGCTGAATTTTAAATAAATATTGGAAAATCAATATAAATCCTGATTTCTCGATAGCACAGTTTAAAATGTTAGTACACAATGTATTGGTCCATTGACCCTTAATATTTATACACACATTTTTCGTTTGATATCAAAATTCATGGGAGAGCCGACAATATCGCAGTAAATAATGTTTTTTTACTTATCAGCAACATTGGCGGCGCACTGAAGATCGATGCTTAACAAAAGCATCTCAAAAATGAATTTGGGAAAGTTGGTTTACCAAAATATCTTATAAGGTTAATATAACCTAAGACAGGAGTGTTTAAATTCGATATACAATTCCGGAAATTAAAAGTTCTTAATTTAATAATAGCCTTACAATTTAGAAAAACAAAATAGAGGAAAGAAGAGAGGTTTTTGTGTCTATGCTCTTACGACGCTTATAAACAATGCCCGTTTTCCTTTTTAGTGTAAGTGTTGTACCTCTATTAATGGTAGTTTCCAGTAGTTTTATTTGGTTTTAAGTTATTTTGAAAAAAAACTATCTCCCAGTTCTTTTTGATTAAATAATTTCCATTACAAAAACTGCTTGAAAAACACTTCAATATTCATATAACATTATTAATGTTAACGAAGTTTGCCGAGGTTCTAAAGTTTTATTTTATGTTGTAAGTACTTGTTGGTATTATAGTACCATATTAAAAAAGTTGTGATATTATGCGTTGTTTAAAGCCCCAAGTGTAATAAGCACTGAAAAACAAAAATACAAGAAAACATATATTAAAACAAAGGATCAAAATGTAGTTGCCCACTTAAGTATGTACTTCATTTATTTGTTGAAGATAGGGTTTCTTTCCCCGGAACCTGGGAAATCGTAAGATTTCCAAACTTTTTGCATTCCCGGGGATGAAACGAGGCTTAAATAATCTATTAGGTAGCTAATTCTGACTTGACTGCAGATTTCAACCTCGAATATGTGGCGATTTGCGATCATCCACCCCGAACTCTATTAGAATAGCTCTGTTACATATTCTGCAACTCAAAGTTAAAGATAAACGGGGCCAGGCCTACGATTATGAATCGAACATGAAGGAGAAAAATATAGGGCTTCAAAAAAGGATTCTCGATATAAATTCTGGAGCATTATACTTGCCATACTTGCTCATACATCAAATCTCATCGTTAATGACGCTGCCAGCTACAGTGGTGAATTTTCTGGTTTTCTTGATATGGTACAAGAGGTATACAATTACATTTCTGAGTCCCTATATGTCGATGAGATTTATTAAAATAACACGTGAAAAGACTAATTTTAAAATCGTTAACTGAAATAAGCTGGGAAAGTCATATCTGATCCTTGTCTATTAGATTTTTAAAACAAAACCTCAAAAAAATTATTGCCGCATTAAATGCCTTAATTGAAGATACCACCAAAGACACGAAAAAATTGGGTGCTGAATCAATAATTAAGTCTTGAAACCTTTAAATTTTGAGTTTAATTTTAATTTGGGATGATTTATTATCAAGAATTGATATATTGAGTAAAATGCTTCAAAATCCTAAATTAAACATCACGGAATACATTAAAGCCTCAGATAATCTTTAAAAATATTTAGTTTCCCAAAGATCTGACTAAAAAATTTTAAATATTTGTCTATTCAGCAAAAATACTTTCTAGAGATTTAAGTATTGATCCGGAATTTCCCATCTCAAAGATGATCCGTTATTTGATTACGAGGGCAGCGATGAACAAGTTCCAAATCCCTTCCAGCACTTCAAAACTGTTTTCTACACTTCTGTCCACACAAAATGCAACACCCTGAAGAAAGCAGGCAAACCATGTGAAATTCCCATCATGCGCTGGCGGCGACGAAATCCTTTTAATTATAGCGCAGACGCACATCACGAGCGATCGTAGCAACATCCGCAAGTGCTATATAAGGGAAGAACAAATTGGCGATAAAAAGCACGGCAATTTTTTTTCGTGTGGTGGTTTTTATTTGCGCAACCAGTTTATCTGTGCCATGTGGAGGACATCGAGCGTCTTTTGGCCAAGTTTCTGAATTCAACGGAGGAAGAGTAGTAGCCTATAGGGATTGCGGATTGTCCTTTAGAGAAATCGGTTAACGCTGCGGATCTATCAACGCTGGATGCAGGGCCAACGGGGCTGATCGCACCTACCTCTTTACCCCACTACTCGTGATGACAAGTCGATTGTGCGCTTGGCAGTGATTGATCTCGCAGCCACATCGGGAATCATAGCACAACAGATTCAATCTGTTACACATCATTCGACGCAGTTTACCACAGAGTAGAATGTCCCAAAGGCGTCCATTGCTTCGTTTACCCTTGACTGGAAACCATAGGCGTTTGTGCCATCAATAGTGCGATGAATTGTGGACATAGACAACGGAATGGAACGACATTGTGTTTACTGACAAATCTCGCTTCTGCCTGCAGCATCATGATGGTCGGATCCGAGTTTGGAGACACCGTGGTGAGAGGCGGCCGAACTGTTGCGTTATGTATAGCCACACTGATCCTGCAGCAGGTATCACGGTTTGGGGTGGCATTAAATTTCACTGCCGCACCCTTCTGGTACGCATTGCTGGTACACTGAACAGCCAGAGCTATATCTCTGAGACGTTGGATCCCGTGATCCTCCCATACATTCAGCGCTGGCCGCCAGCCATATTCCAACAAGATAATTCGTGACCAGACGTAGCACGCAATGTTCAAGAGTTTTTTTTACCGATCAGATTGAATTGATTCCTTGGCTTGCTTGTTCTCCCGATTTATCGCCGAACGAAAACGTGTGGTCCATGCTTGCACAACGACTAGCCCAGGATACACCACCCACTGCTACACCAGATCAAATTTTCCACTATGAGGGAGCAGCATGGACTGCTGTACCCCCAAGGGTATATCCAAAGCCTCTCTGATTCTTTGTCGAGGTATGAGGTAGTGGTTATAGTCAACAATGGTGGCTACACTAACTGCTGATTTTGTCATCATCCACACGTCACAAGAGGCTGTAATTTTAATCGTTTGATCTTTGTACAACATGTTATCTGCCAAATAAATTTCGCTGTAATATCTCTAGTCCTTGGTTTTTCATTTTGTGGGGCCAGCAGTGTATTTTGCAATTCTTGATCACGTGATCCCTTCGGTAAATGAAAGATTGACCTCATTATCCAAGTGTTTTTCAATATTCTGCTTTCTATATGAGTTTCACAATACTTCAGAGTGTACTTATTAACGTCACACTATGAAGCTACACTAGGGCTATTGGCGATGTACCGTGTAATTTTGAACCATGGTCAAATGATGAAGATGACACTTGAGCTGAAACCCCCGTTTTCCTGACTTCCACACTACAACAACGGGAGAAAATTTGAACCTCGACAGATTTAACGTTCATCGACCCCTCTGCACGTGGGGCTTCAGCGGTTCTTCGTTTGAACTCATGACACTCCAGTTCATGACGTTGACCGCTAGGCTACCACGGCCACATAATAAGTTCTAGGTATAGGAGGAAGAAAGTATTGAGAAAAATATAGAGGGTATACAGCTCTTTAATCAAATAACTTCCTTCAAAAATATTTTTCCAGGTAAAAATTACCACATTTGCGATATTATAAATTATAATAAAAAATTATTTCATCCCCCTTCCAAATTTTGCTCTAGCAACAAGAATTTTTTAAAAATCTTACCTGTTTCTGTGGCTTTTAATGAAAGAAGTTTCAGTAAATTAAAAATTATTAAGTTACTTGAGAAATAATTTGGCACAAGGTGCTCAGATTTTGCTCTCATCTCTATGGATTCCGAAATCTCTGAAAAATTTGATTTCACTTAAATTATTGACAAATTTACCTCTCAGAATGTCAAAACAGTTAGTTTATAGTTAATTATTAGGTTGTCGTAGAAAAATTATTTACATACTTTTCGTTTCACGAGATTTATGCTTTAGTACTTTTTTTTATTAGATAATATTTTCCAAGAAAATACTTCTGTTTCTCATTTCTAGTTATAAAATATCTATTTTTCTTTCAAATTTAATATTTTCGTTTTTTTATGATTTTGTTTAAGTATTTTGTCATTGTTATAACCTATTAGCTGGCCAAAAAATAAAATTTTGCACTTGAAATTTAATTTGCATTTTTATTAATGTTTTACTTTTTATTCTGATACAGGTTCTTGAGTTTATAACGTTAAATATTAGTCAAAATCTGAAAATTCTCTAGAGGGGCGGCCAAATAGGTCTTTGCACGCGGGCGGCCGACACCCTAGGATCAGCCCTGTGTACTTGTATATATTCCGATTCAATGTGTGTCTGTAAGAAAATTCTTGTTTTGTACCATGCCCTGCCGATAGTTTTAAATAAGAGTATTTTAAAAACAACAGTCTCATGAATGCTGAAACTGCTCTCTGCTAGATTCATTTACAATAAAGAATTTCAAAACCAGTGGATCCAAATGGTGTCGCCATCTATCATGTTGTTCCGAGCAAAATCGCACTATCACCCTCTTGAGGGCTCAAAGCTTAGGCTAACGACAGGCGTAAAACTCTAGCCCTTAGCTGCGATGAATTTCGTGGACCTTGATCTGATGTTACTATCGATCAGGTGGCATAAGCAACAACACAAATAAGTATGTTACAATTTCAACGATCTTGGGGCCAGATTGTAGATGCTTTGGAGCACAAGTCCAACTCAATGAATTTATAGATTCATTGTTGTTTTACGTCTCTACAAGAAAGGCAAATCACTTTTACAAGTCTTTCATATTACAGTTTCAGAAGCAGCAGTAAATACTGAAACAAACTCCAAAATACAATATAGGAAACTTGAAGCGATGGGGACCTCCATGTTCATGCTGTTTTTTAGTTCTCTCGTAGAAGCTGATGTAAAATCCGTATTATTTTAGATGGTAAAATGATTTTCACTATACTTTCGCTTTTATTACGACCAGGATGAATATTTCCAGCTGTACTTCTTTTTCGACCACTCATTGTGAAAATAAATAATTTGTATGTGTTGTGCTCTTTGGAATCAAACCAAGACTAAAACAAGTTCGAAAAAATATTCAATGACTATAGATATTTATATTAAATATTATATTTTATAGATTATATATATATTTTTAAACCTGTACAAACCTGTCTATACTTGTATGAATGTATATTTGTATAGAATGGTCTCAGGTATCGAGCCAACTGTACACAATAGGCCCAGCTTTCACGTGCCTACTCAGCACTCTGAACAGCTCTATCTTTATAACAAGTTCAAATTTTTAAAAATCACTTTACCGTATTCTAGACTTGTTAAGGTAACAATTTATGAAGGGGAAAAAATTCGATTTTTGAAATCCATCACATGGGTGAATCCCCATGTGTATGATGTTAAATGTGTATTGAATAATTATTTTTTTAAATTGCAAATAGACATTGTTTATTGATAAGGATTTCTTTTCTTTCAGCTTGCTGGCGTGAATATCAAACCTCATGGAATATTTTATATCTTAGTCACAGTAGTATGGTTATTGGTGCTAACTAAAGT
Organism: Trichonephila clavata; assembly: GCA_019973975.1. NCBI lineage: Eukaryota > Metazoa > Arthropoda > Arachnida > Araneae > Nephilidae > Trichonephila > Trichonephila clavata. The sequence continues at coordinate 49,592 of BMAO01028355.1, forward strand.
ACTTTGAGATATATTTGTTTTTAGATGCTCCATTTTACCAATTCCATTATATATGTTTTCTTTCTCCTTGTATTACTATTTCATGATTTTTTGACATGGCAATTTTATATGCTCACTTTTAAAAAATTATGTTGCCTTTGGTGTCAGCAGTTTTTTACATTATTTGGCACTTTTAATTTGTATTATATATTTGTACATTCCAATTGTTTTTTAATTGTAACTTATGGTTTATTTAATTTTTTTAATTCATTTTGTGTTTATCATTTGGTGATGATTTGAAACATCTACTGCATTTTTCTAATTTCTTCAATTGTTTTTTTCCAATTGTAAACATTTTTTTAGAGAGAATCAAAGGAATTACTTTTTTTCCCATTCTATTTACAAAAAAATATGTTTCAAATAATTTTCTCATTAGAATATATCAAAATTAATGAGCTTACTGCAAATATATAATTATTGATTAGAAATTTAAAGTGTATCATTACAAAAAAATTTTCTGTTAAATAGTGCATGTTATGTTTATAAAATAAAATAATTTCAATGCGGGAAACAATCATTGCAGTATTTATTAAACTCATGACTGCAAAAATCATGTTAATATTTTATGAAAACTATGAGTAATTATTTTTATGTACTTAATATTTTAATGAAAAGCTACTATCAGTGCACATGATACCAGTAATAAATATTGGTAAGAATTCCATAAATAGAAATAATTGCATGTGCTTATATTTTGTGAAAAGTTGAAGACAAACCATTGTATCAACAAAAACTTTTGAAAGGAAAATGATGAATTTTTATAAAAAACATGCAAACTTTTTGGCTTTATTTATGTATGTTTTTATTTTTAAGTTTTACATTACAGTTTCTTAACATTATCTTGCATCTTTTAATTCCTATTATCATATATTTCTGCACTCCAATTTTTTTTTAGTTGTAGCGTATGGTTCAATTTTTTTATATTAATTTCGTCTATCATTTGGTGGTGATTTAAACATATATTGCATTTTTCATGCAAATTAACATAGTGATCTGTTTTTTGATGTAGTTAAATGTATATAATAATATCTTTTGTCATGAGACAGGTTATATTAATCCTCAAGTAGTTTTTTTTTTTTTTTTTTGCTCCGTCCAATATTGTATTTTATTTTGTTTGAGATATTATTTTTATTTACTTTTAAAATATATATGGTTTTTTCAACCGTCCACTGTTTTTTGTTAAATTACTATTATATTGAGTATGCATTCAATATATTTTTTTATGTGTATGTCAAGTTTTGTATGTATGTATTCAATTATAGATCTGAAAATGTATTATGAATTTTACTGTAAAGAAATAAATTTATTTTATTTGTATTGGATGTGTTTTTTTTTACTGTGCAATGTTACTCTACACTATTAAATTTTTCATTTTGAGATTTATAAACAAAACAAAAAAAAGGAGTTAAGTTTTTATTATGGTATATTCTTAAAGAAATACATTAAGTTTCTTACCTTTAATAATATATTCAAAATGTGTAATATGCAATTTGATCGTTTTGCAATTCATTCAGTTGTTATTGATTGTTTTTTTTTATTTGTATGTACAGTAATTGGTTCATATTTGAAAAATTTGACTTCTTTATTTATTTGTGTTAAAATCTTTATTTAGAATTATGAAACTTTTGTTTTAATTATACAAAGAATAAAAAATACATTTAAACATATGTGAAACTTGGGAGATTTCTATTTATTTTTCTTAATTATTGTATCTACTATATTTTCTTATTGATTAATAATTTTTTTAAAAATATCACTATCATAAAAATCCTTTTAAAATAAAAGCATACTGCTTATTATAGCCATAATACATTCAAGTACTGTTTTTAGAAAAATTTCTGGTAATAGTTTTATATACTTGCACTCAATCAACACATCTTTCCATTTATTGTCCCAATTGCTAAAAATCTATTGCACCTTTTCAAGTCAAGTGTATGTCTATAAGAAATGTATGGCTGAATTGGCAATTTAAATTATTATTTCAAATGACATACACGAATCCAATGAAAAGCTTAGAAAACAGAATCGGAAGCTTTTGGTATAAAATGATTTGTTTAATAGTTGATATTAAGTAAGATTCTTATGTAATCTATTTCAATTGGTTGAAATATGAGAGATTTTAGAAAAATTAATGATATTCTTTTAAAGTCTTATTGTGAGTTATAAATATTGATCTGTACAAAATTTATGAATTTTTTTATAAACTTTTCTGTAAGAAAAGTATGATGTGTGTGCATTAGGATTTCACAACTATTGATGTTTAAATTCTGTTTTTAGTTGTAGTAACCAAACATACGCATTGAAGTTCCTTTAAAAAAATTTTTTTTTCAACATAGATTTTGTAAAATTCAAAACCTGAAGTTAAGAAAAAGGGGGAATTTTTTAACAGGAACAATATAAAAGTATAACATAGTTAAATATCTACACTAAATAAAAGGAAGGGATGCTGAAACTATGAATGATGACAATGGTGTGTCCCTCAAAGAGATTTTTTTCAAAATTTATCTTAGAGTTTTTTAAAATTCTTTAATGAAGTGATTTATATATATAAGCTTTAGCAATATTTTATCACATATTTCTTTGAATGCAACAAGTTATACATCCTATTTATTTGGAGTGTTTTCATTTTATTCATTTAATCTAAAAAGCAATATTTTAATTCTTTTTTGAATAAATCATTATAAAAGTACTCTTTCAACAGTTAAATTTTAGTTTTAATAACAATTTGTGTTTTCAGTTCTGTTTTTGTTCTATTAATGTGGTTTGATCAAAGCTAAGTGTATTGAATCTTTTATTCAGTAATCTGGAGCTAAAATGGTTTGATTTATCTGTTCTAGTTATTTTAAACTTAAGTTATTTGTAATAACATAATTATTTATGTACATACACACAAGATAGAAAATAAAATTTCAGCATTAAAAAGGAATTATGCTAGATTAATATATTTGGCAATGGTAACCTTTGTGAATTTTATTGAGTCAAGAATGCTGTAAGATAAAGAAATCTGGATCGGTGAGCTTAAACTGAGCCATATAATAGGGCTAGGAGAAGGTAGATTGTTCCTCTATATTTCATAAAAACTGCTCTGTATATGATAGTTGGCAGCAGTGGTCAAGGGAATATTACTGTATCCAGAAGATCAGAGTCGGGCTGTACACGAGCTATCCCTGATAAAGAACGTGCATTCACAGTTTGGCTGTTTCGCGTTTTATTCTACCTGCAGCAGAAATTACGAGTGAGAAAGTGAACAAATTGATTGCTTGAGCGACAGCTCCGAGCTCAACCTTTTAATCGCCGTGAACATTTGACAATTTTACCGCGGCCTGCTAAGGGGGAGGGAGACTTTGATTGTTTATATCTAAGATTGTTTTAAACTGATAATTTTAATCGAATTGAATGAAAACACGCCTTCAAAATAAAATACAGTTACACCAAAAAATTATTTAAGATTTTTGCTCACTAGAACACCACAGTAAATAAAATGGAGGTCATTTAATGTTCCTTGTGTGGTCCGAGAGCAACTCGACTCATATTAAACTCATTGGATGACGAAATAGCTATCTCTTGTTTCCACAAATAAGAGCTGTTGCTATCGCGCTGCCAAGGATCGCTGAATATTTGTTAAAGGATGCCAGGTGAACAGGAAAAGAACCAGGTGAGTCAAACTGTCTGTGTCATAAGTACGTTGGATCTTCTCCTGGAGTTATGATATGAAAAGCAATTTCTTGTGATAGAAGGACCTCTTTTGTATTGAACCGGTTGTGTTGGCATTTATGAACAGTATTCGAGGGGGTATTTTTCAGCAAGATAACTCTGCCCTCATAGCGCTACTGTTACACAATGTGTTCTATTGTGTCCACATGTTACCTTGTCCTGCGAAACTGTCTGACGGTGTCTGATCGACGCCCACGAAATTCATCGTGGCAAGGGGCTAGGTGTATGCCTGTCAGCTTAGAGCACCATGCAGGTGACAGTACGATTTGGCTCAGTTCATACACGATAGATTGCGACACCATCTATCTCCACAATTTAGGTATGGAGCTGGAGGGGAGGGAAATATTCTCCTGCATGGCCGCCCACAAGACTTTCGGACCCACTGATTTAACGAGCACGTGTTCCGTGGGTACTCGGAGGGTATTTGGTAACGTCGGGCATAGAACCCAAACCTTCCGGTCTGGCGTCCGATGCTCTAACCACTAGGCTACCCACGCCCCACTCAAACGTGTGTCTGATGCACTGTAATACTTTCAAGCCTCAAAGTCCACACGTTGATGTAGCGTGAAGAGTGGAATGTCAGCTCCGGTCTCGGCTTCGTCACTTGATTATGGGTCAACTTTACGCATGTCACCAACAGCCATTTTGTTGCTTCAAAGTGCGGCGCTAATCGGAACAACCAATCTTCTGATACATATTATGAACACTGGAATCCGTAAGTGAAACGTTCAATTCGCTTGCACTTGTGCTGTTTTGTCCGGCTTAAATGCGGAGTGAGTGAATATTAACGTCGCCCTGTTAAGCTATATACTCGAGGGCCGGACCTCGTAATTTGGAGCCATGGTCAAGTGATGAGGACGACATCTGAGCTGGCGCTTCCTCCTCTGACTACAACATCACACCAACGGGCGGGCGTTTGAGCTTTCGACAGATTTAATGGGTATCGGCCTTCTCTGCATGGTGGGTCTTCAGCGGTATTAGATTCGAATTCATGACACGCTGGCCACGAGTCCGTTACCTTGACCACTAAGCTACCACGACCACGGCTTAAAAGCGGAGAAGCTTTAAATGTAATGAAGTTCAGGTCCCCTAAAATAAGGAATTGTTACTACGAAATGGTTTAGAACTGGGATCTGTGCAATTTTATCGAAAGATACAGAATGACATCCATATTATTATAAAAGCGATCTTTTTCTTCTACTTCGTTTTAATACTTACGTACATGCTTTGATGCATATTTGTTTCTGAATTCAAACTTTGCTAAAATGACCGCTAAGAAATAATTACGTTCATCGTATCCTTAGAATCTGCTTCATGATTCTGCGTCAAAAAAAATAATAAAAAAGAAATAGGGATAGGTCTCTACAAAAAAAAACCTCCTAAAAAAAAGAAATAGAAAAAAGATGGGAAAAATGTACAGTTTCATTATCTCTCTCCCATTTTTTAAATAATACATACGCGTTGAATGAATAATTTAAATTGGGACAATGCGAAAAAGTCTCCCTTTCGGAACTCTATACTGCTTTTTTGCTTCAGTTCTGAAATGAAAAATATTTCCTAAGTGAACTATAATTTGCTTCCTTTGTGTAATGTTTTTTCTAAAAAAAGCGCCCCTTTCCTCTAACCCAGATCCTGAAATTCGTTCTCAGAACCCCTTTTTTTGGCGGCGCCCGAAGTAAAGTGCGCAATTATCTCTGTTTGTTTACTTTTTCTGCTGTCTTCGCCGAGGGGCAGCTGTTTTCGATTTTGTTTACGTGACCGCCGAGGTTTAGAGCCCTCCGTCGTCAAATACAGGGCTATATCCGGAGTTTATTTCGTCAAAATCCACTCAACACCGCTCTCTGAGAGACGGGAGCAATCTTGACTGGGGAACAGCGCATGGCAAAGGCATGGCTTGAATCGGTGCGTGAAATATGCCACGCGCTGAAAGCTAAAACAGCAATATTTTGTTTTTGTTCCTCAAAGAACAACATAGTTTTCGGATTGTTGAAGAGGCCTTTAACTATTAACAGCTGTTTCACAAAACAGAATTACTCAACTCGCAGTATTTTTAAAAAAAGGTTAAATATAATTCCTTGTGAAGAAGTTCTAAATCAATAATGACTAAACAACGAATCGAATGCCTTAAAGCGCAACTGGCATTTTCTTTCTTCTTTTTTTCTGTTGTTCATGTGGTGTACGGTGGCTACTGTATCTTAGTGGGCAAGGTCACGAACTCTGGCCGTCGTTGTCGAATCGTGGGTTGGAATCCTAATGCCACTGAAGACTCGTCGTGTGAGGAGACTGGTGTACGTTAAATTTAACGATGGTCCTCCCATAGTGGGATGGGGAAGTTTGGAGAGAGGTGTGCCTTCTCATATAGTTGTCATCCTCGTCCCTTGACCGCGGTTCAGAAGGATCAGGTCTGTCCCCATTATCCTTCGCGTTCCTTTAGAGAGTGCAATGTTCACGAACACTCCGTCAGCGAGAATACGACGATCACCGCGAAACGGGCTCTCACTAATTTCATTTCAAGCTTCTTTAAAAAAAACGAGGATAGCAATTCGAAATATTTTACCGTCATGTTGAATTTGTACGGTAGTCTTAATATTCGACCGTTTTAATGGAATTCCACTGGCCGCGAAGATCGTGACTTTAATAACCCACGGTATTTTAAAGAGTAGGGTGCCTGCTCAAGTATTGTCCTCGTCATTTGACTATGGTTTAAAACTATGAAGTCTTCATGTTTCTTCTACTTGCGACGTTAAAGAACAATCGGTTTTCGAAATGACCGCACGGCAAATTAAAATAAGTGAAACGTTCTTATTTTTTTTAATAAAAGTTAAAAAAACACACACACTTCCTTTTGACAACTAGCCACTTTTATTTTTTTTTTAACTCTAATTTAAAAATTTTCCCTACGCTTCTTCTCGTTCGAATCTTTTCTTTAAACGCATTATTTCTTTCGTTCATTGTTTTCTAATTACGTTTATTTTACAGGTTTGTTAATTTTTTTTTATTTTTAGACCTCTTTCTTAATTTTTTTCAATCTTCAGTAGGTTGATGCTCGTTTCCGAGATTTGATGGCAAAATTTCTCAGTAAATAAACTAACCTGTAGTCTCTACAATAAGCGCCATTTTATATTTAAGAAGCTGTCGGAAGACTTATAATTATCTTCGGGATTTTACACTATTATTTTAACGCTAGACTAATACATATGAGGGATGCACTAGAATAAAATGGTTTTTCATTAACGCCGCATTTTGAAGCGACACAAGAACAGCGCTTGAGTTGGCATTCAGTTTCCAGTTTTCCACACCACGCCAATTTTTAGTGATATCAGGATTCGAACACAAAGATCAATATAAACAAAATTTGACCCGAGTTCGCAAACTTAATTGTTTATCAAACTTCAGATTGATTATTTTATGAATAGATTTCTCAATTTCTTTTTGAAATCATGCTTCCCACACTTGACTCTCGTTCTCGAATACACGCTCACACACAAAAATGTCTTTTCTCGTTTTACACAATCGTTCGAAATTTCTTCACAGTCAATTGAAAGCTTGGCGCTTTCTTCTTTAATCTGAGGCATCAATCGTTTCTTTGTCCCACCGTTATCTCTTTAGTTTCCAGTGCACAAGGCAGCACTGTTTTTCGGAAGATATAAAATATTTACTTAAGCTCGTATTTGAGTGACACTCCTTGGATCTATCATGGAAACAAACATGGCATGAAGGAAATTTTTTATGCTTAAGACTGAAAAGGAATTAAGTGGAAAGTCCTCCTTTCCCATTATGTTCAAAAAGCACTAAAAATAAATATAAGTAAGAAAGAGTACTTTTATCAACGGAACTGCACATAACAGTGCAGATAGAGAGCCTCTATTCAGTCACTGAAGTTACATGAAAGGGGCGGAGTCAGATAATTGTTCTGAACAGTGCCTGCTGTTGATAAATGCTAACAATTCATGAACTGATTACAACTGTTCATAATTTAATTACATATACTTAATTACTAATTAATAGATTGAATTTATTTCATTACACTTTGTGCAGTGTTATTACAGAATATTGTTTACTGGTATGCAAAAGTTCAGGAACAAATACGTTTTCGCAGATTTCGCTAAAACTACTGAACTAATTCTAGGGACATATTTCGAATGAAAATACTTGAGAATATTACTAAAAATGTGATAATAAAGAATAATAATGTCACTTGCTCATGATCATAAGTTCTTGAAAATATAGTAGTTTAAAATTGTATCAAGATGGCATTTCTAGAAAGTTTAATATGGGGTTAGGATCCCCCTTGACAGCAATGCAGCTCTTACAATGAATTCTCAGGTTGTTTATCAAGTAATGTGTCAATATAAATCCCGCTCCTCCACCAGGGCACTTCTAAGTTTTGGGAGTGTTCTCGGAGGGAGCTGACGAGATATAATTGCTCTATCAAGAGAATCCCAGAAATGTTCTGTGGGATTCTAATCTAGAGAATTAACTGGTCACTCCAACATTTGAATACTCTCATATTCGAGGTATTCGTCAACCACCCCCGGGGTGGGTGATGTAGTCTATAGCTATCGTCTATATGGATGACAACGGCTCTTCTGAAAAATATCATTTAGCGTTTTAAGATTTTCTGAAATACGTGTAGCTCTGTGCATCTACCCAACATCAGGTCGGCCAAGACCACAGCACCAACACTTCCCAGATGTTGGAGTGATAGTTACAGGTCTTTGGTTCTCTCCATATGTGAACACATCGAGAATTAGAATTGGGACTGAATTTCGATTTATCAGTGAAGATAACAGAAACCAAATGCTTCCGTGTCCAGGGATGATGTTGTCTGCCCCATGTAATAAGAGGTCTCCAGTGACCTGGAATAATCGAGTGCAGACCGATGTTCTCTGGTCATTAACTATGCCCTGCCTCATTTAGCCTTTCATAAACAATATAACTCGAAACTGAGCTTAGAGACTGCACAGAGCTTATTTACGAACTGAGTAGCTGTCATTCCCCCTATTACGTCCTACTGTTAAAGTTATTTGGCTGTCACCCTGATTTATGATGATTCTTAGACGCTTTATAACTTCTCTTATAGATATTATTATGGTCTCCTGGAACTAGTTCCATAATTTTCAAACCGCATTTCGGAACACATTGAGCCATCTTGCTACCTCCATTTGAATTTGACCTGCCTGGAAGCTCCCAACTGTTCTACGTCACATTCCACCCTCCAAACGTTGTATTCGTGCTATTATTTGCAAAAATTTCAAAAATTATTATAAACTTTCAAAAACACGAACGAAACTAAAACCGGACCTAGTGTTTGAAAAAACGGTTTTATAGGTTTTGTTATGAAACATAAAATATAATAGATAAAGATCGAATTTATTTGGATAATTAAGAAAAGCAATCTTTCTTTGTTTGGAACAGTTCTCGCGTAGAAAATGGCTCTACAAATTTGAAAAAAATCCACAAAAATGTATTTGTACATTAATTTTTGCTCACCATTGTATTCGCTAACACGGAATAGAATGAATCGAGTTATTTTGGTGATATGAATTTTGATCTTATTTTGTTGAACTATTATAGTTAAAAGTAGGAATTCGTAAGAAGAACTGTAACAGCTCTTTTATTTAACATGCTCTTAAATATAAGTAAAACAAAAAAGAAGCTTCATTTAGAAATAGAATAATTAAGAAAAAAGTAAAGCGTACCAGTTGAAATTGAAATTTGAGTGAAGGGATATAGAGAGATATTATTATAATTTCCAAATCAACGTATTCCAAGTTAAATCTAGAGCCACGGTAGCCGACTGGTCATGATCGCGAACTCGTGAATGACGTTGCTTTTGCCGAGTCGGTAGTTTCTATTCCCGTTAAAGACCCACGTATAAAAGAACGCTTAATCTGTCGAGGCTGCGCTGATGCTCGTTAAATCTGTCGATGCTTTAAATCCTCACGTTGGCATCGTGTGGGAGTTCGGAGAGTGCTGTGCCAGTTCAAGCATAATACTCGTCATTTGACAGAGGCTCAGAATTATGAGGTCCATCACTAATAAACCTACTGCTGATTTTGAGTCAAAGCTAATTATTAACCAACCCTTCATTCCAAGTTAAAGTTGCTCCGAACTAATCTCTTCTCTGGGAAGTAGTGTAATAAGCATCATCAATTTCTCCTTTCGACTGTGCTCTAATGCATCATAACATATTTTTTTAGCCAGGAAAGGCGATTCTCTTCTCTGTGCATGGACAGCTTCAAGAAATGAACGCAGGCAATTGTAGGAAAAGAAGCGATTACATTGTACATTATTTATAAAATTGTGTGGTACTCTGGGAAACTATTACAGAACTGTATAATTTTCAAATTTTTTTAAAGGGTGCATGAAAAAAATAAAAAGTACCATTAAAAAAAATGTACCTTCCAGAAAAAACTCAAGTTCTATCATATTCTCTTAGAACTTAAATTATTTTTTTTCTATACAATTTAATAAATTTCTTAACAAGTAAATAGAAAATGTTCAAGAAAAAGTTTGGGCAAAACAAAAAATAGAAAATAATTCATAGCAAAAAAAAAAAAAAAAAAAAAAAAATGGAATAAAACATAAATTAACTTATTTATTTCAAATGAAACAAAAAAAAAATATTTGGCAATTCGGTGCCGGGGAATTAACTTTTAATTTTGATAACAAAATAGTCATTTAAAGATTCTGCTCCGATATTTTTTTGTTCATATAAAATTCGTGCAGGAGTTACTATAAATAATTGATTAAAATTGGTTTATTAAAATCGTATTTGAAAGAATAGGAGGGTTATTGACAATAAACCTAGTCATTCAGGCCTAGTGGTTATGGTCATGGGCCAGCGTAGCATGAGTGCCACTGAAGACCATTTGTATAGAGGGGCTGATGCACGTTGAGGCTGAAAGTCCTCCCGTTCTATTGGTGTGGTAGTTTAGGAGAAGGTATTGTCCTCTTGTCACTTCTCCGTCTAAAAGCATCATCCTCGTGTTGCTTTGCAGTTGGAGGTTAATAAGACAGTCATTCTCTCAAACCGTATTTTTCGAAACTAGAGACAAATGGCAAAGACAATATCTGAGTTGGAATCCTAATTGAGATGGTTGCAAATGTTAAGATTTTAAGCCCGGATAGATTTAACGTGCATCGACTGTCTTAATAAGGACGAAACGTGAAACCTCTAAGCGCATCGGTTACAATTCCATTCAGTGGCGCAGTGAACATTCCTGCATCGAAGGGGGGGGGGGCAGGATTCTAGGGGGTTCAAAGCTTCAAAGTTTGGTCCAAAGCCTAACTTTGCAGGGAGTCCCTAATATTCTCCGTTTCGCCACTGATTCTATAACAGGCTACCGTAACCTCAGATATTAAAGACCTCCAAACAAAGACCTTAACGGCGACAAAAAAACGGGGAATGCTTTTTTTTCAGAATGATATCATTTTGCAGAGATTTATTGATCAAGTGATTGCATCGCTTTTAGAAAGTTATTGCCGCGCTTTTATAAGAAGCAGAACAATTTATTTGTGTTAGTTAAGTTACATATCTTGACACATAACGTTCATTATAATTATTATTTTTTTTTTATTCAGTAAATAATGATCCAATTTTGCGTTAAAGTTATTCTCCGTTGATTTATTTGTTTGAGAAGATTTTGAATAGGAGAGAGAATTGGATAATATTGTTATGCTCGAGAGAAAGAAAGGGATCTCTCTCTCCCGCATCAAATTCAGAAATTCCAGTTAAACTGAACATAATTCTGACAACGATTATGTTCACAATATGCATTAAATAATAAAAACTCGCATGAAATGTAGTTGAAATTGTTTTTCTTTCTTTCCTATTGATTTAGAAAATAATTTTAAAATGTAAATTAACATGTTTTCGATAACAAAGGAATAAACAAAAATCTATTCCAAAATACGCTTAACCTGTTGGTTCCCTTTGGAAAGAAGGAACAACATCTGAAGAACTCTTTCTCGTATTTTCTCTTTTTAAATAATGAGAGTGAGAAAGAGAGCCGGCAGAAATATTATTATGGGAGATCGAGATGTAAATGATGGTTTCACTTTAGACCTTGAACCATTGTATTGTGCATACAAGTGCATATGTGAGGGGGGGGGATCTAAACACCAATTTTATGCGGGATCGGGTTTATTTTCTTTTTTCTTTCTAATGTTTAAAATGACAGGTTTACGAAAGATTAAAAAATAACTATTTACGGGGGGGAAATGAAAACTCTTTCTTGTTTAAAACAAAGTTCAGAACCTAAGTTTTCCCTCTAAAATACTCTTTTCCAGTAATTAACCCCTTGTTTAAAAAATACAATTTTTTAAAATATTTCATTAGGAATAGAATGTATTTTTTTATTCACAAATAAGCAACATCGGAAAACGTTAGACTTTCTGATTAAATAAGGATATGAAGATTTTTTTTCCTGCTAGGCAAATCTAAACCTAATTTTGTTACAAAGAGATTAATTTAACGATTATTGAAAACTAACATTTATTATACGATTTTTTTTTTTTAAATTGCTTTTTGAAGAACCCTCCATTTTCAATCCATGAAAATGCATTATTTGGTTAAGCGTTATATCGAGAACTTATTTAAAGAACAATATCAAAAAAATATGCTGTCAAAGTTTGAGGCCTCGCTAGCCATGTTGGCATGGCCACCGATGTTCTTTCTATCGAGTCGGGGATTCGATTCCTTTGTGTAAAGGGGCTAAAACATGTTAAGTCTGAGGAGGATTTAAGTCCTCACGTTGGAGTGATGTGAAAGTTTTGAGAGTAGAGTGACAACTCATATATATATATATATATATATATATATATATATATTCCATCTTTATCTCTTGACCTTGGTTAAAATTCACGACGTCCATTGCCATTAGCTCTATCGTAGCTTCAAAAATATGACACTGATAAACCACCAATCAACCTATCGTTTAAAAAATGAAAATTGAGAAAGTACATTCGTGATATATAAACGGGATAATAGCCTTTGTAGCTCTATATCCCATAAAACCTAAACTGAACTGTGATATATAAACATTCACTCTTTATCATTCAGCCTATATTTTTCTCTATATCATTCGCTGATATTCAGAGAAAGTAAATAGAAAGAATTGGGGCTTTTCTTCAGAAATACAGAAGCTTAATAAGTTGTTAGTTTGTTGCATCAAATGAAGAGACTCATGAGCAAGCAGGATGAAAATAATGTGGTATTTTTGTTAGATGGGCAAAGAAAAAGCTATTTTGAACCTAGATAACTAAAAACTACAGTAACAAATCTAATTTACAACTGGTAATAAATTATGTATTATTTGCCTCGAAATAAAATTTGAGAGTGATAATAGATAAACAATAGCCTCAAAGAAAATCGAAAGCAATGTAATCTTTTAAAAAATAAAGCTCAAATTGCATTACTGAAATAATCAATTTTGAAAAGCATCACGAATTTAAATGAAGTCTTGACAAGAACACGATCAGTTAAAACTAGTTTTATATTTCAAAGGGAATGGAAATGTTTTTATTATATATTTGCTGGTTATTACGAAGCTACATATCCCGAAATATCAAAATAAGATATTTTACCTCATCAGAACAGGAAGATTACGAAGAAATGCCTTAAAAATATGGTAATAGAAATATTGTTCAAGTAACAACTGCTTATTTCATTTTATTCTATTTTGTATATTTTATTTATTTTTGTATTCGTTTTTATATGTAAAGAAGCTCCTTACACCAATAGTGAAAAAAAAGGTCAAAAGTTAGGAAATAAATCTTACTTTATGATACAAGTTATTTGGTAACTCATTAATTTCTATAAAACTTTTTATGAGAACCACTTTATACTCAAGCACAAGCTTACATAAGCAATAAAACATTAAACATTTTATGGGACTGGCTACCATAAGAACAAGATCCAAGTTGAAATAAAAATTTTCTTTAAAAGTAAACTCATTGGATAATACAACATAAATTCTTTTTTTAATTTCCTAATTATTATTTCTATTGGATGGATTTTAAATTGGTTTATTTTCCTTTTTGGTCCATTTTTTAGTCTGTAAAACTGGAAGCGAAAAACAATCTATCATGTTAAAAGTATCACATAATTATATTTTAAATTGTTTATTTCACAATAATAGCTTAAGTGATAGCAAACATAATTCTTAGCAATTTTTAATTTAAAAATATTCTATATTGAATAAAAGAAAAAATTAGTTAGAAATGTGTATGACTTTTCTTACAAGAATTATAAAAAATTCCTGCTTAAAATACGAATTTAATTTTCTGTTTTGCAAGAAAGGAACAAAATACTAGAATTAAGTGAATAATTTGTGGGAAAATAGTTATGAATAGCCATATTATATAGGCTAATGATGTTTAATTTTTATTAAAATTAACTAAATTAGATTATTCATATTTTTCCTTTATAAAAGAATATAACTATTTATAGCATTGTTTCTGTCCTTATTCTATGATGTAATTTTTATTTAACAGTTTCTTAAAATGTAAATGATTTTATGTATCGAAGGATTAATGACAAGGTCAAACGCGTTTTCAAGCAAATAATTTTAGTAGTCTGAGTGTCAATAGCAAATGGTTTATTCCCAAAAGTTATTTAAATGTCTTTCTTATTTTTATTGTTTAAAAAAAATGCCTGTTTCACATAATATTAATTGTAATTGAGTTTTGTTTAAAAAGAAATATACTTGTTGAGGAGAAGAAAAAGCAAGCAATTCTTGCTTTATAAGGAATTATGTAGTTGATTCAGTTTATGTATTTAGGACATGCATTTGGAACATATAAAACAACATCATAAGAATTTGGTTGTTTTGAACAAAGCCATCTTTTCCTTTTGAAACAATGTTTCTGCTTGAAAACCATGACAATTTCTTTGAAAATTATCATTTTGGCATTTTATTAAAGGGTGTTTAAGTAAAGAACAAATTTTAATTTACTGATAGTACTCAAAAACTTCAGAATATAAATAAAGAGTACAATACATGTTTTCATGCTTATGCAAGTACAATAAGGTGTTATTACGACATAAAACCACATTTGAAAGTGAATGATATTTTCATATAAGCAAAGAAAAAACTTTAATAAGGAGTAAATTAAGAGCAATGTTATGACGACCTTCTTATTCTCTTGAGAACAAAAACTGAAAAAAGACTTCACCTGTTGTATAAGTCCTTAAGATTCGTAAACAAGTCAATCATGTAGGCCATTATGAATGGTTTTTGTCTCATACGTTCCACAAAAGAGAGTCGATTTTTTTATTCTTAGTCTTCAATTTTATACAGACTTTTACAGTTGACTAAGCATGTTTTTTGAAACAACAGTCGAAGTGTTTGACAAAGTCTCCCTCCCTCCCTTTAAAGGAAAAGACTGTCCTAACTAAAAGTCATACTTTTTGATTTTCTAATAATTTATGTAGTTCAGATTAAGGTGTTCTAGTATGTACACTTTGGAAATATATTTAAAGCTTTTAAACTCTACAAGTTTAAAATAAATATTTTTGTCACCTATATATTGCATTTTAAGACATTTGATTATAACTGAATAAATTATGACTTGTTTCATTTCAAAAGCTATTCAAAAATATGGATTGACACAACCAAGTTTATATATATTATAGTTGTTGATTTGTTAAATTGAATTTCTTCCTAAATTTAGCGGAATCCAGTGCCGATTTAAGGTCATTTTGGGCCCTGGGCGCAGAAGATCCACAGGGCCTCTTGGCACTGGCGGATCGAAGTTTATAACCAAAAAATCTGGTTAAGTCCAGCTTATCCGGGCCCTTCCGGCCCCTGGTAGTCCACCCCAAGCGCCCAATAGATAAACTAATAGCGGAATGTCAAAAGATTTGCCCTAATTTTTTTTTACTTCGAACATCTAAATGTCACCATTACTTGGGGGGGGGGGGAGATCAAATATTTTTTTCAAAAATACAGTCAGCGAGAGCAGTATATCTTTGTTCCCCTCATGATTTCCAGATTGCTAAGACGGGGGGGGGGGGTATAACTCACGTACGCTGTTTAAAATATTATTGAAATAATAGCAAATAATATTTTCTCGTTAATTCGAAGCATAATTTGTTTCACATTCAAAATCACACACGCAAGTATTAGCCATCAGAAACGAATGGAAAGATTTGTATCCGGCACACACAGAAAGTGTGTGTTTTCATCGTCTTAGAATATATCTTCTGTTTGTGTGCTCTTTCGATGCTTATAATTTACAGATTTTTGAACTTCAAATAAAGAGATCCCATTTAATTTAGAATATTGAAGTTATTATTTTTCTTAAAATCTGAAAATAGTATCTTTTATTGAAACCCAGTGAGTGAATGGTAGAGTGCATCGCGCTTTCACTCACCACTGAGTTTAGTTAAGTATATATCTTTTATCGTCTTTTTTTTTTCTTCTTTCACTTCATTCTTTACCATAAAATTTCTGCTTATCAAGAAGCTGAGAATTAAAACTAGTTATTATAGGCAATGAATTCATTTTGTTCTGTTGTCTTTTTATACTTTTCTTCTTTGTTTCTTCTTTTTCTGTTTTCAGAGACATAATTTTTAATGACCTAAAAATTTATTCAGAATCTCTAACTATTTAGTTCAAATTTTGTTTTTTAAAGTTCCACTCCGCTTAACACGACGACTAATGTTACTGAAATATGATAATGGGCACCTTCTCTACGGGATTATTTAAATTAGCTTTACTATTCTCGTTTATTTGTATTAATTAATACTTATACAATTACTATAAACTATTACTTCAACTATTCTTAGAGATTTAGTACGTTCAGAGAAACAATTACTTTCTTAAACCTTAGCACTAAAAATAAACTTAATATCGGCATAAAACGAAAAAGGAAGTGGGTCCATTAAAGTAATTACCCTAAAACTTTTTCCCGGTTACTTATAAAAGTGACATAAATAGATAATCCAAACATAACCTATACTTTTTGTCTTATATGAAATCAGAATAAAGTTTCGCCGAAAAACAGAAATATATCTTTCACAGAATCTCATTTTTTTTTCCTTTTGACGAAAACAACTGTACTATGGGGGAATTACCCTAAAATTTTTTCGTAATCTTGTGATCATTTAGGGTAGATATTACTGGAGTTAGTTTTAAGATATCTATTTCACCTTAGAATTTCATCTGTACTAATCGAATTGAAGATTATTTATTTTTCTATCGAGTACATGTGTTGTATTAAATGCTTCAGATTTTTAAACTTGAAGATTGTTTTTTGTTAACAAATAACTCTGCCAATTCGAATACATAAATTTTTCCTCCTCGAATTCAATAATCAGGAATCATTATCAAGTGGGAGTTATTTTAGGATTTGAATATATTAATCTTAAAAGTTTTGCTTAAGATTTACGGCACAGCCTAAAACGTTTTTATAAAAACGGTTTTTTTCTTTTCTTTTGCAATTAAAATATTTATTTGAATGAGTTTATTCCGCAATGCGAACTTGATCTGATTTTATTTGTTTCCCCCCTCCTTCAACATTAGAACTTATTCATAATTCTAAAAAAAAAAAGTCTAGTGTATTTTGTATACTTTAATTGGTCTTTTTTACTGCAGAATATTTTCAGGAAACAAAGTTAAAAATAATTTTAGTTTTGCATTTTTTTAAAATTTTAGACTTCGACTGATTGTATGTAAGGTTTCCAGTTTTTTTTTACAATTTACGAGACGAAGCAGTCAAAAAATTAACACAGTCATTTCAGAAAAATCACTCTGTGGAAATTTTTAAAACTCTAACAATCATGATCCAAAAATGTTTCTCCTTATCACCAGACCAAAAAAGACCTGAACTCAGAAAAAGTTTCGATTCCTGTCAATCGCTTCTCTCAGATAATGGCGAGTGAGTAGTTGGAGAAACGTTCCCGCAGCTGTTTATTTATGCACCCCAACTCTTTCTTCCTCAGCACGTGGTGCTCGTCAGCGTACGTGTAAACAACAATAGCCGGTCACAGACGCACGCCGAATACTGAGGCTTCTTCACCCTCTTCTTCCATCATTTGGCGATGTCTCGCCTTTTTGGTGCAAAATGAACAGTTGGCAGATTCCGCAGCCATTTAGACAACCTGGTCTAGGGAAAATTTTGCTTATCTCAGGAATTGATTAATTGTTTATTTACGTCGCACTCCAAAGCAATACGAGGGCAATTGGCAATGGACCTCGTAATTTTGAACCTCGGTCAAGTTATCTCAAGGAAGTTGTATCCTCGAATTCCTTTTAGAGGATTCTTTTAAAATTCACCTTCTCGTGAAAATTAATTGTACTTAACTGTACAGTTACTAACAAAAAAAAATTTATACGATTTATTAGTAATTATTAATTAATTACGATTACATTAAACTAAGTAAATAGTTATGCTCTTTGAAAAAATTATTAGTATCTTAATAAATTATATAATTATACTAAATATAAATTATAAGCTGAAGCTAAGTTGAGGCTTATTTAAGCGACTGTTCATATTGTTGAAAGTCGGGATACTAGCCTTTGTCGCTCCACATCTCACAAAAACAATAACTGTAACTGTTATTAAAAGTTCATGGAAAAATGAAATGGGCGTTGCATTTTTTTTTTAAACGGAAAAATCCTAGAGGATAGTTTAAAAATAGATTTTGAAACTGTATATTTGTCATCTAATAACATTGATGGCTCATTTGTAGAGGTAGTACTTCCTATTTAAAAAAAAATTACGAAAAATTAGAGTCGTTTTCTTCACGGGATGCTTAAAATTTTTTATCTCGTGAAACAATCAAGACATCTTGGTTTATGGGAACAATGATTTAAACAAATACCCGACATAAAGAATAATGAGTCGTTGATTTTCAATAATTCATTCTAACATAAAAAAGATGCTAATATTTCTCAAGTAAGAAACTTTGTGACAACGCCCTCATCCATTGCATCCCATCTTTGAACTAAAAAAAGATTGTATATTTTTGTTCGCTGAATATTTGCTTATACACACACAATGCTGGCGAGAGATCTTCAAAGATTCAGTCCAGGAATATCGAAGGAATTCTGCAGAAACTAACGAAGGATTTATTTCGGGAGACGTCCAATGACGGAAGATGCAATAATTATATAATGAAGTATTTCACCAATTGATGCAAAGGGACTAGTAATAACTATCTCATTCCCTAACAAATAACTAAATTCTCACTGGACTTGAATATTACTGCTACGTGTCCGCATGGAAATGAAATATTTACTAGGCATGAAAGAAATATGTACACACTGAAAAGCCATTTACGTTATGTGATCCTTTTTTAATAAGAGCACTGAGCACCGGTCCTGAGTGGGCCTCGTACCAAAATTTCTTGCTCACCAATTTTGGGTACCCCTTAATATATTAACAGTTTTCTTTCTCTCATTTGTTGGGGCCTCATTTGCTTGGGGGCCCCGTATCATTGATACGGCTGATACAGCGGTAGCTACGCTCTTGACAATGAGCTCTCCCAGAGACAAAACCACATCGATGTGTGGTTGATGCTGGAGCTTATAAAGCACCCCTGCACTGCTCTTCCACACAAAAATATTTAGTGACATAATGTAAGAAGCAGCTGATTTATCAGATTTTAACACAGATCAAATTGTCAGGGCTCGTCGGCACTTTGCAATGTCGATTTTAGAAACAGCGTGTTTGTCGAGCTGCTCATGTGCAGCTATTGTGTGCACTTATAAATAGTTCTGTATGGGTGGTTTTTCGGCAACTGTGCGTTCATTTCAGAGGAGAGTATTACGCACTGGTTCGCCATGACCGAAGGGCTACAATAGTCGGTATCGATATCACCAGCAGCTCAACAGTGGCGATCCAGCACACAGATACGTATAGGTTACGCAGCCGTTGACCAAACTGCATCCATACGTCAACAGTATCTGAATTGGCTGAAATAGCCTTTTCATGCTCGAAGAGAGAGTTATGAGGTCGCGTTTGGAAACAGAACAAACGGTTTTTGAGTGTAGCGTAGAGAATTCCCTCTCTAAATAATTGTTTAAATTACGTTAAATAACCGTAAGTACTATATATAGTTTAATGTGAAATAAATATAAAAGAAAAATGACAATGCTTTTCGAGAAAATCACTACAGGGCCTTCGGACATATGCATTGGACAATGAAAGAATAAAAGAAAGTCACCTGGGCAGACGAATCCCATTTTCCAATCAATCACATTAACAGGCGATTTTCAGTGGAAACCATGGCGCCCAAGCGCACATATGGGCAGTGGCATCATAGCGAGGTTAAGTGGAACCCATTCTCGCCGTAAAATAATCCCTGCCGTTTGTACCCTATGTGAACAACATTGCAGACACTTTGCGCCTCTTCCTTCTCAGGGAAACAGTGTTTCTGGTGGAATCGTTTATCAGAAGTATGATACACCATGGCAAAAGCACCGAGGAATGTTCATAAACCTCATGGAGGCATGGAGAGATATTCTGGTAGGTTTCAAATTATCCCTTGACTTCTAAACTCTCCCAACACGAATCCAATGGAAATATTTGTGGTTCCATCTAGAAGACCTATTCGTTGTTGTCACGCTACTACTTCAGAAGGCGCAGGATTTGTAGGATCAGTTGGTGAGTGCCTGGTATCAGATATTATTGACTACTAATCAGCACCTTTTTCATCCAATGACTCTTCGGATATTGGTGGTTTTGGGGGTGAAAGAAGGTCCTACTTCATATGAAACCGTTAGCAGTCATAAATTTCATGACTCTTCAATATATATATATATATGAAATAATTGTGGCCGGAAAAATAAAGAGGCTTGATCGTGATCACATCATTTATTTGGGCATGCTCCTAGCACAAGTGCCAAAAGGCAAGAGAGGAAATTATTCAAATATCAAGTTTTTATATACAGGGAAGAACAGGGAAAAACGCGTTATAAAATACAATCACCTGTTTAGGCGAAGGGTGACATTAATTCTAACTCATCACCCTCCTCATTTCACTCAGTAGATTGATTATTTATTGACATTACACTCTAAAGCAACTAGCGGGCTGATGCCGGCTGACTTGGTAATTTAGAACGATGATCAAGTGATGAGGACGAGACTCTGAATTGGCATCCGCCACTCTCCAAACTTCCGCACCAACGTGAGGACATTGAGTCTTGACAGATTTCACGTGCATCAGCCCTTATACATAGCAGGTGGTCTTTTAATGGCTCTTAGACAAGAACAGATCAGTTCTCTTGGTTACGTCGTTGGATTCTAAGCAATGAATCCAATTCAAGAAAAGTTTACGAAAAGCATTGGAATGGAATAAAAGCGATCCATCTTCGTCACTCTATTTGCGTTTGGGAGCTTTTTTTCCTTGAATAAAGAAAAATATTTGGGTTAATGGGTAACTATCAACACACCAACCAGTCAACAACAGAGTAACACGGTAGACGCTGTTTTTTCTTTTTTTTACCCAAAACTGCGTTAATCACACATAAATTAATTTCCTCGACACTTAGGGTTTAAAAAAACCAATTTTAAAATTATATGCATCTATTTTAAAAGTATAGTGCGACGTTAATGAAACATTCATTTTAAATGACATGATATTTTATTAAGATAAGAATGAAAATAATAAATATCACTCAGGATTTCCTCAATATTGGTGTACGACAATGATAGATTAATTAAAATAAAGGATAAATCTATACAAATAAATAAAATTGAAGTGTCTGTTTGTAATTTCAAATTAGCAGCTTTTTACTTAATGCACTAAAAGTATATACGGTACTCATAACAAAAAACCAATTTTTAAAATTTTTGTCTGTCTGTCTGTCTGTCTGTCTGTCTGTCTGTCTGTCTGTCTGTCTGTTCCGGCTAATCTCAGAAACGGCTGGTGCGATTTTAAAAATTCTTTCACTAATGGAAAGCTACATTAACGGGGAGTAACATAGGCTATATTTTATTCCCGTATTCTTACGGGAACGGAAACTATACGGGTGAACGTGAAACTGAATGCCAAGATGAACGCCAAATTGAACGCAAAGCTGAGCTAATGAAGTCGTTGTTTTGGTTACTGGCGACCGATGCTGTTCATGAGACATAATAGTGTTACGCGCACATGATAATACTCTGACACGTGCCATAATTTTTTTTTTTTTTTATGAAAGGAGAATCTCACTGTTCAGTTAAGTAGAGCATCGGCTGTTTCGGATGCACTTTTAAAAATAATAAATCAAGGCTTCATAAGCAAAAAGCAATGCAAGAAACAAAAAATTGATAAGTTTTATGGTTAGTTTTAATCTATTCTTTTTTTTTTATTTACATTTTTATCATATAATTCATTTAAAATATCTTAAAGAATAAAAAAAAAAATGTGATCCTTCCATCTTTTCCATTTGCTTGTCTAAAACTGTTTTATGTTTAAATATGGTTGAGAAAAATGCATCGCAGTCCAAAAATGTATAAAAATTATATTTTGTTATGAAAAACTGTTTTTCTTATCAAGTTTTTTAAATGTGTATTAGGTAGAAGCTAAATGCAACAAGCTGAAAGTAGTAAAATATAGTTATTATTTAGAATCATTTGTTAAAACAACTTTTTCATTCTAAATGAATTTTTTGCATCATTATTAAAAATACATGTAATTCTTCTAATTTTTATACTTATGTACGATGAGGAATATGCTTACACTTTTGTGTCAAAGTAAAGAATTTTAGAATTGATTTTCATGAAACTAATTCTTATAACCTCCCCCCCCCCTATTGAATTCGATGCATTTTCTTCTGTTTTCGTTCAGAGAAAAAATGGAGAGGGGGAATATTTTCACACATACATCTTTCTTCAATCAAACCATTGACATTTCATTTATATATTTGTAAAATAAACACAATTAAACACATTTCTTTAACCTAAAATGCTGTTTAATTGCAGAAACCCTACTAATCTAGATAGAAAAAGAGTCCTGAATAAATAATGCAATAGTTTTTCTAACAAGTAAATCAGTTACTTATTTTAATTATTATTTCAGTTCGTTAATCTATGCTATTTATATAATGTCTTAAATAAATGAAGTATGAAACATTAAATTAACTTTTGAGAAGTTTGTTTTTAAAACAATGCATGAACGCGAGTAATTTATTTAAATACCGCATCCAGCTAAAATGAGAACCTGCAAATAAAATTACGCAAAAGTTATAATCAATTTTAGGTAACACTAGCCGTTACCCTCCCGCTTCGCTGGGTATTTCATGATGTTTTATAAATATATCTGTTTATATTCTGACAGACAGACAAAAAGTTTAAAAATTGGTTTTTTGTTATGAGTACCGTATATACTTTTAGTGCATTAAGTAAAAAGCTGCTAATTTGAAATTACAAACAGACACTTCAATTTTATTTATTTGTATAGATAAATAAAATGCTTGTGTGTGAGCAGCTAAACAGCTCGCAACAAATTTCGAACCTTTTTCGTGATATTTAGTAAACTTGTTAAAGGTTCAGAAGATTTTTACTTCTCTTAATTCTTTATTTACAGAAGCAAAAATGTCTTCGGAAGAAAGCTCTGGATAAAATGTACTAAAGGTAAAATTAAATAAATAAATAAAAATAAAATTAGAGACTGCCGATAGAAGTGAAAACTTAGAACTTTTAGTATTAAAATTTGAAATTTCATAATGTTTGAATTAAAATTATCCACTTGAATCTGGTTTTCACATCTATTGACACTCCGAGCAACAATTATATGCATGTTTATATGGTTTTTTATTATTCAACTATATTACGGGCTGTACAAGATCCATGACAAAATATAAATACAATTCAATTGAAATAAAAATAAATATAGAATCATATTACTTATGGATAGTAATTGTATTTACTTACTTGATTTTTAACATTATTTTAATTGTTTGCATCATTGTCATTATTAATTTCAACAATACTTAGACTTTACTTTCAATCATTTCATTTTTTTCTAAAAAAGATACAGTAGGCGTATGGTAACTAAAGTAAGAAAGGGAAATGTTTTATTCAAATTTATCTAAGTATCGTGTAAAAACCACATCGATCGTCGTTTTATATTTTGTAGTACTGAGTTTTCGATCATTGTACATATTTAAATTAAGTGTTTCATTTAGAAATTAAATTAGTGGTAGAGTTTTATCATCTGCAAAGTTAATATTGAAGTCTCCACTTAAAATCATCGGTACATTATCATATTTTTCGCCAAATCTTTTTTCGAGTATTTCAGAGCCTTCTTTTGTATAAATAATCAAATTTTTGAATTAAAATTGTTGTATCTGTCTCATAGAATTTACAGACGAAATACAGGGTGTTTCATAAATGATGGGAGTAACTTTAAGGGGTGATAGTACACATCAAGACGAGTAATAGTAAATAGGAAACCAAGTGTCCCAAACGTCTTCCGAAGGAGAAAGGCGCCATCAAAGTTTAGGGTCCTAAATTTCAAATGATGATAAAAAACGGGAAAATGGATCGATTCATTTGCGGTTTTCACTAAAATCATTCTTTAAATTAGTATTTTCATTAAAAAAAGTTTTAAAGACAAAGTTAAAAAAATGCCGTTAGAGGGCGCTCTAGACTTTGGAGTACCGAACAATTACCTTTTACCAGTATTTTTTTTATTTTGTTAAATGTTTACAAAAGCTTAGATTTTAACTTGAATTTTGAGCGCAAAATTGAAACCATCGGGAGCGGTTAAGTGGCGCAAATGTAACCGCGTTTAGGGAGGAAAAATTGAAATGCTCGTATGTAATGATCAAAATAAAAAACGATAAAGCAAACTTTAAGAGGCGATAGTACAACACCAAAACAAGTAACATTCATCAAAGAAATCATACTCGTAATTTTAACCCGAAGGTGATAGAGGGCGCTGAAACAGATTTCGTTTTAAGAGACAAAAAGGAAACAAAGAACATTTACGTTATAAAAAAAAGTTTAATTAGAAATGATTACAATATCTGTTCGAAACACTGACCATTAGAGGCGATGCATGCGGTACAACGGCGAAGAAGGGATTCACGAACCCTCTGAAACACGCCAGGAGTATCGCGCACCTCTCCTGCAGCTGCCGAAAGTCTGGCGACGAGTTCTTCTGCAGTTTCGATAGGAGTCTCATACATAAGACTCTTCAAGTGTCCCCACAAAAAGAAATCCAGGCATGAAAGATCGGGCGATCGCGCTGGCCAAGGGACAGGACCACTTCGCCCAATCCATTGATTTGGAAAGGTTGCGTTTAGATAATTTCGCACCTCTGGCGCAAAATGAGCTGGTGCTCCATCCTGCTGGAACCACATTACTCGCCGGATACGAGGGGGAACATCTGTTATCATTTCCGGCAGCACCTGTTGCAGAAAGGTAAGATATTTTTTTCCATCCAGGCGTTCTGGCAGAAGATAAGGTCCAAGTAGATGGTCACCAATTATTCCTGCCCAAACATTTATGGAAAATCGTCGCTGATATGCATGTGTAGAAGACGCATGTGGATTTACATCTGCCCATTGGTGGGAATTGTGGGTGTTAAATGTACCGTCACGTGTAAATGTACATTCATCTGTAAAAAGCACAGTTGCACCAAAATCGGGATTTAGGGTGTGCTTCTGCAGATACCAGCGAGCAAAATCCATTCGACGAGGAAAATCCCTTTCAGTCAGTTCCTGGACTCGTTGGACATGAAAAGGATGCATACTTTCATCCTTTAGTACTCGCCATGTCGTGGAGGGTGATACTTCAATTTGACTAGCCACTGCTCGCGTGCTTGTATTTGGATGATCAGTCACCATATCCAGAATTTTTTCTTCCACGGCTACCGTTCTGTTAGACTTCGCACAGCCTGCATTTGAACGTGCACCAAAAAAGGATCCTGTCTCACACAACTGTCTGTGCAAGCGCACAAATGTTTTATCATTGGGCAACCGCCTGTTGGGAAACTTTTTTCCGTATAATCGTCGCGCCTCTGCACTATTCCCATTTGCAGTTCCGTAGATGAAGTGCATATCAGCCTTTTCTTGATTAGTGAAGGGCAACATCTTTCGTTACGTTTGTTCCGTGATTTACACTTGCACACTCGGGTCAATGGCTTTTATCTTAATAACAATTTGCATATGCGTTCTTCTTCTTCCCCATATCACAATTTCATGTTCTTCTTCCAGAATCTTGCAGCTAAAACGCTTGCATGGATAAAATTTGAAGATGCTCTAGCACGTTTGCGTTTGAATTCAAATCATGCATTTTCTAATCGAAGTTGATTGTTTTTATGTTGTACTATCGCCTCTTAAAGTTTGCTTTATCGTTTTTTATTTTGATCATTACATACGAGCATTTCAATTTTTCCTCCCTAAACGCGGTTACATTTGCGCCACTTAACCGCTCCCGATGGTTTCAATTTTGCGCTCAAAATTCAAGTTAAAATCTAAGCTTTTGTAAACATTTAACAAAATAAAAAAAATACTGGTAAAAGGTAGTTGTTCGGTACTCCAAAGTCTAGAGCGCCCTCTAACGGCATTTTTTTAACTTTGTCTTTAAAACTTTTTTTAATGAAAATACTAATTTAAAGAATGATTTTAGTGAAAACCGCAAATGAATCGATCCATTTTCCCGTTTTTTATCATCATTTGAAATTTAGGACCCTAAACTTTGATGGCTCCTTTCTCCTTCGGAAGACGTTTGGGACACTTGGTTTCCTATTTACTATTACTCGTCTTGATGTGTACTATCACCTCTTAAAGTTACTCCCATCATTTATGAAACACCCTGTATAAACGGCAACCATTAATATGCATTGCCCATTCTCGGAATCGCAACGAGCAACGTTAGTATGTATGTACATATGTGAAGTAATGAAGTGTGACGTATCTTGAGTACTGTGATAAAAAGCTACTCCTGCTGCTGGAACTTCGGGTCGTTTATAACTTACAACATAGTTAAAATTCGGAATATCAAGTGGTTCTTCGTTTTTCATACGAATGTCTGACAAAAGCAGAACATTTGACTCTTTTTACAAAAGCATCATTTTTAGGCCAGCTACAAGCGCATGCAAACTTTGACAATTGAATGAAAATATCGATAATCCTTTCTTGTTGGAGATGAATTCTAGAAAAGTTTTGGTGCCGTTTGTAATATATTGTTTTGTAACCTTTTCAATTCTAATGTTAGTCCTCTCAATGACTTGTTGATCTTTTATAATGTTTATTTGCATTAATAACCATATTTTAAACTTCAACACATTAACTTTGAATTATTATTAGATTTTATAAAATTTTTAATTTCAAAATCCATGATAAAAATATGATTGAACAACTAGAAGTCTGTTTTACCACGGTAGTAAGAAAACGTCTAAGCCACTGTGAAATACTAATCCGGATTGCGTGATGCATTGCATAGGTTAAATATTAGAAAATAGATAATACAAGATTTTCAAACGCCAGAATAAATACGGAGATTTAAAATAATTTTAAATAATATAAATTTTCAGACGCCAAAATAAATACGTGTATTTAAAATAATTTTCTGATATTCATTTTTTATCTTAAAAATCTTAGTATATTTATTTAGTACTCACTATTGTACGGCACAATGATTCTTCAATTAAACGATTCAAATAATAATCAAACAAAAACACTATTTCAACAATGCACAGAATATACACATTGAAATGTTCACTAAATTTATTCAGTTTCACTTTTTGATATATACAGCACTACACGTCAGCTGTATAGCTACAGATATACTGCTATAAGCATGTCGATGATGCGAACGCACGAGATTTCACCCATCCAAAAATTGTCTAAGGCAAGCAGCCCACTGCGCATGAGTCAGTCAGAGCATGTCGGTGACGCGAACCCATCAGATTTTCCCCTACCAAAAAGTGCCCAACGCCGCTAAAGAAGTTTTCACTTCAAAAATTAAATGGCAATCAGTACCGGTTCTTTTGAGTAAAATGCGAAACTTCGCCGAATATTTTGCGGAGTGCAAAGACCTGCCCTTCGACCAGACCGTTGTTCTAGGAAAGATTTCCCATTTCACATAAAAAACAACGCGAAATAGAGTGATAGCAGTCTGAGATCAACAAAATAAGCAGACGCGTTTTATTTTGGTTGAGATCATTTTTATTTTAATTTTTTCACTCTTTTTAAGTGAAAGTAAACCATACGTTCTTTTTTTTCTTGAAACGCCTGAGCGATCACGAAAGGTATTCGCCAGGTCTTTTTTGGTCGTGCAACTGAATTCTAAGAAATTATTTTAAAAGAACGGCTGGGGAAAGTGTTTGGACGGGGAGAGGGGGAGAAAATGTAACATCTTCGAATCGAAGCAAACTTTTAAAAACTGGATCTTTAATTTCATCTTTCGGTCGATTGTTTTTTGGGATAATTATTTTTCCTTTGTTTTAAATTTTACTTTTTACATAAAAAATTTACTTAGGAAAATCTCTAAATTTGTTTATACTGCCCAATATACTTTTTTCCTCAAGAAATTTTTTAACATAGTTTTATGTACGACCTTTTGCAAGAAAATTCAAATACTTTTAAGAAGAAAAGTTTTACAGCTTTGAATGAAAAAAATTATACTCTTTCTCCATATAAGCATTGTTTTTTGATAAATAATATTTTTGAATACGATGCTTTTTCCAATATGAAATTCTGATTCTGAAATTTTTGAGACACGCGCAGACGAGAAGTTACAACGAAAAATTAACGGTTTAATTTTTTTTTTTTTAACATTTATAAACCCCGTGCACCACGCAACGTATAACACGGGGGCATACAACACAGACAGAAGAAAGAATTACAACACAAACATCCATGCCTTCTCCGGGATTCGAACCCAGTCCCTAAACGGTTTAATTTGACAGACGACTTTTTACTGACTTGCTTCAAGTTGTTTAGCGTAGAATAAATTTTAGACAGAAGAGAAAATGGAGTTGACGCTAGAACATTATCGTGCTATGATTTTAAAGCTAGATTAAATCAAGAGGAATGCTTTCAACGGCTGCAATTAGCATTTGATGATAAATCTCTATGTCGTGCTACTGTATTCAAATGGTTTAAAGGATTTCTGCAGTAGTTGCAATTCTCTTCAGGGTGAAGAACACACATGAAGGCCGTGGTCGGCAGTAATCCCGGATTATGTGTCTACCATACGAAAAATGTCAATGAATGACAATCGCAGTATCAACCAAATGATGCAGAAGGAACATAACACTTTGGGGGTTCCCCACAATCGAACTGAGCACCCAAAAGAGGAGAGTGTCGGTATCAGAAAAGAAGCCCTTAAATCGCTGAATGAGGGTGGCTACCGCATCATTTCTAAAAGTGCAACGGGTGATGAAAGGTATATACCGATTCCTGGCGTTCCAACATCTCAAGAAAGCAAAGTATGGGTCTTTGAAGGTTATCCCACGCCAACGAGAAAGAAAAGAAAAGTTGAAAAGACAACGAGCAATGAAAAAAGTAATGTATGCTGTCTTCTTCAAAAGTACGGGATCGGTCAGAGCCATCAAGTTGGAGGGACAGAAGATAGTAACAACAAACTGGTATACCACTAAATGTTATCCAGAAATTCTCCAAGAAGTGAATGTTA
This sequence comes from Trichonephila clavata, assembly GCA_019973975.1. Lineage (NCBI taxonomy): Eukaryota > Metazoa > Arthropoda > Arachnida > Araneae > Nephilidae > Trichonephila > Trichonephila clavata. The sequence continues at coordinate 78,929 of BMAO01028355.1, forward strand.
GGGGACTAATGCTTCACCATGACAATGCATCTTCCCATACAGCCGGATTAACAGTTGAGTTTCTTAAGCAAAAACAAATTAAAGTGATAGAACATCCACCTCATTCTCCGGATCTAGCTATGTGTGACTTTTGGTTATTTTTTAATCTAAAAAAGAACTTACGTAGAGGTTGTTTTCATTCAGAAAAAGAGATTAATATGGTTATAAATGCATTTTTTCATCAATTCCAAGAAATGAATGGTTTGTGGTATTTTATCTGTGGAAAATTCATCTACAAAAGTGCATTGAAGCTGAAGGAGATTAATTTGAAAACACCTAAAATTTTGTAACTCTAACTTTAAAAGCCTAGGAATATCTCAAAAATTTCAGAGTGACCCTCGTAAATATTAGAACTGTGTTCACAACTTATTGTTATAGAAATTATTACATACATTTTATCGTTTTTCAAATTTAAATATGTCTAAAAAAAACAGCAATGTAAACTTTTATATAAAACGCATGATTCACACACACATACATTGTAATCACGACAGTTATTCCCACAGAATATTCATGTTTGATTTTTTAAGAAATTGCGATAACAATGTCTAAATGTGTCACAAAAAACAGAATTGCGAGAGGCAACTTTTGTTAGAGAATTGGTATTATCCGATAAAAGTTACTGAAAAAATGATATTCAAATCCTAGCATTTCTCAAACATACAAATTGATATGTTGGCGACCTTCTTCGCATCCGATAACAATAATAAGCGTTCCATCAAAAAGATTCATTTTGGAAGAATCTACTGTATAGATAGAGCGAGAGTAAAAAAACGGTGCACTGTAAGACTTCATAAGGGCTATTGGCGACGGACCTCGAAATTTTGAGCCATGGTCAAGTGACGAGAACAACACCTGACCATGGCAACCCCCTCCTAAATTCCACACCACATCAACGAGAGGACGTTTAAGCCACCTCGACAGATTTAACGTACAGCGGCCCCTCTAAAAGGTGGGTCTCTTCAACGCCACTATCATCGAACCCATGTCACACTAGCCACGAGTACGTGACCTTGACTACTAGGCTACTACGGCCTATACTACAGCATAATGATGGGATTTATAAATGCCTATCCATTTTTACCTTATTTGTTTTATGAGAATGTATTTATTTTACGACAAATGATTAAATTACTTGAAGGTAGTTTAAAAAATTCACTTAAATGTTTTGTTCACACTTTTTAAACCACGCTTGAATGGACACGCTATTTTACTTTAAATTCTAATTCTCGAAAACATTGCTCGTGTGATTTGGATCAATTTCAACTTCCTTATTTCTCAGTGCTGCATTACATTGAAAAATTTTCTCCAAATGAATATTTTCCAAAATACTGACTCAGACAGCAAAGGAGGTCAGTTAAAATAGGAGCATTTTTGTGATTACAAACTGAAAGCCGTCACAGGCAGTGGTCACAATCGCAGCCGTGGATATTCAAATCAAGCTGTGAGCTCGAGTCATTGAAGCTGGCCATCAAAGTTTTTCTGTAGTGGGGAAATTAATATAGCCAGACATCATTCTCGTTATTAGAACCGGGGTTCGAAATTACGAAACACGTCACCAGTGTTCTCACAATACACTAATTAATACCCTGAACATTTACTAACAATAATGAATTAAAATAGAAACACAGCAGCTGCTTTCTAACATTTGCAAATTTTGTGGTCACAATTCTACGGACTGTAATAGTACTGTACATCAGCATCACAAGTAATATATAGTGGACCCTATACACATATTAGATCAAATTCAAATGAAAAATAATTAGGTTGTTATAACTATTCAGAATGTGGATTATAAATTAAAGGAGAATAAATAAAAATCGTGAATCATCTTTTAACTAAGCTTTGTATCTTTTGAAGAATGAAGCAGTGAAAAATGTATTTGCCTGTTATACTTGTTTCAAAGTAGAATTTCAAAAATAGAAAAAAATTATTATTGAAACTAATTTTTTAACATGGTCATATCAATATGATAATCTACAGCAGTTATTTTTCAAAGATGCAAATAAAAAGAAAAAGACAGAATCGTTGGCAGGATTTTGATCTCCAAGTCCTCAAGTAGCAGGATTTGATGTATAGCAAGTGCTGTTGAAATATTCACTACATCGAAATGAAGCCAATAGCTTATAGAGAAAAGTATAATGTTAGTAACTATTAATACACAGAATGATCATAAGCTAATTTCATAAGAAACGGTTATATCACAAGCCCACAATACATATCAAGGTGAAAAATATTTGTAGTAGAACATGAGTCACACATGGTCAAGTGACGAAAAAGAACGCTGATTCGTTTCTAAGTTTAATTGCAGAGACTAATTATTCACTTTCTATAACAGACCTACGTATATTATTTTTAATTCCTAAAAGTTTTTCTTTTAAACTTTTCAGCATCATCCTGAGACCGCAATAACCGAGTGGTCACGCTCATGATTTAATGGTCGGAGTTCATGATCACAGGTTCGAGTCTTTGTGCCACTGAAGACCCATTGTGCAGAGGGACTGTTGCATGAAAAATCTATCGAGACTTAAAGTCCTCGTGTTGGCGTGGTGTGAAAGTTTGGAGAGTGAGAAGCTAGCTCAGTTGTAATACTCCTCATTTAGGTCATAGTTCAGAATTACGAGATCCGTCACCACTACCTCTCGTGTTGCCTTAGAATGCAACGTTTGTGGCCGCGGTAGCAAAGAAGTCAAGGTATCGGATCGTGGCTGGCATGCCATGATTTCGAACCCAGTGTCACTAAAGACCCGCGGTGTAGGGGAGCGATGCGCATTAAATCTGCCGAGAGCTCAAACGTCCTCCCAGTTGGTGTGGTAGTTAGGAGAGGGGTGCCAGCTTAGGTGTCGTCCTCGTCACTTGACCATTGTTCAAAACGACGAGGTCCATGGCCAAAAGCCCTCGTGTAGCAGAACAGTGCGACGTTAATATTCACTCACACTCTAGAATGCAACGCTAATAAAGAACCAATCTACCTGCATCTTATAATTAAAAGTTTTCTTATATAATTGTTTCAAAAATATAAAAATATGATTTAGATTGCAGCAGTGGCGTAGCTAGGTATTCAAAGGCTCTGGTGCAAAAAAAATTTTAAAAAAACTCCAAGGGCTCAATCTTGGTTGGGTTTTACCAAATAAAAAGTAAAAATACATTAATATTTTAAATATACAAAACTACTTTAACATCAGCCCTTTATCGTGCTCTGCAGAACATAGGAAAAAGCAAAGCTACATACTGCTGACATGCATGTGTAATGGGTTTTCTTGTGTGAACTTTAGTGATTATCCAGGTTCGATTTGATACGTGACAGACAGGCAATGATGCAAAAAATATGCATGAACAAGTAAATATCATAATTATATTTTTTTAAAATTTCCCATTGGGAAAGAACAGAGGAGGGGGGGGGGAGACAAAGTTTCATCAGTCTATTGCAGATACTAGATTGCAAAATATACTGAAACAGGAAAATAGCTTATTATGAATCATATTGTTATTAAAAATAAAATGACCAAGAAGAAATAGCTGCCTAATGTACATTTTTTTAAGATATATGATAGGATTTTTCATGGAACTTGAAGTTCATTTTCAAGTAACAGTTAGAAAGAAGTGAAAAAATTGTAAAATAATATAAACTTTCAAATAAGTAAAGTTTGCGCACACTGTACAAGCAAAGGAAAGGATTTAGGGGAATTTCCGAAAGCTCAAAATTATTCTCAACTCAGTTGCCCTGATTCTAGTTATGTTTTGCAACCTTTTATATTTATATCTTAAACGTAGGAGATAATATTGCAAGTTCGGCTTGCTTGGTGGTCGGGGTCCAAAGGCCCCCCTGAGCTTGAGGGCCCCGGTGCACGGCACCGTCTAGCCCATTGGTAGCTACGACACTGCATTGCGGTGATAAAAAGTAATTAAGAAAATATTATTCAAACGTGTTCATGAATTTGATCCTTTCAATATTTGTCAAGAAACCGCTCGCAGATAATTTCATTCCGAAAAATTTCAGGATTTCTCATTTCATAATACATATTTAGTGTCGGATATAACGAAGCTGAATGAATATTTTTATAATGAAATAAAAATTCAATCAAATTTATGAAATAGTAAAAACGCAAAAATTTCGTCTAGTAATAACAAATCTTTATATACCTTTCCTCACTTAAAATCTGTCTGAGTTGAGTATTGAAAAATAGTCATTTGAAGAAAATTAACAAAACCCTGACGTTTTGTGTGCAGAAATTAATTTCGGTACTGAACTTAGAAATTCATGAGTCTCTTCTTCACACACTTATCAAGAGAACACGCTAAGAGAGATGTCAGAGAGCGGATCTTGGCGCAGAATTTGGCGAATATTTATGATCGGTCTGTGGCAACCCTGCCAGCGTGCTGGATACGCATGATAGCCATCTCTTCAATTTCGTTCAAAGTTTTTCCGCCTCGTTCAGTCCAGGTAGATACGGAATTCGCGGATATGGGATACTAGAAAATGACCGCCACTCTGATATCAAACGGGTAAGTAGCACCTTATTCGATTTTTTAAATAATTATTTTTTAATAAAACACGCTATAGAGTAAAAGGAATACATTTTTTAACACGCTTTTATAAGTTTCTCTTGTTTTTGTGAAAGTTTCTCTTTTTATTTTGATTTTTTTTTACTTCGAGATGAATTCTCAAATAAATCTGATTAGTACGGAAAGTTTTTCTTACACAGTAATTTGTACTAATCTTTAATATTTTCTACAGAGACAAACGTATTGGCTTATATATCTTCATTATTAACTATACTTTTGGAGTATTCTTATTCAATACCATTCATGCAACATTACATTTATCTTAAAACCTATTGCACCCATAAACTGTGCAATAGCATTGTAATGGACTTTTTGCAGTTTTATTGCACCATAAGTTATAAAATATTGCATGGAATCTGACTATAAAAATAAGTTATTGGTGAACAGACTTTGCATCATTGCATACAACCGTCCCTTGATGAAGAGGACATTTAAACTGGTTACCAAGTATTCAAACTTCCACACAACATCATTTGTAGATTGAATGCGATAAATAGCGATTACTATTGTTCCTCGAATTTTTTTATTTATGTTGTTGAAATAAGTCTCGAACCCGTTAGAGATACAACCCCATAGTAAATTAAACGTAAGATCTGGCGTATAACGCGCACTTTTAACACAAAAAATAAGATCGAAATTTACAGGTGCGCCTTATACGCCGGATATAAAAATAATAGCTTCAAAATAGCAAAAAGCATACGAGCATTAAAAAAAATTAGATTTCTGCATGATCGGAATACTGTTTATTTCAAAGAAATGACATATCTAATGCACTTAAAGGGTTGTAATTCTAGAAAACTTTTTTTCTTCAAAATCCTGGGATACCTCGAATAAATGAGGTTCAGGTTCCTTCATAAAAAAGGCTGTGGTGGCCGAGTGGTCTAGGCATCGGATCATGGCTAGCGTGTTATGAGTTCGATCCTAGTACCACTAAAGACCCGCCGTGTAGGGGAGCGATACACGTTAAATCTGTCGTGAGCTCAAACGTCCTCCCTTTGGTGTGGTGTGGTAGTTAGGAGAGGGGGTGCCAACTCAAGTCCGCGTCACTTGACCATGGTTCAAAATTACGCGGACCGTCGCCAAAAGCCCTAGCGTTGCTAAACAGTGCGACGTTAATATTCTCTCACTCACCCTTCATTAAAAAAGGGGATGCGCGTTCGGCGAATATACTTAAAAATTAAAAAATACATCTTAAAAATATAGTATGTGCTCGTTATACGCCAGATGAAACTGTCTAATTTATTTTAAAGCTTGAAAGAAAATTAACCGGTTTTAAAATGGATAGCTACTTAAAGAACAGTTTTTTTCATATTGCGTTTATTTACAATGCTCATCCATTCCTTCTCAAAAATCATTTCCGCTATTTCTGCATCAATGGATGGGGATTGATTTCTTCAAGCGAAAGTGAAGAGGGAGATTTGACCCTTTCTCCAACGAGGAAGCAACCGACTGACCATTGGGCCTCGGAGCGCATCGGACTCGTCCTATTTCGGCCAGACAGTTAACTTGCCAAAAGGACCACGGATAAAAATAAATTTTGCTGATGGCAAAACCAGATGTGGAGGAAAAATACACTTGAAAGAAAAACACAAGAAAATGACTTTTCATTTCGGTTAAAAAAAATATTCGTCAATATGTATCGCCTGACGGTATCTTGGAAGGCATTTTAATGTAATGTAGAAATCATTCATTAGAATATATTAGACTTAAATTGCAACCGAAGAGTTTTGTTTTAATTTGTATCTTAAGTGAATTCAGACTGGAAAAATGAAGATTATTAATTAAGAATATAAAAGTTGTCATTTTTCAGATTTTATTTACTCGTGTTCTGTTAAGGCTTAGATGTAATACTTCAGTGAAACACAGCTATATCAAATCTTGATCAATTCCAAGTACTCGATGATTTGCAAATACTTCCATTTGAAAAACAGTTAAAAGAAAAGATTTAAAAAACATTACGATTTTTATTATTATTATTTTTTTGCTCTTTTTTTTTTTATAGGCTAATATTATACACGAAAAACTCCCATTTAATTTTCGATAACTTAATATACATTACGTATATTTATGTAAAATATAATTTCAAAAAAATTGCGATAAATTGAACACTGTCCTCAACAAGTTTACCTTAAAGCTGTTTTAGGAAGAGCTGATTCCTCCCTCACGTCGTCCAAAGAAGGTCTTTCATCGAGTTTTGACATTTCATATATATTTGTTAATTTTAATGTGTAACCATGGTAACCAAATGAGGGCTTTTGTATCTTTTCAAAACATTTTCTAACCCTATCTAAATTTGATTTGATTTTAATTAACGTGCCACTCTATTGGCTCGTAATTCTGAACCCCGATTAAGTGACGAGAGTGACACCTGAGGTGGCACGTTACTCTCTAAACTTTCTCACCATGCTAATGGGAAGATTTTGAACATGAGCAGATTTGACGTTCATCGACCCCTCTACGCGGCGGATCTTCAGTGGCGCATTATCTTAGGACTCCAACCCGTGATTCAACAACGCCTGCTATGTGAATTCGTGACCATGAACACGACTACCGCGACCACATCCCTATAAAAAAATATGTATTTAAAAGATTAGAACCATTATATATTTAAGATGTCGCCCATCCGGTATAGTGGTTAGCGATGCTGGCTGCTATGCTGCAGGGCCTGGGTTCGAATCCCGGAGAAGACATGGATGTTTGTAAATGTATAGTGCTTTCGCGGCATGGGGGGGGGGTACTCTAAATAACCGTCGAGCCGCAAGTCCTCTCGTGAGGTTGGTGGAAGGGGAAGAGAGGCGAGAGGCCTCTGATCACTCCCAGGGTGTTCTCCCTCAAAATTGGGGTGGAACCGAGCCAAATCGTACTGTCAACTGCATGGTGCTCAAAGCTATGGCTAACGACAGGCGTACAATATAGCCCGATGCCATGATGAATTTCATGGGCCTCGTTCTGACTACGTCAGACAGGTGGCATTAGAAACAACAACAACAATATATTTAAGATATTTTGTCGATGAAACGACTACTGACAAGTAATTTTAATTAAATAAAATTTGATGCCCCCTTTAGAAAATTATTATCGCTAGTATTTTACTGCTCTTAAATAATTTAAGTAGTTGAAAGGCAAAATTATTTGACATCTATTGTTTTGAAAAAGGGGGAAGGTCATTTAACACTTACAAAAATTGAATTCAAAACTATTCTTGGAACCCATTTGAAACTAAGCGAGAGTCAATTTCAACCCTTTCCTGCGGTGAAATGAGATTGAGATTTTTCCTCTGCTCTGACTATGAAACCCCACCTCTTTGGGAGCAGAACTTTCTCGCTCTCATGTGCACTTTTTTTTATGCAGATTACTTCAAATGTTCTTTTTCGATGATGATGACACCGTTTTGTCGTGTTTGTGGAACAAGTTATCCAATCAGATTATTTCGGATTTTCGTTCTATTAAGCGGATTTTCGTTCGCTTATCTGTCAATCGTCAGTTACTCCGTAAATATTCGATCTCTTGCACCGTTCCGTTGAAATCCAAATCGATTTTACTGCCATTTTCTGAACTATTTCTTAAGAAAATGTTCGCATTCTGATGACAGTTTATTTCAAAGTAGATTAACTTTTTCCCTTGAAAACTTGGTTATTACGGTTTCAACTGCGAGGCAGTAGTATTAGGAGATGAAAGATTTTGCAACGACTTTAGATAAGAAATTGAGAGATAAAATATTTTATGTTCTAGCTTTTCTTTTTTCATTCTTTTCTACTTAAATTGGGTGTTTGAAGTCTTTTTAATCGGCTACTGGTGTTACGTTTATGTATAAATGAAAACTGTAGGAAAAAATTTGAAATTCACCGCATAAAATTGTATATTTTTACTTTATTTGATCTATGTAATTTCTCCTTTTGAATAAAATATGCAGCACAAAATTTCTCAATATTTGCAGTGATATGAAAAGTTTGTTTTATTAAGTGTGCATAAGTTGTTCAAATGTTTTTCTAATCAAGCATAGTAAAATAAATTTTCTCTCATGAAACATGAATAAGATCAAATTAAATAAATTTATTTTCTTTATTTGTCTATAACTATTGATTCACTGAAAGAAATGACTTTGAGAATGAAGTATTTTTCATTTATTTATACACACAGCCAATGAGTACCAAAAATATACTAATTTCATTGATTGAAGTACTGCATCGAATTGAGACGGAAAAATTCGATAGCTGAAAAGGAAAATTACACGATTTCTTATACTCAATCACAGTTGCAGTCTTTAATCCTATCCAAACAATAAATACATTCATATTGCTTGCATATCTCCAAAAGAAAAGAAAAAACTACTGTTACGTATTAAAAAAAAAGTACACGGGCCTTTTAGAAGAAGTAGGAGACACTTGTAAATTTCCTGTCTCATCTTCTCTGCGCATAAAGAAGGAAAAGCGTATCTGAAAAAAACTTTATCGTCTTCAGCGAATCAAATGTGACCCGAGGTATTCCCGCTTAGGTAGTTTGTTCATGAAAACAGATAAGAGCGCCTGACAAAGGCTCACGGTAGCAGAAAAACAATGTTGGCGTACCATTATGTGCAAATCAGTTATTCTCTCAAGGAGCTGTGAAGAAATGTAAATATACTGCGGATATTCGCTGCACCTTAAACACTGGCTCAATATTAAAGAGGTGCAATAATTCCTGTACGTAAGTGAATAATTTTAAAAATAAAAAACTCAGTTCTTTTCATGGAAAAAACTGCTTATGTTTTTAAACAGATTTCACCCTGTAACGTCTCATAACTAAAAATGTGGTCCTCTTTATCGACAATACACTTTTTATCTTTTCCATGCAGCATGGACTTTTTCTAAAGCTATGGTATAACCAGCCACTATTCTTTTTTTTTAGGCGTTTGCCTCAACTCGCAGTGGAATCACTTTGTAAAATATACTTCGATCAACCATTCATTTATTCGGGATCATAAAAGAATGCTACTCTTAGACAAAAACTACTAATTCCAGTTCTTCGAGACAAAATAGTATAAGTGCCTAAAACAATTAGCCATTTTTATTTTTAGATTAGTTCAAAACTAGTTGTTTTTTAGTTGATTTGTTCAACAGCCATAAAAAAAAAAATACTTAAATTTATTAAAGTTTATTAGTTTGAACATTAAGTTTTGTTGTTGTTGTTGATTTGTCTGATAACTGCCTTAAAAAATATACTAAACGATAATAAAACAAAAAACAACTTCTCCTCATCCTCTTATTAGAGCAGTTCCCTTCAAACAAAATTTCTTATTTTTGAAAAAAAATTATAAAATTCAGCTCAAGTTATTACATTATGTTCATGGCTACATAATTAAAAAATTAAAACAATTTAAAAAATAAACTAATTTTTTTCTGAATCTGAAATTTTTTTCTTTAAATGCAATTAAAATGCTCAAGTGTCGTTAAAACTTAATTGTAGCTCATAAGGTGGTCGCGGTAACCAAGTAGTCAAGGTATCGGATCATGGCTGGTGTCTCATGAGTTCGAGCTCAGTACCACTGAAGACCCACCGTGTAGGGGCGCGATGCTCGTTAAATCTGCTGAGAGCTCAAACATCCTCCCGTTTGTGTTGTAGTTAGGTAAGGGGGGGGGTGCCAGCTCAGGTGTCGTCCGCGTCACTTGACCATGGTTCAAAATGGCGGGGTCCGCCGCCAAAAGCCCTTGTGTAGCTGAACAATGCGAAGTTAATATTCACTCACTCAACGTGAGGACTTAGACCCACAAAGATTTAACGTGCATCAGCTCTTCTACGCAGGAAGTATTTTAGTGGCTATGCACTCGAACAACAGAGTTTCAAAACGAAGTTTAATTATTAATATTTGTGAATTATTAATTCCACGATAATTTTTTTTTGCTGCATCACAAAGAATTTTTTTGGACATCGTGTATCAGTTATCAGGATTTTTGATGTGTAACATCTTTACTCTCGGTTGGTGGATATTTGTTGGAGTGATTTCGTGAAAAGGGACGGAAATACGTAACAGGAAGTCGGGGGAAGTGCGCGCTGTTTGATTTGACCAATTCAGCGCCTTGGGGGGTGTCTCTTCGCTAGCCTCGTCTAGGGGTCCAACTCTACTAGCAATTAAGACGCCCGCCTACCGCACATACCAGCTAGTCTTATTAGACTTCATCCAGAATAAACTTGTGATTTTTACGCTCAAATGTCTAAGTCTCAGGGCACGTTGTGTGTGAAATCTGAGAGGATATATATTTGTATATGTGTAAACTATATATTACCAATTATTATTCTTGTTAAGCGTCTGACAAAGCTCATCATTCTTAAAAAAAATAGTACTAAGTAATATGGAATTATTTGAATAAATATTTAAGTGCTTATCATTTTCATACTTTGTTGTCAATTCCTGTCGCTGTCAATATTTTTACTGTGATTAAAAAAAATTTCTCGATTAAAAAAAACTAATTAAGTAAACGGGTATTTTTGATTTTCTCTAATATTTCTAATTTTTAAGCATGCGCTTGACGGTGTCTCTTCGCTCCCCTCGTCTGGGGGTCCAACTGTAGTAGCAATTAAGACGCCCGCCTACCGCACATACCAGCAAATCTTGTAATTTTGGTGGTCGCATACATTTCTCCGAATCAAACAGTTAAAAAAAATTACGGATTTCCTTCATTTTGTACTTTACCGTATACTGAAGGTGGCTCTGCTCTTCTTAAAATAAACTATCACTCGCTTCCCAGGATTTTGGGTGGTGAATTTAACGTTAACTTCAGTTTGCCAGAAGCTGATCCGCTCCAAGCTTTTCTGAATGATGAACTCAAGCTTGAAATGAACACTAATCGAAATGTTTCGACAACTAACAGTGGTACTGTTATTGACGCCGTTTTTCAACGATTTTTAAATACTTTGAAATCACAAGTATATGTGTCATACTTTAGTTTTCATAAATCTATTGTCTCCGCTCTTCCCCAAATTGAACAATAATAAATATTTTTGATAAAAAAAACTGCATTACACCTTGTGTTAATTAAATAAAATTTTCATTAAAGATATAATTATTCGATAGAAAATTATTTCCAGTCATAACCGATTAATTTTTTTCGGGATTAAAGTCACTTGCGTATTTACCATGATAACAAGTCAGATGTTACACATCATATGCGACTACTGTAAGACTCGTTTCTTTTTTTTTCAAAATTTCAATATTTCAAGGGTCGGATTTATCAGCAAAGACACTTTGATGTCATTGATTGTAAATCGACACACACATTGTTGATTGTACAAATATTGTTTTCCCCTAATATAAATTTTTTTAAAAATTGCTTTCTGATGTATGGAGCATGCCATCTTCCCCGGCGTCTTCCGGCAAGGACACTGTGTTTCTTACACAACATGTATTGACGTGTAGGCCACTGGGTCACAAATCCCCAGGGAAATTTCGACGCTCGACCGCAACCATCTTTTCTATCTTTTTTCTCTTGTTCTCTCTCTCTTTTTTTTTTTCTTTTCTCTCCGGTGAACTTGAAGTTGAAGGTGAACTGACGTATAAAAATAAAGTTCCATAGAAACATTCGGTATCGCAACTGCCAGCAGAAATTAAGTTTTGAGAAAACTGAGATGTCATTCGGAATGAATTGCATTTTTTTCTTTTTATAAAAATAATATCAGTTCAAGGTGATTCGTTGCCAAGTTGTTTATTGTCGTTTTCTTATGATTCCATTTGTACTATTCGAACATGGTTTTAAAACTTTATTTTGAAAGGTTTGAAGGTGTAGCTCATTTGTCGAGAGTGTTATTACATTCCGCTTATTGAAATGGATGTAATTATTCACATCTGCGGTATTTTTCCATTCTATTGTTGTAGCTTTTTTCTTTTGCAGTGATAAGCGGGTGGGTGAAGGTGTAAAAATTCGTGGTTAGCGAATCTAAGTTCAACTTAAAACGTCATGATCAATAAAGAGATTATACTGTGTTAAATTTATAAAAGGCTTCTTGTGCATGATGTGGAAGTTATGGGGGGTGGGAGGGCTGCGTTTGCCTAGTGGTCAAGGTAATAGACTCGTGGCTGTGTGTGTGGAGTGTCATGAGTTCGAGCCTAATACCGCTGAAGATCGCAGTGCAAAGGGAACCAATGCACGTGAAATATGTTGAGGTTCAAACGTCCTCCCGTTGGTGTGGTGTGAAAGTCAGGAGAAGGAGGGGGGGGCCAGCTGAGGTGTCGTCTGTCCTTTGTCCGAGGTTCAAAATTACGTCTGTCTCCAAAAGCCCTCGTGCAGCTTTAGGGTGACATGCTCTCGTCGTCGTCGCTGCCGTGAAAGTTATAGCAGAGAAAAATAATTCGCATTTCTATGTTTCCTTAAAAATGACATTTTCAAGTTAAATAATAAAAATAATATGCTTATGAACTATCTCTATAAACTTCCGAACATATCAACTTTTGTACATCGATATTTGAAAGCAATATATACAAGAATTCCAGGATTTTTTTGTTGTCGTATCCTTCCCGAAGGGAAGGAATGAAAGTTGCCAGAGCCTGTGAGACAGGTTGAACTTCTTAACGATAGATGGCGACACCACATATCTCCACCTCAACAATTTAGTCATATAACTGGAAATATTCTCCAGGCCCCTGCACTCCTGCTGCGACCACCCACTAAACTTTCGGACCTACTGATTTAACGAGCATGTACTCCGTGTGTACTCGGTGGTATTTGGGGGCATCGGGCATGGAACCCAGGCCCTTTGGTCTGGAGTCCGATGCTCTAACCACTAGGCTACCCACGGCCCTAGTTGAACTTACGACACAGTTTCATTTGCTTTTTTGATTTAGATTTTTCTCTTTTTCCAACAATGTGTTAAATGCTTATTTTTTTATATGTGAAAGAAATTTTGAATACATGCATGCTATTACGGTGAAAAACATGGTTGAAAATTGTTTAAAGAAAAGTAAATATGGTACACTCAGGAAAGAAATGTTGAAAATAGTTCGAGAAAAAAAAGCATGCTTAAAAAAATAAAAATATATTCCAAATGCATAGAACACATATTGTGATCTACTTCCTGGTAAAGATTACTTCAATTTGCTTACAAATTTTATACATATTCTTATGTTAAAAGGTACTGCGAAAAACTTTAAATAGCCTCGGAATAAGAATCTATTCATGTAATTTTTACCGTTAAAGTATCAGGTCAGAAAAATTGCATAACAATTGTAAGATTTCTAAGAAAACCACACACACACCGTTTTCTTTTTCAGGCAAAAAATTTGGTCCGATTCTAAATTTATCTTATCAATATTTTAAGGAACTTACCCGTATTTCCACTATATTTAAAAATCTAATTGTGTCGTGTAAGCCATTCTGTTTAAAATAAATGCGATTAATGTAGCAAATTTGATTTTAGACCTTAGTAGTTGAGTGGTCATGATCGCGTCAACTCGTGGTGCCACTGAAAACCCATTGTATAGATAGGCAGATGCACGTTAAATCTTCCGATGCTTTAAGTGCTCACGGTTGCGTGATTTGGAAGTTAGGAGAGGGAATGCCAGCTCTGGTGCTATCCACGTCACTCGATCGAGGCGCAGAATTACGAGGACCGTCTTTCATTCTAAATTAAAATCATGTATTAGGATTATTTCTGTGCAATCTATGACCAATTAATTCTTTTAGATGATATGTAATCGTTTTTTGTTGTTGTAATCTCAATCATTATTGTGATTTATTTATATAAAATAGAAGGAAATTATAAACAGGAAATGATGGAGTCGTTCAAACAGATGTACAATCTGAGAATTTTGAGGCAAATTTTTTGTTAGAGAACTTTTTTCTATTTTGTGGTAACTTTTCTATCTGGATTCGATCTATCTGTTGTCTTTGCGTAAGCAGATTTGAATGTTTATTTTCCTCTTTCCTTCTATTACCCTGCATTATTATTTTTATGTTTGCTTATTTTTCATTCCAGGGTATTTTGAAATTTTTTTAATTTCTTCTTTCACAAGTTGAATACTTGTCCGTGATTTGGAACTGTATATTTGAACTTGCCCGTAAATTATGTAAACTTGCTTTTGTATTCTTCAGTAAAAAATGTAAACGCTATGTTCTCGAGTTTACAATTGTCGCACAATATTGTTAATAGTTCAATTTAAATTCTTTATATATCTGATGACATAAATTACTATAATACATCGAAGTATGGATAAAAAATTGCTCATTATTTGTATCAATTTTGCTTTCATCCGGTGCGAATTATAAGAGAAAATTACAGCTGTTATACCATGCTTTCGAAAATCAAGTTCATTGCGGGTAAAAGCAGGCATATGTGAAAATTGGTGATATATGTATTGGTTCGTTAGACCTTACCCAGCTTGACAGCCAAAAACTTGCATATGGCAGGATTATAGTTTATTTTTACCCATACTTTTCATTTAATTTCTGTCTCTCGTTTCTTGAGCTTATAAAAAAAATTAATCTCACACTAAAGCTTTAATTCGTCCTTGAAAGTAATTAGCCCTCCACTTGTAAATATTCTTTTTATTTCCTTTGTCCTTGCCGCCATCCAAATTTCTTGTACTGTTTTATCCTTTGTTGGAACATAAAGCATTCTTCGATATCTGCAGTTGTGCTATTAAATGGCTTTGAATAACACTAGACGTGTATTTTCAAGGCTTCCTTATTCCTCCATTTAAGTCTTTACTTAGAAAATAATATTGCATTATGACTGCTTAATAAGCTCTAACCAGCCCTTGTTTTTGTTTCCAATTACTCATCAAAACCAGTTGCACAGAGGGAATTTTCTTTTTTCAAAAGAATTTGTTCGAATTTTTTTGGGCTCATTTTAAATCCAGAACTGGGAATTGAGATGTCACACATTTCGAAGTTTCTTTCTTAAAGGAAAAAATATTAGAATTTCAAAATGTGAAATGTTTACAAATTAGTTAAAAAAATTTTAAATAAAAAGCAATAAAATTTTGACATTGTCTGCAGATAGTTTAAATGTTTATAAACACTGCATTGTAAATTTTTTTTAACACACACAGCACAATAGATTTTTTGAATCGCACTGATCGTTAATCGAAAATTTTTTGCGAGTTTGAGTTTTTAACACATGGAGATAAAAAAAAAAAATAGTATCTATTTTGAAATAACAGATAGGAATTAAGAAACAAGAATAATTTTCTCAGAAAAAAATTTTTTTTTTGAATGATTAAAAAAAATGTGAAGTATCTTTTTAATTCCTTTGAAAAAGAAAAAAATATTAGAAAAGTTTCTTAAGCAAAAAAATTTTTTTTAGATAAATTAAGAAATATGTTGAAGCTTTTGTAAGACATAGTACAAAAAGAGGAAAAGATATATTTTTCTTTTTATTCAAAAATGAGTAGGAAATTTGCTTTAAATTTAGAGAAATTGTGTTCAATGAGCCAAAAATTTTCATGCTTTGAATTCAATTTGTTGATTCTCCAGACCATTTACTTGTTCACACAAACACAAAAATAGAGACCGTGTGTTTTCTTTTATATATTTTTTAACTTTAAGCTGAAAAAGCTCAAATATCTTTTTTTATTCTCCTTTTATCATAAAATAACAGTTAAAGCATAAAACCTTATAATAGGGCGTTCTATTTTGGATAGTTTTTTAAATGTTTCAAAGCACTGCACTTAATATATTTAAAATGAGCCTTAAAGAGAAAAATATTGAAATAAAATTATCCTCCAACCTCTTTTTCACACTGAATATGATGAGAAAATTTTTGAGGACATGGTGAACTTCATTTATTCTGACTTCAGATTTTCAGTAATATTCATCCGCATTTCATTTAATTTACAATGCGCTCAAAAATATCAAATTGCTGCGGTTTTTTTTTTAATAAAAAAAATTTGTAACATTTAAAAATTTTAGTATAAATATATTATTTATGTCTGGAACTGATTTTAATATTTTCAAACTGACTTAATAATTTGTAAGCTTTTTTAGCTTAATTTTGTACTTGTTCAAATTCAGTTTGCACATTCCAAAACAATAGCAACGCTTAAATTTTTTTAAAAATTATTTTGATTCGTTTATGGGACTCATTAAAATATTTTCCATTTATTTTTGTATCGAATTTTTTTTATCCTTTAACTAACAATTATCTAATTTTAACTATTTCAAACCTCATAATTATAGATAATTTATGTATGAACTTTGAAAATACATCTTTCAAATTATCTATTCTTTTATTATTGCAATACCTTGAATCTTAATCACGCTAATTTTAAACCCGAAATAAGAAAGCAATCTGTTCAAGTACTTTATTAGAAATTTTAATAGTAATTCACAAATTCTTATTTTGAGGTCAAGGATGCGTTTCACTAAAAGAAAATTTTATGTTTTGTTTTACAATTCTAAATTTTTATTTTTGTTATTTACACAATAGTTTTAATGAAATGTAATTATATGAAATTGGGAGGGGGGGGGGATGCTGAAAAAATTGTGTACCTATATAGGTAATTTTAATTTTACAAACTGCGAAATCTGTAAATGTGTTCTTTCTCGTACTTTACTTTTTATGTCTGGTGAATAGTGATAAATTGTGTCCCTTTCCTTCAAGCATAAAAGAATAATTTAAAATCAAACAGTTGGTTGTTGAAGTATTGGTTGTTTCCTCATGGTAATGGCTTCTAAACAGTTTATGATCAATTTTGTACTGTTAAACAACACTTATTGTTGTTGCACTTTCCCCTCAACTGAAAACCTTTCACTCATAGAGTCGAATAAAAATCGAGGAAAAAACGCCAAAAAAGAAAGAATTATGTTCGATTGAAATAACGACTGAAAACAAAATTATTCCAATTTTTGATTGTAACTGATGTTTTTAATGCCTAACACATTCATTGAAGAAAAATATCCCTTTATTTAAATATTTAAATATTTTTTTAGTTTTTTTTTGCTAATTTGTATTATAATTTTGGTTTAATATAATAATGTTTAAATTAACAGAATATTTTGAAGAGTATTATTTATAATATGATTATCTTAGTAGTATGTGCCCGGTTAGTCCTTGATAAAAAAAAACAATATAAAAAAATGTTTAAATTAATTTACTGCTTAGGTCAACAAAGCAAATTTTTATTTTAGTTAATTAAATTTAATTATTGAATTAATGTTTGAAAAAAAAAACTGTATAAACATCAAGTATCAACCACTACAAGTTTAAAAAATATATTTGAAGCCGAGAAAAAATTCATTAGAAAAACTTATTGGCGCCATCTGTTGGTGCGATTTCTAACTTCGTCAGAAATAACGCAGAATAAATTAAAAATTAAAAAATAAATGTAATTAATAAACAAACATTTGGAAAAACTGTTTTTACATCAAGTGTCATCCACTACAAATTTAAAAAAAAATGTATTTAAACATCAGTGAATGAATAAAAAGTATTTTATTAACGATTGAAAATTTGAACAAGATATATATATATGATGTCATATCCATGACGGGACCATATCAGACAGTACCATGGGCCCAGATGACTGTTTTGGCAATGTGTGCAATATTGTTCACATAAAGGTTTGTTGACGAGGAAAGTACCCCTATTTCTTGTAGAGCAGCAAAAATAGCTGTGGACAGTAAAAAATATGAGCAGGTGTTAGCTGTATATCTAAACAGTTATTACAATTCCTATATGGTCTTCTACCATCCCTATCTAACTTAATTCCTCTATAAGGCGGTCTCCACTGATATAATAGATTTGATGCTTTACAGGAATTAACTTCTCTCGCAATTTGAAATTTGTGACAGCATTTGCATCAAAAAAGTAACGTTGAAAAAGTTGTCATTATTAAGATTTCTAGCTTCTTTCGCCAGTTATCCTGGTTTCATTGCCTGTAATGTCAACATGTGCAGGTAACCATTGTAGGAAGCAGACTTTATCTAACTCCTGTAATCTAAACAGGCAAGAGCAGATCTCTACAGTAATCCATGAACCTCCATTTAGAATTGCCTGGAGGGCTGCTCTATATATATATATATATATATATATATAGTAACATAAAATGAAAGAAATACATGGCATAATAAAATTAATAATACAAAATAATATCACTAACAAAGCTAGAAGATCCAAACCAGATTTCAAGAAACATACTTTAAAAATGACGGAAGAGTCTATTATAGAAGAATTAACTAAGCGTATGTATAACTTAGAACAGAATTAGAACTTTAAAATGTAAGAAGCCAAAAGAGTCCATAGACTAAAATGAAGATCTGTTATGATTTCTAAAGCTGTTGCTGAATTAGGACCAGCAAATTAGGGTTAAATATATTTTATGGATCCACCTTCCCCTGTTCAGCAGAAATTTTATACATAACAGGAAAACATACAAATATTGAAAAGTTAGGCCTAAAACCAACCACGTGTAATTTGCAACCAAAATAAAAATAAAATAAAAATAATAGAAAATATGAAAGGAAATGAATCCTAACAAAATACATATAAAAATAATTTTGAAAAGGAATAAAGAAGCAAAAACTTACATGAAAAAATGCATATAACCAGAGAGCGGGAAAAAACTGTACGTACAAGAACCATACACTAAATGATCGTTAAAAATGACGTGTTAGATTGGTAAAACCAGATGTAAAAATTAGTGGCGCCACCTGGATAGTTTTTTTGTAGTTGTTAAACAAAGCAAAAAAAAAAAAAAAAAAAAAAACAAATTGAAAATAATAAAAAACAGAAGGAGAAAAAAACAAAGAATAATACTTAAACTTTGAAAAGGGGAATTAGAGAGATATTTTAGAAATATATTTAAAAATGAAGTTACTAGGATAGTTGTATTCCAAGCAATTATTGCAGAATAGCTTAAAATTATTTTGCTTAACATCATTATCTGTGACTAAATCGTTATTTCTCTTTATAAAATTTAAGATGATATTTCTAAAAATAGATAGAGAGAGAGAGAGAGAGGAGAGAGAGAGATGTAGGTTACTTTCCCAAAAAGGCATTTTAATAATGTTAAAATCAAATGAGTCTCTTTTATCAAAAATATTACTAATTAGTATATTATTCTTAACTATTAATTGTAAGTATAAAAAGTTTGCAGAGTCATTATTATAATTGGTTTTTAATAATTTCAGATATTGTGGATAATAATTAAAACTAGGAACAAAATTTACCATATTACTAAAGATGATTAAGTCATCTATGTATCTAAAAAAGTAACAAGAATCGAAACTAATGTTATCATATTCATAAAAGTGCAGATAAATATTGGCTAAACAGTTACTCGCAGGTCCTCCTTGTGGAAGACCTTTAATTTGCTGATAATAAGAGTTATTGTGAAAAATATAATTTTCATATAGTACTAGATGTATAATTGAAATATATTTATCATATTTAATTAGTTTATTAATCTCCCTATATTATATATATATATATATATATATATATATATAGGGAGAGTGAATTAATAGAGTAGGAATTGAAGAAAGAAGTTTATTTTGAGAAGATATTGCAGATAAAAATGCATGTTATGTGTATTATGTTTATGGTTAATGTAAAATAAAATCTCATTATGTATAATCTTTTATTAGAGCTTTCAATTCTAAGCCAAAACATTTTTATTCCAAAAATCTCAGTAAAAACTCAATAATTCCTTTATTTATTTTCAATTACCGTAAAATCCGGGGTATAACACGCGCCTGTTCTTTAAAGCTGCAATTTTTATTTTTTAGGTATATTCGCCGCTTATAACGCTCACCCCCTTTTTTACGAAGAAATCTGAAATGTACGTATGTAATGCTCTTATAGTTTGAAGTCATTTACTCGATGTATTATATATATATATATTCCACAGGTTTTTATAAAAAATATTATACTCTTCTAGAAGTATAACCCTTTGAAGTTATTAAGAATGGCATTTCGTTTAAATAAACTGTACTTCGATACGTGTAGAAGTCTCATTTTTTTTTCTTTGCTCATCTTTTATTTTTAAAGCTCTCATTTTCGTACCCGGCGTATAAGGCGCTCCCTTAAATTTCGATCTTATTTTTTTGGGTTAAAAGTGCGCATTGTACGCCGGATTTTACGGTATATGAATTTTGATCCAGATTTCTTATTTTCATGATTTATTTTTAAACGGCAGATTTATTTTTAAATGTATTATTTATCATTTGTGTTCTCAAACATATTAAAACAATATTAATTACTTCTCTAAGTAAGCTTAGATTACCTTTTTTAGCTTAGAATAATCTTCCTTCACATTTATCCGATTCTGTCAACAATTTCGGTTTGATTAATTGATGCTGCCACACAAATCGAAATTTCCATCCTATTGGAGTTGAGGTATCTTCAAAATCTGATTATAACTAAAAAAACTCCGCGGCCTGTCACTCTTGAAAAATTTTAAGAGGTGTTTTAATAGGGCTAAGGAACCTATGTATAATCCTTATCTTCCGATAAATACAAAATTATTTTAGAAATTAAACCTATAAAGAATGGGTTCATTTTGTGATGCGAAAATAAGTAAAGATATATGCAGTATGTGGTTACAGTTAGGCTCTTCTTTATATGTTAAAATATTTTTGAAACAGATAACGCGCTATAGAACATTATGTGCAACATATGGAAATTAGTTCTTTTTTCCAGTGACGTGTAAATATTATGTTTATTTTCATATAAATACTCGGTATATTTAAAAGTTTAATTTGAAAAATATCAAATTAAAAATTCTCTGCTTCTTCCATAATTGGAATAAATATGGATAGTAGGAATCGTGTGTGAATCATGTGCAGGGTATAACTAAAACTGCATTAATATGTTTATTATGCATTATTATGTTTATTTCTGAATATGCATCATTGAAACAGAAATAAATATAAAAGTATACAGTTTTAAAAAAATAACACTTTTTCGATGCATTCAATTTTAATATTCAAAATAAACAAATTAAGTAGTATTAATTAAGCGATATTTGCTTAAGATACAGAAACAGGTAGAGAGCATAACAAAAAATGGGTACAATGTTGTAGGTAAAAAAGAACATAATTTAGAATTATGGTTTATGAGAATTTGGAATGAAGTTAAGCTGTTCTTCATTCAAGCCATGCCTGTTCAGTCAGTTTTTTTTAATTATTAATACTTTAGAAAACTTGAAAAGAATGCATCTTCTCATACGATATCCAATTTAAGAAGACGGACTTCAAAAAGGGATTACAATACAGAAACAACTTTTCACAAAGTTGACATTTCGTTCATTTACTTTCTTGCACGCACTTGCGAAATTTCTCGTTTCTTTCATACGACTGTATTTATTGTCAAGCAACTTAAAATTTATTATTGATTGAACAAGCTGAAGCTTGCAGGCACATTAATATTTTTTTTTCTTGCCGAATACTCCTTTATACATTTTAATATTAATCCTAGAAAACTTCATTCAATGTTATTCTATAACTAATCATTTGATTTGCATTTTAATAACTATACACAAGTATATTTTAGAATTTCCTTTAATTTTTTACAAACGAAAGGGTGTATCTTAAAAGCCTATTCCAGTCAAAAAATAGAAAAGTGGTAAAATGAAGTTCTGCACTCTTTGCAGATGTTTAAAGAGTGCTTCTCTCCACAAGTAGCTTTGTTGCAGTCATTCTGCTTTCCTTATATCGACAGAAAGAAAAGACTTTGCCTCTTCAGGGGTGGGCCACCGTATAGAGGAGGCCGATGCTCGTTAAATCTGTCGAGGCTCCCTTCGACGTGGTGTGGTTGTTTGGAGGGAGGAGTGCCAGCTCAGGTATCGTCCTCGTCACTTGACCGATGGTGAAAATTACAAGGTCAGAAGCCAATAACCCTCGTACTTCTTCAGAATGCGACATTAAAAACAATCTCGGGGGAGGGGGGCGCTATCTGTTGACGAATGTTTTAGTTACGTAATGTGAAACAATTGCAGATCGTTTACTAACGTCACATTTTGAAGCCATGCAAGGGCTATGTACCACCTCGTAGTTTGAACCTCGCTCAAGTGACTGAGTTTAAATATTGTAGAAGACGCGAAATAAGAAACTGAATATCTGAAACTTTTACTTTGTCCAAGTTTCACCAATACTGCCAATATAGTCAACCATGGTATATTGGGCGACGTGTGTGAAGAAGTGTAAATGTTGACTAGTCTTTTTAAAAACAGGTTAAGAAAAAATAAAACCCCTATAACTGACGGTAGGTAATCGTAGATGTGATGTATGGTTTTGTGTTGTCGGAAGTGTCAAAGCTTGCGAATTCGGTCTTCAGCGTTGTGAATTTTTCTTCTTTCTCCACAGGATCCTTCTTTGTGTGTGAACTTCACACGAATCCCGATGGCATCTTCCATGGATGAGCTGCAAGTGGGGTTGTTACTCGCTCGAGTGACATTCTGCTGGAACTAAACAGATCGAATTATCCGAACGATTTCGCGAGCCTCAAAGCAAGAAAATGCGATGTCTTGCGACTGTAGGTTAATAGGCTCGGGTGTCGTCGCTCCTTTTTTTGATCAATTATTTACATATTCAGTTCAGTTTGTTACCCTTGGGGTGAATATACGTGGATCGTTGAGTAGCTTGTATCAGTAATCGAACCTATATTTTATTTTTTTGCGATATTACTCGGTTTCTGGAAACTAGGTAATAGTTTTTTTTTCTCCTGAGAGTATGCATCGGTTTCAAATTATTTCGGATCTGTTGGAAAATAAATATTAAGAAAGACATTTTTCTTTTGCTTAGCTCAGCAGAAGAATGACTAAAGATATATCCTGTGTCACAGACGTGAAGGTTAAAAAGCTCTTCAAAAGCAATCGTTTTTCTTTTAAGAAGCATGTATTTTTTGAATATGTATGCTTTATTTATCTATTTTCTGGGGGCAAAGTGGTTTTTAAAAAATTAGATTTAAATTTCATGATCAAGTCTTTTAGGGTATTAGGATGCGTAGGAAGTTGGAACTTCGACCAAATTATCAAAACTTGTACAATTTTTTTGTTGAAGTATTTGAAATCTTGGCATTCCAAAACTCTACATTTTCTCGCTCTTCTATTAATTGGTAATGAATTACAAAAAAAACCTTGACAAAGTAAAACGTTAGCTTAAATTCCTTTTTCGCTAAGTTGAGCTTTTTAAAATTAGAAGTCGTAACTCTCAAAATGTTACATGTTTTCCTAGAAAATTTTTGCCATTTCGACATGAGCGTGAATTTTTAAAGAAACCCACATTGTTATTTCAATTTGTAGTTTATTTGCGTAAAAAGTTTGAATGCGTCATCAATTTTAGTTCGGGCCCTTAACCAGGAGTTAACTCTCACAGATACGTTCATTTTTACATTTTTATTTTTGATGCAAAAATTGTTTGAGTATACGCTAATGTTTCGGTATTTTTTTTACTAAAATTGTGTTTTTTATTTTTCGAGATGATTTTTTTTTAGGAAGCAGCTATTTATATGCTTTTTGATCAAGATATGTGTCAAAATATGAAATAAATTAAGTCAATTTGATGGTTTCCAAATCGTCAGTTTCTAAGGTAGTTGAATACCTTAAGCCAACGGTGCTTAAACTTTGATCGCCACGGCCCCTTTGTATGCATCAGCCTGATATCGTGGTCCCTCTAGATTTTGAATTCGTTTTGACTCTAGATTTTCTATTTCGTTTCATTTTCGTTTGAATCATTTTCAGGTTTAAAGAATTTTTATTAAAATAATATACAAAACAATGCCAGAGAATTCTTAATATTAAAATTTAGCAACTTTTAAATTTATGAATTAAATGTTTTCTCTTTCGAATTTAAAAGAATGTTTTCTTTCCTACATACGAATTACTTAAGAATAGTGCAACAAAAATGAATAAAAGGTTATTCTTTTCAATCGTTGCATTGTTGTTAAAAGAACAAAACACTTTTTTTTCCCTTCAACGAGGCTATAAGAAACTTCACGAAAGTACTACCAACTTAAATTTTTCATAAGAATGGATTTCAAGGATCTTATGCAATGGAGAGAGGGCGCCGAGACCTCAGGTTTTGTCAGAGGAACGAAACCGAGAATTTTTGCTTGACCTTGACAGTGAAATGGGGAAAGCGCATTGTCTCGGCAGCCTTGAAAGAATCTGCATGCGCACGAATTGAGAAAGAAGAATCACGTTTCAAACATTACAATTGGAGAGAGAAACATTAATTTATCCCTCCCCGAATTCGAGAATTATTTCGCGATCTGTTCTTCGCGGTATTTAATGTTGTTCTTTCAGAACAAATGTTGCTGCACCAGAACATGTGCGTGGAATCGGTTAATTTCGGGGCCCGCATCTTCTGTCATTCCATTGATATGGAAATGTTTCAGCCTCCGTGATATCAAGCCCTACAACAGCAAGAATGCAAAACGGGTCACAAGAAATGAAAGAAACAATCTTTAGCTTGGAATTGCGATTATGGGGTAGTTGCATTTGTGAAAGGGTCTGTGCTTAAATTGCATTCATATGTAATTGCTTAGGAGGTCAACAAATAATGGAGTAGAGCACTCGCTGCCATTTCAGATTCAAAAATAGCTCAATTACATGATATATTTTTAATTCAGTTTCTAAGTCAACGTTGAGTAATACACCTCCTTTTTTCTAGAAGATATATTTTATTTTTTCATCTTGCATACAGATTAACTTGCTTCTACAAGGGTGGATAGTATAATATCGTTCTTCATCTTTATGGGTATTTTATTGAGTCGTGTAAAAAATTTAACACTTTAAAAATAACTGGTGAGATTTGGTGTAACAAAATATTTAAATTCGAAACTTCTCGGGATCCACCTGATCTTCAAGAATTGCGCGAGAATAGGGTGAATTGGCTTAAATGTTTACTTCATTGCAAAATATAACAATATTTTTCAAAGAATCGTAACCATTCGAATTTTTTCACGTTTTTCGAACACTTTTTCTATCTTATGAACACATCATCCATATACTCAGGTCACTTAAAGATGGCAAGTAAATTTTTTAAAGATTTTTTTTTATTAATTATTAGTTTAAGCTTGGATAACACTAACTAAATGTAGATAGCAATACTCCAGGTCCATAATGTGGCTACGGTAGCCTAGTGGTTATGGTCTCGAGCTCGTAGCCGGCGTGTCATGAGTTTGAGCCTTGTGCCGCTGAAGACCGTCTGTGTAGAGTACCATTTAATCTGCCGAGGCTGAATGTCTTCCCGTTGGTCTGGTGTGAGAGTTAGGAGAGAAGGGTGCCAGGGCTCAGATGCCGTCACGTGACCATGGTTCAAAATGATGAGGTTCGTCGTTAAGGGCCCTCTTGCTGCTTCAGAGTGTGACTTTTATTTTACTCTCACGCACTGAACAATATTGGATTTCTTGGGGGGGGGGAGGAAAAACGTTTCTCCCATTGGTGTGGCATGGATGTGGAAATAGAGAAGGTCTGTTCATATTTCGACCTCGTCATCTTTGCGTATTGGTTGTGGTTAGTGAACTAACTCTATGTAGTTTAGAGAGAGGCAGCAGGGAAACATTCAATTAACATAATATATGAGCTATTTTCATATGCAGAAGATTTCATTTAGTTTTAAAAATATATTTGGCTCATGTAAGAATGAATTTGGTTTCAATAAGTAAGAGAATTTGCAATGCACAAAAATAAAATAAAAAGTTAAAGCAAAAAGGTTGAATATTCGATTTGCGGAAGGCTGTTGCGCTAACCCTTCTATTAGCGTTCCCATCTTCTGGTGCATCCATCCTAATTCACGGTCGACTTCCTGATTAGAGCGAGCGACATCCTGCGGTGCGTTGCAGTTCCCTTGCGAAAAATTACTGAAGCCATCCTTGGCACTCCCGCTCTCGATTATATTGTTTTCGCAGACGTGATTGGAACATTTTCAAATAAGGTCTCCATTATTATTTCTCTCTCTTTTTCTGAAAATCTGCCGACTTCCTCGTTGCCTGTAAGTGCCATTAGAATAACAACCGGGTTCTAAAATGTTTTGTTTTCATTTATTCCCCTCCCCTTTTTAGGATGCGCGTGGAACGAATGAATTATGACAGGTGACGGCAGAGGAGAGAATTCGTTCTAATTTATATTCATATTGTTTGAAATCTAATCCATCATCAGAATCACTCGGTGAAGGCGGCCGAGGGAGTGTTGATGAGCACCTATTTGTGTAATGAGATCGTGACCCTATACTTGGACATGTGTCCATTTTCTATTTCTGGAGTTTATTTTTGGGGGCAAATGAGCAATTCCAGTTCTACTTCGTCTGTTTTCCAATCACATTTCATTTTTGACTCTCACTGCGAAGGGCAACTTTATATAAAACTAGTTTTATTATACAAATTGGATCTCTCCTCTCTTTTGGAAATGGATTGAATAAGTTCTAAGGGATCATAAGTAAAATGCTTCGTGCTTGTTGCGGTATTTTGTAAATATTTTATATTTGTAAAATCATTTAAGATTGGTTGTTTTTATCAACATAGCTCTTCGACGCAGCTCGAGGGTTATTGGCGACTTCATAATTTTGAGCCTCCATCAAATGATGGGTACTATACCTGAACTGATACTTATCTCTCCAAACCTCCATATCACCCCCAGGTTTGAGTCCTGGGGGCACTGAAGACTCACCGTGTAAAGAGGGCCCGATGCACATTAAATCTGCCGTGGCTCAAAGGCCTTTTGGCGTGGTGTGATAGTTTGAAGACGGAGATGTCAGCTCAGGTGTCGACCTCGTCTTTTGATAGAGGCTCAAAATGACGAGGTCAGTTGCCAATAGCTCTCGTGTTACTTAATAGGGTGCCGTTACTATAACTCTCAGTCGCTCTCCATATCACTCTAACGTGAGATCTATGAACGGGACCAGCCCCGTTAAACCAGCCTCTCTACTCGCAGTGTTTAATGGCTCAAAAACTCGAATATACACCTCCCTCGACAGAAACGACACGAGTGCACGACCATGATATCATTTGGTTAGCGCAACACTAAATCATTTAAGAAATCGCTGTTGGTGAGTAAGTGAATATTAACGTCGCACTGTTCAGCTTCACGAGGGCTTTTGGCGACGGTCCGTGTAATTTTGAACCATGTTCAAGGGACGAGGACGACACCTTAGCTGACACCCCTCTCCTAACTTCCACACCACACCAACGGGAGGACGTTTGAGCTCTCGACAGATTTAACGTCCATCAGAGTCCCTACACGGCGGGTCTTCAGTGATACTGGGGCTCGAATTCGTGACACACTATCCATGATCTGATGCCTTGACCACTTGGCTACCGCGGCCACAATTGCTGTTCGTGGTTGAGAGAAAGATATTTGATTTTATTTGAGCTGCCTGCCTTTCAATGCGTTGATATACGCTTCAACAACTCAACTGAGAATGTATTCCTCCCGAATTGGTTATTAGGCGCATTGCAAATTTCGACTTACAGTAGAAGGAATTACTTCACACATCTCTCCTAGGGGAAAAATATTTTTGTTTTTGAGGGACAGAAGTTTTTGCCAATCGTTGTTACAATATCTATCCTTTGTCATTCAAAATATTTCCGTTCATGTTATCAGCAATCTCTAGTTGAAAAGATGGTTCCATTTGGCGCATATGTGTCTCTGTGTAGCTCAGCCATTTTTATTAACTAGTTCTGATTTCTAAGTTCAATTCTTCATGAAGGTACATTCAACCAATAATTTCTGGCGGGAATGTTCTACCATCTAGTGTTCAATTCCGGAATTTACTACTTTGTCTGTGATGACTTTCGTAGTCTGAAGGGATATAGGTTTGAGCGATATAATTTGAATTACCTATCTGCGGGGGTCATTTTCCTCACGCGCTTTACTCAACTGGGCTGATAATAAATTCCTTCAGTAGCCAGTTATTAAGCCTTTTTCATCCTATCATTGCCAAATTCGATTTATGGGAAGGAAAATTGCTACACATTAATAAAAAATTGCAAAAACTGTATAGAATATGAACTATTGTTGGAAAGCAATATTTAAACCTGGATTACTTTGAAGTGAGCAGTTGTTCCCAGTCCTCTCTTTCTACAGTCCTCTTTTTCTCTTTCTTATCTATTAATGTAGCTTTTATGCTTTTCACTTATGACCGTGACTATTATGGTCTCGAACTCATTGCCAGCGTGTCGCGGGTTCGAGTAAAGGTGCCACTGAAGACTGAGGAGGAGGCTCAAGCACGTTCAATCTGTCGAGGCTCAAAATCTTCTCTTTGGCGTAGTGTGGTACCTTGTAGAGGATGTGCCAGCTGAGGTGTCGTCCTCTTCACTTGATCGAGGTTCCAAGTGACGAGGTCCGTTCCCAATAACCTTCGTTATGCTTTTTATAGTGCAACGTTAATATAACTTTCTCTCTATATTTAGTTAGGACTATGATTTTGAAAGCAACACAATTTTTTAAATCCCAGAATTTTCCAGTGTTTCTTAAAACGATATCGCATCGAATGCACCATCCTGAGTTTTTCATTTGGAGTTCATTGTTGTGCAATGTCTGGTATCACTGTTTCGGTCACCTCTTATTTATTTTTATTTGTATCAGGAAACTGATTCGCGATCTTGCAACATCATATCAGATATAAATTTTTTTTTGTAACTTTATGTGCTTCGTATTTTCTGGTCAGAAACTATAGTTTTTGAATTAAACATTGATTAAAAACATTCATTGTGTTAAAACATTCGTACTTAGGTGTGACGTTCCTAGAAAAATTTCAGGTATTTAAGATTCCGACAGGCGAGGCCTATAATTATTTTTTTCAATCCACGAACTTTGCGAACCGAATATTTTCCCGAAAATAGGCTCAATAAATAAGAAAAGTAAATGCTTATCTTAACATAAGAGTTCGGACAGGCTTTTAAAATAATCAAGAAACTTTGATTAGTTTAATTTTGCAGACACTTCTAATAACTTTTTTCCTATTTTAATCATACTGAATGATTGTTTTATAAAGTACAGAAGGCTGTCTTTCATTTAAGGTAAGGGTCTTCAACCTTTTAAGCCCGAGGGCCACATCAAAAAATTCACGAAGATCCGCTGATTTCTGATTACAGTATTTATTGATGTCTGTAAAAAAAAATACTGTAATCAGAAAATTTACATAAACAAGGGGGTTTGTTTTAAAAGACGATAATTGATTTTCAGTGAAGAGCCGCTGTTTTAGATTTGTTTATAAATGATGATTTCAAAAAATTAAATGGAAATTTTTAAAAATACTTACAATACATTAAAATTTTTGAAACATTTGATACTTTCAGAATATTTTTCCTCAAATGGATATCAGACATATAAATGGAATATATTTTAAATACCAATAATATAGAAAAGAAAAAGTGTTATTAGGACAAAAAGCTGACAAGGCAATTTTTCTCTAAATTCCCCTAAATTCAAATGTGGGGACAGCAAAATACCTTCAGAGGGCCATTCTTGGCCCACGGACCACGGGTTGCAGACCCGTAATTTAAAGGACCTGAATGTTATGGAATCTATCGCGTGTGTCGTATCTGTTTTCAGCTTCCTGTGTTTTTCGAAACATTGCAATCAGTTTGTGTAGTGATGTGTACTGACGTGTGGTGACGTTTCTATTATCTTTTGTGCAACAATAGATAATCTTAGTTATAGTAATTTAGTGTGCGAAAAAGTTTTCTTTGACAAAATTAATCTGAAACTCGTCGC
Organism: Trichonephila clavata; assembly: GCA_019973975.1. Taxonomy (NCBI): domain Eukaryota; kingdom Metazoa; phylum Arthropoda; class Arachnida; order Araneae; family Nephilidae; genus Trichonephila; species Trichonephila clavata. Next base: position 109,158 of record BMAO01028355.1, read on the forward strand.
GGTAACGATAATGCAAACATTAAAATACTTTTAAAAGACACTTTTTCGAAAATGCTTTTAGAATATCCGCACATGATTTATTTTTCGTCCATCATGTGAAAAGTTGTTTATCGGTGTTACGTATATTTTAGTAAAATCGGTCGTTTCATTTTCTGGCCTAGATTTCGATCCCATATGGGTTAGAACTTATTTAAATTTCCGGCAATTGATTGACGGTATGTTTTGCAAATCTCTAATTCTTTTAAACAAACTCGTGAACTTTGAAATTGTTCTTAGTCGCGAATTGTTTTTTTTTTACAAACAAATCATGGATTTTAACTCTTGTAGTGGTGTGAACGTTCATAAAATTTGTCGGAGTTTTAATGCCTTATGTTGGGGTGCTGTATATAAGGAGATCAAAATGTCAGCCCAGGTGTTGTCCTCGTCACTTGACCGAGGTTCAGTATTAAGAAGTCCATTCATTGCCAATAGATTGAATTCTTAATATCTTATAGAAAGGAAAGCCTCCCCCTCCCTCAAGAAATATCTTTTCACCTTTTTCTGTTGTTGGTTAATTTATTGCTTAAGCTAGCCTGTTTCTGTTCCATTTATACAACTTATTTGTACATGTTTTGCCTGCCTATTTTATTTGCAATGCATGTTTACTTTTATTTCTTGCACTTTCATTTGACTTTTGCAAAATATATACTAGTAGGACTCAAAAGTTCTCGGATTGAGCCTATAACGTGGGAAATTTTTGTTGTAGAGCGACTACAAATAACATGTCTGTGTTATTGCATTCTTCCTCTTTTCTAAAAAAGGTTTGTTCCAAATCACATGGTTGCCGGGTTGCCACGGTTTCGTATTTTGTAGACGGATGTATTTAGTCGTCGGCGATTGAAAGAAATAGCGTTTGTTGAGCGGATAATGGATATTAATTTTTGTGTTCGTTTGGGAAATAGTGATGCTGAGACTTACGAAATTTTGAAGCATGTAAGGCTGTGATACATTATCGCCAACGCAAGCTTTTGAGTGGCATCGAGGTTTCAGAGAAGGCAGGGAAAGTGTCGAAGACGGCAAACGCTCTAGACGTCCGTGGACTTCCCGCACCGCCGTAAACATCGAAAAGGATTTTGTGGCGAAACGTAAGAACAGACTTCAAACAATAGCAAAATCAGTCGGGATATTCTCGACCACATGTCAATGGATACTGATTAAGCATCTTAACATGCATAGGGTGTGTCAACTTATCGTTCCCCGCATGTCAGACGAAGACCAATCTGCACATGAAGTTAAAAGTGCATCGCAGGACTTGGCTAAAAATGGATTCCAGAAATGTTTCGATGACCTTTACAAGCCATGTCAAAAGTGCGTTTTTTTTTTTTCGTTTTCTTTTTGTTATTTTTGTTTTTGAATAATATACTTGTATCGCGGCAGTAACACATTTGACTAATTTTTTTTCTTGCCCTGTATTTTTCTTCATCGATTTTTGCATCTTTTACAAACCTTTGTACTTCTGAATTAATGCAACTAAATGAGGTAACTAAATTACTCCTGTTGAGACAAATTCTGTTAAAAAAATTTTCTGTAAATATATATATTTTTTACCTTATAAAGGCAGAGTGTGGAGTGGTTGTTTCCCGAGCGGCTTGTTTGCAGCTCTAAATTATTTTTGGAGTAGCACGGTATCTCTGCAATAGCCCCCCGTGTTACTTCAAAATACGACATTAATAAGCAATTAATCAATTGAGTTATTCGTCTAAGAACTGTAAGAAAGAATCTTTAAATGTGTTATATATATATATGCCTTTTAAACTTTTAAGACAATCATTCATGAATAATTTCATATATTATAAAACAGATAATAATAGCATTAAAAATATTTATTCAATTAAAAATTTTAGAGTAAATCCAAACATTTTGTTGTTGTTTTTTTTGTGCAATTTTTGAATTAACTATACCCTAAGCCTAAATTTACATATGTTTCAAGGCAATATTTTTTAAGTATACAACAATACTTTTAAACTTGTGATAAGTCCATTGCCATTGAACCGTTCCGTAACTGAAGAGCAAAAAAATATGTATTGATATCACGATTTCTTATAATCTGTAACATTGAAATCCTATGGGCTAATTTAATGTGACGTTATAGTCACGTAATTGCAATCGCGTGTTTCCAGGTAATTAGTTCATGCGCTTCGCTGTGTTGACAATCTTTGCTTTTTGCAGAAACTTTCTTTTAAAAAGTATATATTTGTCAACAATAATAATGCATACACCCAAACAAAAATGCACTTCATGGAAAAGTACACATACAAAATAAGAACTTCTTAAAAATTTTCTGAAGAATCTTAATATTTCAATATCTTTACCAAATTATCAAATTTGAAATTTCTTTCAAATGTTCCAAATAGAACTACAAGTCTCGTGTCAATTTTGAATTCGATGGAGAACACGTGATTGCATTTGTCACATGACAGTCATGGATTTAGCCCATTATGTTCCGATTAAAACTTCAGTTATTCGTAGTGCAAAATCTGAATTTGGGTTGCTTAATCTGGCAATATTTTTACAGTCGATCAGCGGAATCGAATGTTATTCTTATTAATTTATGTGAATCAATTCATATCGAACGATTCGCTCTGAACTTGGATTATTCACGTCTGACAACCGGATGCAGGAAATCAGCGATCTCGAAGATGATTTCAATATGCCATGCGAATGAGATCTTTCGCATTATACGATTAAGGTCGATGAATGAGAAGATCTCGTCCTTAATTCTGTCTTACATCAGCAAGGAATAACAGTATTTATTCAGTGAATTACATCCAATTATTCTGCTATTAAACTCCTTGAAATATTTTATGAGTAAGTAGTTGCATTGTGTCTTTTTCTTTAATTGGTTCAATTTAATTCCTATAAAACAGTTTGTTCATCAATTGTTTCAGTTGACATTAAGATTTCGGAAGACATTTTTGCTGTTATCCAGAACATTTTGTAGATGTAATTGAATTGCCAATACTAAGACAGGGATAGTAATGACCGACCCAAACTTTTAAAACTGATCTGTAAAATGCACTAAATATCTTGAGAAAATGACAATGATTTTATTGACATAAAATTATTCACTTATAGAATTATTTTAGAAGGAATTATATCTATATATTAAATCCTTAATTAAAAAAGCATCGATTCTTCTCTAAAAAATTTCGATCGAGAAGAAACCTGAACTTGATTATGATGCTCAAAATTCTGTAGATATTTCTTCCACAGGTTTCAACATTCCTTTAATAACAGTATACTGGCATTTTTTTTAAATATCAAAATTTTTTTAAAAATATTTAAAATTGGAAGTAAAGTATAATAGAAAAAATAGTAATTATGATCCAAAATTTAATCTATAAAGAAGCAAAGTTCTATTATATTTCGAATGAAAAGTGATATGTCAGAGAATAAATGAAGCGTTATTTACACCACTTTCAATCATGCTTCAAGACGTAATTTGTTGAGCTGTCCGATCATAATTAAACTAAAGTAATAAAAACTTCGTATTCAAAGATATCTTACTTGTATTTGTATTATTTTTACAATCATCACATAAGCACTTTACTTATTTATGAAAATAAGAATTTTTTTTGTTTTTGTAGTAAGATTCTAATTCTCAAAGGACAAAACTTATGTTTCGTGAATGTCTTGCTCAAGAAGTAAAATCTAATACATCTAAAAACCTTACGTCAAGCTATTGAAAGATAAGAAATTACCTTGAAATAAGTTATAAAAATAAATATTAAGCTTTCTTTATTAAAGAATATCAGCACAAAATTTTTTAATTTGATCTTAAAGAAATTTTTAATTTCTGTATTCAATGTATCAAAACTAATAATATTGGGACACTTAACACACACACACATAACTGTTTCAACTTAACATTGAAAAAAAAAATTAAAAGATGAATCACTTTAACGTACACTTTTTGATACCATAGGATTTGTGAAGTTCTATACACAAAAATATAACATTTATGAATAAAAAGCTAGTTTAGAAATGCTCATGTTAATTAATTTTTTTTTATATGAAAAAATCTTAGAAGAGGAAACGTAGTTCTCTCTTCGCTGATTTTATTATACCCCTCAAAAGTTATACACAAACCTTTCCGGGGGTAAACTAGTCTAGCTTTTGAAATAACATTCAAGTATGGAACATTCTACCTTTATAAGTAAAAATTCAAATATTTGAGAGAATATAACCTAAAAATTAGATTTATTAGGAAATATTCACTTTTTATCAGAGATATTTTAATATGTTAAAGTGAAGGATCGTTTATCACAACCGCCATCTCTTGATTCCTTTCGGGGGAAAATTCGAATGGTGTTTTTAATGGAGAATAGCTTTCAATCTACCCATCCCGATAGTGAAAATAAAAGGTTGCGAATGCGTTTGCGCATCTTTATTTTTATGAAGCTGAGGAGGGAGGCGAAGAGGAGCGTCTCTCAAAGGAAATGTCCGAGCGATTCATCCATCATCCCGAGCTTAACCTACATTAATGGCACCCGTTCAAAGAAGGTAGAAATCAGTCAAGGTGCGGACTCGCTGACCCAGACTTCGTTGCTTTTTATGAAACCAATTCCAAGTTTTAATTTTGTTTCCACATTCACATGGCCTGACTCGTCATTTCTCTCATGAAAAACAGGGGTGATGAGTAACTTTCTTTTCAACCTTTAATCTTTTTTGTGAAGGTGCTATTTCTTTTGAAGGTCACGAGGTAAGGGTTTTGCGCAACATCATAGCCGCGACAACTCAGTAATCGCTGTGGTGATCTCATGAGCGGAGTTATTTCTGTTGTGGGTTCCAGTCTTAATGGAACTTAAGATCCGCCGCGTGAAGAGGCGGGTTGTTACACATTAAATCTGTCACACGCCTTAAAGTTCTCCCGTTGACGCAGTGTGGAGGTTTGCAGAGTGTGGTACTAACGCGGGTGTCAAAATGACGAGATGCGTGGTCAGTAAGCCTTGCGTTGCTTTAGAGTGGAACGAAGAAACACTCACTCGTCCTGGAAATGGGATTCATTTATATAAAAAAAAATAAAAGCATTGACGGAAGTAGTGATGTCTGAAACCAAAAATAAAAGATCAGTATTTTGAAACAAAATTTGTATTTTTTGTCTTTTTGTTGTAAATACACGTCTGCATTCCAGAAATACGTTGTATTCTAATCTTCGTAAATGAAAAATTTTATTGTAAGTTTTTTCTCTTGCGCTCTCTATTTTTTTTTATAGCTTTGTTACTATTACATACTTCTGTATTTGGAAACTATATTATTTCTGTTTAAACAATCTATATAAAAACTTATATTTTTTCCTATTAGAATACCTTTTCAATAAAAGTGGAATTATTTTCCCCTGTGGGACCACTTTGTATCTCTAAACCAGTGATTCCCAAAGTGGTCTATGACAACCTTCAAGGGGTTCACGACAGCAAGAAAATAATTTGGGGGTCCATGAGGAGTAAATGGGGGTCTACAACAGTTCTCATTAAATGAGATTGTGATTTTAATTTCAAAGGAAAATTTAACCAAATGGTAACCAGATTTTACCTATTTAACGCATTTATTTACTAAATTTGATGAGGCTAATTTGAAGTTATGGGGTAGCATAAATTTTATTAAAACAAGGACCATCATTTAAGCTTTTCTTGCCAGAATTAAGCTAAAGGAGTAATTTTGGATGCGGCGAATTTTCCTAGTTTCTCAATTGATCACAGACAATTTGCCAGGAAATGACGTTTTAACCAACAAGAGAAGATTGAAAGAGTAAGTAACGGAGATCTTGAACTAAAATTTAGAAACAGATGTTATAAATTTCGGCTCTAAAGAGGCATGCCTGTTTTTATCTCGAATTATAGAGTATCGGGAAAATATTTTAGTTGCTTTTCCTATAAGGGGTATTAGCGCTGTTGTCGGCTGTACACTACTAACCGAGGAAATTTTGGGTTAAACCTGACAAGATTGATGGCAAATGTTGAAAATTTGTTATTGAAGCACCAGATTCATCCCTATCATTATAAACATTTGTTTTTTAGTCAGTTATTTTATGTATCACTTAAATTTTAAAAAAAATTAATATGTGTTTCTTAAGTTTTAGTGTTTTCCAACTTCACTACAGTTTGAAATTTAAATCTTTTAAATTAAGTGTACTCTTGTATCAGCTGTCATAAACACATTTAAGTTAATAAATTTGCAAAAATTCAATATTACGCAAGCAGGGGTCTACCCGAAACCGAAAACAATGGCAAGGGGTCTATGAGACAAAAAAGTTGGGAAACCTCTGCACTAAACCCTTTAGGGTGAGTTTGCTCCCTTTCGGCTTTCCACCTATAGCCCTCGTGTTGCTTCAGAAAGAGAAGCTAATGAACAATCGATTGATTAAGGTAGCTTCAGGGCCATTTAAGAGTATTCAGCGTAATTATTTTTAATTTGTGAATGAGTTATTAACAAAAATGAGTTTTTACTTTAGTTTTTTTCACAGCCTGTATTAGCTTTTTTTTAATAATATTGCAAGGACCGAACGAACTGTAATAGTCATGGAAAACGAATTACAGAGAATAAAGTTTGAATTGAAACAAAGATTTACCATTTTTGTGTGTTTTTTCAGAAGTATAGGCTAAATATCTATTTAAGAATTTGGAATTTCCCTTTTTTGAGTTCAATTTGTGAGTTTTGTCGGGTTTTCTTTTCCTACCATAATTTAGTTATCTTAAGTCCGGAGTAAAAATTTCGGAGACAACCATGTTTCTCAGAAAATGTATTTTCTTTTCTGGTTGTAAATTTTCTTCAAATCTCTTGACTTCGCTTCCACACAATATAAGAAAATAAAAAAAAAATTAAAAAAATTAAGTATATTGTTAGATAACTAAAGTTCATCTTGGATTGTGTGAAGGTAATGGGACTTGTCATTGTTATATAAGTATTGAGTCTGAATAATTTTATTTTACTGAAAAAATAGTTTATTTACATCACTCCATTGGAGTTATAAAATAGTAAATTATGTATCCTTTGTCCAATAGCATTATTATAGCTTTTAGCGTTTCTTGTTCTGGTAAAATTATAAAAAAAAATTAAAATATACAGGATGTTGTTACAATGCCTTAATGTAAACACACCATAATAAAAAAAGTACTTCTAAATTTATAAACTAAACAGATTAGAGTATCTCCGGTGGAACATTATTTAATTTTTTTTATTCATTATTGACAGATGTTAGAGATTCATCACAATTGGTGTTAAAGGAAATACTCTGTACCTTTTTAATATAAGAAAAATCAGCATGGTTTAAAAAAACCACACTTATCTGACCCAATCACAATTGAATTTGTATAAGTTTTTTTTTTAAACTAAGGCCTCAATTTTTTTTATTGAATGCGTTCATTACAAAAACTTTGAAGATGCATGTTTGTGGGAATACATAAAGTTAAATGAAATCCAAAAACTTAAGAACTATGCTTGCATCATTTGAAATCACAATGTTTCAATTCATACAATTATTTAAAAATATACGTCAACATATACAAATTCAGATATTCTGCTAGATACAAAACTGTTGTAAAGGATTTGGTAGCTGTTCCATTTAATCAAGCGCATTTTGTTTTAAAATAATGATGTTTCCACTCCAAGAGTTTAAATGGATGCTTGATGACTCATTCACTTTGCCAGAGAAAAATTACTGTTTATCTTGAAATTGTGTTAATCAGTACATTTATGGTAACTCGAACAGAAATTCCTCATGTTTTATTAAGGAAAAAAAATGCTTAAGGATGTTTTTCATTGTTTTGTTGCCATTGAATACAAAAAAAATGAACGAATGCATTCATGCTGCAGAGGCGAGATGAATAAAATTTAAACATTTTTGCGAATACTTTTTCAGAAAATATTTCAAACATTTCAAAACCTTTAATCAAAAATTGCTTAATTGTTTTTTTAGGTTAACATTTTTCTGATAAAAATTCTAAGTAATTTGCTCTCGGAGCATATTTTGATGCTGCTACGCCTACAGTTTCGATATAAAAACAAAAGAGTGTTAATTCTAGAACGCGTGCTATTTTCTAAACAAGATGCACCGAATTCTTGCGGTACATACATAATGGTCAAAACCTCGTTTTAAATGACCAATTCAAAAGGCTTTGATAAAAGAGATCGTTTTCCGAGATCGTGCTCGTTTCACAGGAGCTGCCGTAAGGTGAGAATTAGTGGGAGATTATCTTTTTTCTTCCTGAACCGCTAATGAAGTCCCTGCTTCTTAATGAAGGTTCGCTTGGAGGTCACTGGTGTTTGTTGAAATGTAGACCATCTTCGAGTTGTTTTGTGTCTTGTTGATGGGGCGCGATTAGCAAGCTTTTGATTTTGACTCTTTTCTTTGGGATGGGTGGTCTCATTTTAAGAGTGCTTGTTTCGAATAATGACTTTCGTAAAAGGATATCGCGATAAAAAAACAATTTTTAGATCGAAACAGTTTATTTATAAATATAAAGATATGTTCATTTCAAGATAGTTACTTTCGATGGGTTTTTTCCATGTATATACTCTTGTTTATTGATAAATGATAAGACTTGTTCTTTGTAAAAAAATTAATTGATTTTTTTGTCCTTTTGCAGGTGAACGTTATTTTAAAAATAAACTTGTTACATATTGTGTAGTTTATATCTATACAAGAAGAATATTTCAGTAATATCAACGCCTCTTTTCCAAATAAACAGAATATAATAATAGTTCTTTGATATTGATTTGTAACATACCTAAATTTCAGTATTTTCTTAAATTTTCTGTAGAGTGAGCTATTTTAATATTTGTCAGTCAGAATAGCAAGAAAATCGAACATTTATTTCTAAAAGCTTATGGTTTTGATTTTCTCGTAGCCTTTTTTTCTCTCTTGAAGTTATGCTATTTTATATAATCAAGCCCAAATGTAAGAAATTAAATATGACCTTCCCCCTATGAAAAGCCTGAACGTAATTTATTAACCCCATAACTATTTCGTTGTAAGCATTATAGACTCCATTGCTATTGGGTATTATTTACAATGGCAACAAAACAATGAAAAACATCCTTAAGCATTTTATTTGTTTCTAGCAGAATATCTGAATTTGTATATGTGTTGACGTATATTTTTAAATAATTATATGAATTGAAACATTGTGATTTCAAATTATGCGAGCATAGTTCTTAAGTTTTTGGATTTCATTTAACTTTATGTATTCCCACAAACATGCATCTTCAAAGTTTTTGTAATGAACGCATTCAATAAAAAAATTGAGGCTTAATTTTTAAGCATTAAGAAGCAGGGAGATTATGTTTTGTTATTATTTATAAGTATAAAAAGTTATATTTGCTTTTAGAAAAACCATATTCAATAGATTGTTAGTTTTTTTAAAAATATATGTCGTGAATTATGTTGGTTACTAATTTTATAAGTATTAGTTTAAGCTGTACCATAGTTTTTCTTTTATAGTTTTGTACTTGTTAAGAAATAAAAAAATCCCCCCCCCCCAAAAGGATTTTGCCATCTACAAAGAGTTGATAAACTATATATACTTTTATAAACTGGAAAAAAAGACAGTTGAAAGAGGGATAAAAATATTTCTTTTCCCTGTAGTATATTGACCTCCTTATGACAAAAGTTGAAAAATTTGGGGGTAATTTTTTTTTTTCTTTGGGCCTTTGCTTTGAAGTCCACATTGACAAAATGTCGAACATTCATTCAATGTGTTCTTTTAAAGTTCCGGTACGTGGATTTATCTTTTAATTAACTGTGTGAACTGCACCGGTTCAAAAACTTCTAGTTAACAATAGTGACGCAATTACATCTTAGGCAACGAGCGGAACATTTTTTACACTTATTTTCGTTAAAAAAAAACTATCTTTTATCTGACAAAATTGATTCTTGAAGACATTCTTGTGTGTGTGAACGTAAACAAATCTCCCGAAGATATTCTATTTAAAATGGCTCATCACCAAACGATAAATTTCGAACGCCGTTGGCAATGTAAATTCGGTTCGTCGCGTTCGTTCTGTAGCTCGCGGGTTTCAACTTCCGAATGAGGTATATTCCATACGACGCAACAGAGTGCTATTGTGTATCTTGATTGTTTTGTTCCGTTACCTGCCCTTTGATGCGTTGAGGCGCGCGTTCCGGTGTGTTGTCAGAGCATGACAGGATGTATGGGGTTCGATCCGTCAATGGCAGCTGGCCTCACTATTGATGAGGGATCGGGATGAAGTAGTCGACTTCTTCTTTCCCTCTCTCGATCTCTATGACTCAGGATTTAGTGTTTGTTTTGCTTGGAACGTTTTAAATATTTCCTTTGAAAAAATAACATTTTGAATGCAGGTAAGCCATTTGTTTTTAAGTAATATTATAATGTTTATACTATTTTTCAAAACTCTGTGTATCTATATACAAAAAACTGGTGGATAACTAATTTTAAAGTATTAGAGTTCGAACAAATTCAACCAATAAGTGAATCACGGGATATTTCCTATTTTTTTTTCTAAAACGTTTTCTAAAGATTTTTATTTATTCTAAGAGTTTTGTGTGGATTTACTTTCCTTCTGTGGCTGTTTTGATGATGTATTTTAAAAGACTTTTGTGAACTGTGATCAATATTTTCCAATTCTCATAAGCTGTCATTTGTTTCTCTTAGATTGTTATGAATTAGTATTGTTAAATAATCTAAATACATACACACAAAAAAACAATATTAGATGGTTAATTTTAAGAATTGTGTATCATTCCAAGAGAATTCGTTCTTTCCCCCCTTTTATTGATAAAATGAAAAATAATTGCCTTCTATTTATCTTGAAATATAAATTTGATTTTTCAATGTATGTATTTTTTTGGCAAATCTTTTGTTCCAAATTAAACATTTTTGATTTTTGAAGATTCATGTATATCTTTAAAATTTTCCTTCTTTCAATTACGATTTGAGGACCCATGTCACTATTGTTAACAATCTATTTTTCCTTTTTTTCAAAAAAAAATCTAAATTATTGCATTACTTCTGACTATCTACATCATTAGTAAAATATACTAATTTTTAAATATTGTTTATTTCTTGAATTTTTAAAAAAAAACCTTCCAATTCAATGATATATACAATTGTCTTAATTTAGATATTTAGCGAGTGTGAGAGAAGTAAAATCGCGAAAGCTTACATATTATATAATCCAACAGTCAATATGATAGCCATTTTGCTTATCATTCTAGTGTCAAGTAATAACAGTGTTTGAAAACAGAGAGAAAAAGGGATTTCCTATTCCAGAAGTTCATATTTCCTTAATTTTCAAGTGGTGCATATTTAATGAACAGAATGCATTTTCAACAACTAGAACATCTTATAGTTTGGAATAATAAATTTCTTTTCTTTTTGTACGTGTTCTGAAAGAATATTTTTTTTACTAATTGAGAGTATACTAATTTTTCATTTATAATTCTTATTCCTAGAATTATTTTGAAACCTGGTATCTTTTAACGCAGCAAGTATGACAAACCCATCATTAAAAATCATGTTTAACGATTCGGTCTCTTCTGAGTATTTATTTTTATTTTTATGAATAAGAATAAACATTTTGATATGGCTTGAGTTAGGTTTATTTTCTTTTTATCGATTATTCTTTTCATTCCATAGCAATATCTGCATTAATTTTCGTCTATAACAGCAGAGAAGCAGTGTATTCTTTAATAAACTTTTATTAAGATTGATTTGGAAGTTATTTTAACTCTGTATCTTTGTGATTTCAGAAAATGAAATTTGATGTTAACAGTGTTTTCTTTTTTACAATGTTGATTTTTCTTCGCATTCTAACTAATTTTGAGCTACACTTTGTCCATGCAATAAAGAAAAGCAGCGTGGAATATTTTTTTAGCTCTATCCCCCAGAACATCTGTGCACGTGCAGCTGTGGGCATGGCTGGCGCGTGCTCGTGGCAATAATCCCCCTTGTTAAGAAGAAATCTCCCCTGCTTTTTTGTTACTGCGTATGGCATTTCTTCCGTGTTATAAACCACACGCGCACAAAAAGAAAAGGACCCCCCCCCCTTTTTTGTGTGCTTAAAAGGACGGTTGAAATATTTATCGGAAGACTATCTGTTCGTTGTGAAAATTGAGTAGACCGAAACCAAAAACAATTTTATCAAAATAATTTGTTTAATCAAAAATTTTGTAGTTATTTATGAACGTATATTGAACAGTTTTGAGATTTTCGAATTTTGAAATATTTCTTTGAGAAAATTTGCTAATTTGTTTGATAATATTTTGTATTTGTACAGAATTTTCCAGAAGTTAAAAAGACATAAAAGGAATTTAGAATAATAAAGAGCATCGGAGAGGTGTTTATATAGTTTCTAAAATATATTTTCATATCAATTTAAAAAGTTTTACTTTTCTTTTGTGAAGTTCGTAAGTTTAATAGTATGTCAAGAATATGTGTAGAGATCCTTTATCACGTGATGGCAGTGATACAAACTCTAAAATCGTTGTTTCGAGTATTCATTCACGTGGGATAAAATAGTTTTAAAAGGAAAATGTTTTGTGTAAATGTAACATACCAATAATGTAATACATTTGCAAAGGAATTTAAAATTGAAATAACATTTTGTAAATCAATGAACTGTATAACGAGGGAAAGAAATTTTGTTGTTCTACTTAATATGTAGTTTTAATTCTGTAAATAAATGATTCTTGTATGAATAATTTGCTCATTAAAACTTTATCCCATTCTTAGAATCATCAGGTTATTTTAAAAACGCAAATAAACTGAAGAGAGCTACCTATTGTGATGACAAGTTGATATATGCAATGTGAAAAGCTTTTCCTAATAATCTTTGACAACTGTCATATAAACAACTTGGCCATTTTTTCTGTTATGCATATTTATCACTAATGTCTTAAACTAAAGCAAAAAATGATGCGCGCATAGCTGGGTATTTAAATTTGTTTTAAGCTCAGCTTTGACATTTTATTTTTATACATTTTTTAAAAATATTTCTTTTTACCAATAATGCACCATTTTTTTTGAATTAGTAATGCTTTTTCAGCATTTATTTTTATGAATTCAAAAACAGCATACAGCTGTATTAGAATTGTAAAAAATGTATAATTATATTATTGTATTAAAATTGTATAAATGCAACAATATGACGAAGTAAATTATATGGAACTTAAGAGTATTTTATTTACAAAAAAAACTAAATTTCATCCTTTTTTTTCCCCTTTGAAAAAAATCACATGATGATATTAATTAGTTAGACGGTATCATTTTTTTCAAATAAATATTGTAGGAGAGAAATTCCATATATTACGGACAATTTGACGATAAGGGGAAAACATTTGAAATTTCCTTTCCGATGAAAACCGTTTGGCGCATTTTCTAATTTCTGTTTGATTATTTTAAGAGTGTGAGGATCGCCCTCTTATTTCTTTTCTTCATTTGGTACAATTTTAGTTTCCATTGTCCATGGCCTGTGTTGTTTCAGTCCAGTCTTGGGTTCGAATCTTGGTGCGACTGAAGACCCGCCAGTTAGAGGGGTTGATAATGCATCGAATCTGTCAAGCCTCAAAATCTTCACGTTGATGAGGTATGAAAATTAAGAGTGAATGCTACCTTATGTGCTTAAATTTACGTGATCCATGAGCCCTGGGTTGCTGCGATAGATTGTTTACTTACGTATTGGTTGTGAATGGATCAACAGTACGATTTTGCTGTTCTTAAATATCTCCCACAGCGAACCCAACCTTCATAATGTAAACATGCTAAGATATTGGCTGTTTGGGATTTATAATATTGTAGTATTCCCAGGTACAGTCTAGACCAGGGGTCGGCAGCCTTTTTGCTCTGGTGTGCCAAACCAAAGTACCAACATGATTCAGTGTGCCAAGCAGCAGGAAATATTTGAAACAATTCGATTCCCACGGCAATGCATCTAGTGTTATGGAAAATAGTTTAAAAATGCAGATATTTAGAGTTTTATTATGTATTAATTATGCATCATTTAAAGATATTTATTAACACAAAAATATGTAATATAAAATATAATTTTTCCTTCGATATAAAAAAATGCACATATATTACACATCGTTTAAGAATATTTGTAACAATAAGAAAAAGCATAAAAAATTAGTGTTCATGCAACACAGTTTTACAAAGAATGAAAATTTTAATGCGACTCGTGTCCCTGCAATGCTCTACATAATATTACAATATCAGGAATATAATTTCTTACTTTCTATTTGACACATGATTCTGAATGTTCAGCTGTTAAATAACTTCTTTGTGGTCTTAAAATATATTTCATATGATAAATATATTTTTTTCACATAGATATATACAACCAAAAGTGGCAAAGCACATGCAATTTTTTCTTCAAGCGATTAAATTTCTCCCACAATGACGTACAGAAATTTAAAATAGCTATCGATTTATCGATAGTTATCTATCTACGATCTTTTCAAAATTCAGTAAACTTTGCTTTCAATAACTCTGAAGATTTTTTTTTCACGACGCAGTAATTTTTGATGTTTCATTTTACAAATATTACACTGTTGTTCGGATTTGTATTGGATATTTAACAGATTTAACACTTGATTTCATAACTTCACAGAGTGCCACTGAAAATTGCTTCTTTTAGCGAAGTCGTAAATAACGTACATCTGTTATGCTTTTTTCACGTGAAATAGTATTACGATACTTGGAAAACCATAGAGAGCATTTAAATAAAAATTTGGTCAGATTTATGAGTATTCAATCAAATAAAGCATAAGGAGAAACGTTTCACAAAATTGCTTTCATATAGAACAGGCATCTCTATTTTTATATTGATTGCACTAAAATTTAGGGTGTGTTCCTTAACGATAAAAACATTTCCATCTCACTTCTCGCTTTCATAATTAGAACTGTATTTTTTTTTATCGGAATTTAATATTCTGGTTCAAAAAATGGTATTTTGTCAATTGGACAAGAAGAAACGCGGCTCTAAAATGAGTAAAGTTAAAAAAAACTTTGAATTCGAAAGGAAAAGGAGTATAACATAAATTGTGAATGTGCAAAATTTTGGATAAGTTTTTAATATCTGGCAAGTGCATAATCTCGTGTGCAAGTACTATTAATAGTAATGCTAGTGAACCTGATTAACAAATCATGGAAATGAAAATTATTCACCAGAAAAAACACAATTTCGGACACTTCAGCTGATAAGGATACTCTATCTTAAGAAAAAGAGATGTAAAGAGAAAAGGAAAGCGGTATCTTTTTTTCTTTCGCAGGAATTTGAAAACGAAAATTATTTTACAGTTTTCATGTCTTTCTTAATGTATTGTTTTTATTTAAGTTACCAGGTTATCTTTCGACTGTTGTTAGAGAGATTTTACATTTTAATAAATACCATAAATACTCTCTAATGTTAAAGGTTATTTACTTCGTTTATTCTGACTCAGGTTGATTTTGTATTCAGTTATAAGTTTAATGTTTAAATATTTTTAGGTGATGTGTATCGGTACATTATGTTTGATTTTATAATCCTTTGTAAGATCTGACTTGGGACCCAAAACCTGACCTTGCGAGGGGGTGGGCCTTATAATTTTCTGTTTTACGCCACTGTAGCTATTAAATAGCTCATTGTCCGTTTTAAATAATTATAATTACTACTAAAACAGTGAACGCAGACTTCTTCTACTTGATTATTGTTGGTATCGCTATAAACCTGTTTTTATTTTAAAATCTATGAAAAAAAAAACGAATTTACTTTTGTTATTCTCAATACTTGGAATGAACAAATTAAAAAATCATTTAAAAATTCTGGTTTTTAATTTTTTTCTCTCGTTGTTTATGTACGCAGTAGTAGATGAACGCAGCCTTTTTCTACTAAGTATATATTTTTTTATATTGGCTTGGGGCACAAGACCTGACCTTGCGGGGGGGGGGCTCAATTATTTTCCGTTACGCCACTGTCAATTGTACAACTTTTTAATAAAAAGTAACTAAAATAAAAAATTTCTTTGTTGACCTAAGTAGGAATTGACTTAAAAAAAATCTTTTTTACTTTACTTGTTACATGGAAGCCTTGATTTGCAGGTATTCGTAACGAAGTAGCATTTCTGAGCATTCATGTTTTCTGTTTATATATAATAAATGCGCTAACTTTTTTATATTTTTCGTCAGATTGTGATTAATTATACAGAACAGATATTCGAGTGAAGGCAGCTTTCAGAAGAAACACGACATAATAATCAGAAGAAAAAAATGCATAATGAGTTTGCTGGACAGAAATTTCCAGATTCCTGTACTCGAATTACCATCTGACACCAAAAGCTTCCAATTAAATAATAAACGAGCCATGATGTATGCTACGACGTTAAATATTTTTTTAAAAAAAATGACAGTGCCGGTACGTGCCCTTAAATGAAAAGGATTATTCAGTGAAACTGAGACCAAAATCCATTAAAAACATCCCCAAGGCCGTCTGGCATAAAAGCGCGCGCTTGCCCTTTTCAGCGATTCTTTTTCACGTAGAAAATTTCCCTCCTTTTTTTTCCAATGCTTTTACATAGTATCTTATTACCGCTTTTATCTGTCCGTAAGCGGAAGCTTGTTGCGCAGATATAAAAGCCATTTTGTGTGCTTGCTTCTCTTTTTAATAAACATAGAAAAAGAACAAATAGATGGAGGATAAAAAAAAATGTGGAATGAAGTGAAGAGGATAAAAAAAAAAAAAAAAGAAGAGTTGACCTACTGGGTCCGACATGTAATCCGTCGTTTGCATAATTGTGTTACGAGGCGGCGCGTGATGATGCAGGTGTCGGGAAGTGGCTAAGTGAAAAGTTTTGTCGGTGGTACACAATCCTCTTCGTTTCAAGGATAAGTGCTGCGTGCGATTAGCATTCGGAAAGAACTGGTGGATAAAATAAATCCCTAACTGATATTCTGTAGATTTTTTCTTATTATTGTTGCAGAATTTGTGTTAAAAATAAATCCTCTTAGTAGTAAAATTGGAGAATATTTTTCTTTTCTCACAATCATTTCATAATCTTTTCGGAGAAAAGTGAATTAAAAAAAAGCCCTCTTGCTACTTGTAGCCTCAGATATTAAAGCATGTAGGTTGATAACATTTTATTTAATCACAGCCAAGTTTTATTTTAATACGCTTCGAATCTTTCAACATAGTTTCAATGTGTTTTTCTTTTTGACTTAAGAAAATCCTTGTCGCTTTCCTCAGAAGCCATTTTAAGTCGCGCTATTAAGGAATTCGAGAGAAAAGTGAACAAAAAATTTCTGTTTGAAAATTGTTTTAGGACTATGGACTTTTTCTCGGAATATTTTTACTGGTTTAAAAAGAATCTTATGAAAAATAAAACTAAAAATATAAAAAATCTAATAGGTTTGGGACCAGCATCGTAACGGAGAATATAATGGCCCTCCTGCAAAGTCAGGTTTTGGGCCCCAAGTCAAACGTGGCGTCAGTCAGACTTTGGCCCTCTAGAATCCTGCCCTCCATCTCGATGCGGGGGTTGCAGGGGTATACGTTACGCTACTGCTTGTGGCAAAGGAGTGGCCGCAGTAACCGAGTGGTCATGGTCACGAAAGCCGGCGTTGTTGAGTCGTGGGTTCAAGTCCTGTTGCCAAGGTATTCGCGCCTTTTAGATGACTTGATGCACGTTAAATCTGTCGTAGCTCAAAGTTCTCATGTTTGTGTTAGGAGAGGGGGATGCGAGCTTAGATGTAATCCTTGTCACTTGACGTTGGTTCAAAATTCCAAGGTTAGCCACCAACAGCCCTCTTGTAACTTTGGAGTGCGACGTTAATAAACTCTCACTCGTGCATCCAAAAGCAAGGAATAACCAATGAGCGTAAATGACATTCAAGTATCTTTTAAAGAAAGAGTAAAATAAAACTATGTCCATGATTTGTCGATAACGTATATAATGTTTTTGCAAAAACTTTACGAGCTCCTAAGTCAAGGCTCTGGGTGCAGAAGATCTACATGATCCCTCGGCATTGGCAGATCGAAATTTATAACCAGAAAATTTGGTTAAGTACAGCTTATCCGGCCTTTCGGGGTCCCACTCCGAGCGCCCAATGGATACACCTGCACTGTCCTAAGAATACGAATATTACATCTTCGGAAATAAATTCAAGCTTATGAAATTTTACACGAGTTAAAATTATATGAATAAGGAAAGCCGACTTTTCTGAAAAACATGTGAAGTCAGTTTTGGGGCTGCTTTCTTCTAAGAGTTAAATGAGAGCTTCGACTCAGTATCGCGTTTCAGTGTTTTCGCGTCCATGTGTTTACCCAACCTGACGCACCCGTGCCCCGTGAAAAGGTTTCGCCCTGCCATTGTATCTCTTCCGATCCAATTTCCTCCGATTTTTTCTCAAAAGTGCATTCCCGCCGATTTCGTTTCCGGGCGCCGCCGCGAAACCCGAATCTTTCTGTTGCCAGGTGAGTGCGTTTCTTTCGCTTTCTCTCGAAAGATGCATAAAACCTTTTGATTGGAATTGTTTGAAGTCGACCAACACACAGCCTAAAAATAGAAGTCCCTCCCCCGATATTTTGCATTGCTCTTTGTTGAGAGAATTGCCATATATTTCTCACTCAAAAGCTATCCAATTATAATTTATTTAAAAAATGTGCCACACAATTGTATTTTACACAAAACGTCCCCCCTCCCTCGTTTATTTCAATAAAGGGAAAAGCAGAGAAGAGCGTTTTCTAAGGGAACGAGTAATTACATGAAAAAATTTTAAAGTTAATTCCTACTTAGGTCAACAAAGAAAATTTTATTTTAGAGATCCTTTTTTCCCCCAAATAATTACAATTAATATAAATATGCATATACATATGACAAATCACAATATTAAGTGGCAAAATAGAAAGCATTCCTTTCTGTATATGGTTTTGGACTATTTTTTTGTTACTATTTATTCATTAATTAAATTTAATTATTCTAATAAAATAGTATAGTAAAAAAAAAATTACACATTTTGAGAAATTCGGTCATCCCAGGTGGGATTCGATCCCACGGCCTTTGGATTAGAAGTCCAATCCACTGCGCTACAGGGACACTACGAACGATTTTCCTTTCTGTGTAGGCTGTTAAACTATTATTTTTGTTTGTTACTACTTATTCATTTTTTAATTTAATTAATGAATTAATATTTGAAAAAACTGTATTAACATCAAGTGTCATCCACAAGTTTTAAAAAAATATATTACAACTTGAATGGATGAATGGAAAGTATTTTATTAACGATTGAAAATTTGAACAGGAAATATATATAGGGAGAGTGAACTAATAGTAGGAGTTTAAAAATAGACATTAGTATTTTTCGGATCGAAGCTTGAGGCCGCGATAGCCTAGTGGTCAAAGTCATGGACTCGTGGCTGGCATGTCATAAGTTAGAGACCAGTGTAGAGGAACACTCGCAGTGCAGAGGGGTTGGTTGAGGTTGAAAAGTCCTCTAGTTGGTGTGAAGTGGAAGTTAGGAGACCGGGTTGCCAGCTCAGGTGTCGTTTTTGTCACTTGACTAGGGTTCAAAATTGTGATGTTCATCGTCCATAGCCCTCGTGCAACTTTGTAGTGTGATACAAAAAACGTCCACTCGCTTGGAGCGAGTTTTGACTATAGCTCTATATCATTATAAAATATTTTTTCATAGATATTGTCTTTTTTACTGCACTATTTTCTTACGCGTGATAATAGTTGCAGACGATTCTTCTGTGGTAATTTTTTTTATTACGAATGATTATTACTCGCAAAATTCAAGAATTTAGACAAAGTTAAAATAACCTTTTTTTAAATTTTTTTTTTTTTTTTACAACTGTTGCTTTTGAATATGTGTGCGCTATAGTTCAGTTCATTTTATTTTATTTTTATATTTATTTGAGAAATTTGTGTGTAAATAATTTGCTTCGTTAAACTTGTTTAAACTTTTAGAACTGAAGTGAAATACAAAAAGTACTCTTTGCTGTGATGTCTTATGTACATAATACTAGAATGAAAAAAAAAAAAATCTGTTACCTTGACCCTGTAGCAGTTCTTCATTTTTAGTTATTCTATCTCAGTTCTTCAGTTTTTATTGGAGGTGATTTTTATTACTCTCGGTGTGTGGGAAATGGGATGTCATGCAACTTGAGTGCTCTCTCGTTAGCTGCCTAATTAGATTTTATGAGCGTATAAAACATTCTACGAGGAACATCCGGTTCACAGAGGCTCCTAGAGGGGCGGCTTCTTGTTACACAGGGGAGAGACATAAAAACTCTTTCGTGAAAATCCTCCTTAATTTTGGGTGAGTACATCTGTGTAAATGTATCCGTCAGATACTCATCAATGTCTTGTGACAGATACGTATGAGTAGTAGAAAATTAAACGAATCGTCCTTTTTGTATCATTAGATGACTGCATTGGAACTGGATGGTTAAAATAATTGAGAATAATATGCTAAAAGAGAGATTAGCTTCAGAGTCGTTCTCTGAATGACTGTCAGTAAAAATACATGTTTTTCTATATCTTTTTCGACACTACTTATTCACAAAATCGCGAGCGAAGATCTCAGATTCAATGCCTCCTAAAGATATAATGATCTGAAGACTTTTTATTCAATTTCTTTTAAAAAAGTACTTATTTTTTTAAGTTAGATTCATGCACAAGTAAAATTCGATCATAAAACACTTTGTAACGAGAAAAATATTACTGATATGGCAAATTCAAAACATTGGGGGTGGATTATGATGTTGAATATTTTCATACTTATGTAATACATAATACTAATAATAAAAATAATATAAAATACTAACCTTTACATCCTCCCCCCAATTTCGCAGAGAATTTCATGATGTGTGAATATAAGCTGTTTAGAAGTTATAGATATCCAAATCCTAGCATTGAGCCTTCGATTGTGAGTACAAAAATAATTCTTGTAGCCCTCGCCTTTTGATTTAAAAAGAACAGGGCTTAATTTCTAAAATGGAAGCATAATTATCTTTACGCTTCCCGTAATTTTCCGCAAAACCCGTTCTTAGCGGATCTCTATTCAACAAAAGTAACATACTTGCCGAATTTCAAGTTTGTAGGTCTAGTAGTTCCGGAAATTTCGTGGTGAATGAGTGAACGCGTTGCTTTTCTGTTTCATATTTACAAATTATTAAATTTTAAACAAGTTGTGTGTAATATGCATTAGAAGTTTTTCTCTTTTAAATACCTTGACTCTCTAAAAATTAAAAAATAAGAAAAGAAATGTAGAAAATGCAGAGTCTTTGTGAATTGCCGAGATCCATTCCGAATAAAAGTTCGTAAGTTGCATTCAATTTTTCAACACTACTTTCATTCAAACGGGCTATGATAATTGTACATAAAACAACAAATTCAATTTCTAAACTTCTTATTATCCTACCGTATCTTATTGTTCTTATCCTCTCTTTTATTAACGTACTAATGGTCGCGAGTCGATGAAGAGTTGTCGCGTAACTGGAACTATTATCTTATTTTCCCCCCCTACTCCAGTTCCGACTGCTTTCACTATCTCCACGGGCCAATGACCAATTGGACGCAGTCGCGTGGTCATCCACAAGACAACATTTATTTTATTTATGGAAGAACCACTCGTGAAAACGTCGTGCCATTCGAGGGGAAGAGTAAACAAACGAGATAGAAAGTGTCAAAATACAGCGATCAGACACCGTGGAATCTGTGCATACTATCTCGTTTTGCGAAGAAAAGAACTCTGGGTGGCGAGAGAAGCGGAAGGCACTCCAGGCGTGTCTAGACGAAGAAGCCCCGTACAAAGAAAAGACGCCCTTGTCTTACCCTATCTCTCTCAAACATTTGGGGACGCGAGGGTTATCAAGTTAAATAGGCTTAAGAAATCGAATTACGTCCGTGTAACTTGTTGAAACGCGCTCGATTACTCGCTGTTGAAAGCGTAGTGACAGTTTTGACTCCTGTTTGTAAATAATCGCCCCACCAAGGCTGAAGAGTTGTTTGTTTTATTGAATGGTGTCATCTTAATCACGCAGGA
This sequence comes from Trichonephila clavata, assembly GCA_019973975.1. Taxonomy (NCBI): domain Eukaryota; kingdom Metazoa; phylum Arthropoda; class Arachnida; order Araneae; family Nephilidae; genus Trichonephila; species Trichonephila clavata. Next base: position 131,195 of record BMAO01028355.1, read on the forward strand.
AAATTATAACACTTCTGAAACACACTGCTTTCGTTCTTCGAAGATTGTACTCGCTTTGTCAATCTTTAAAAAAAAATCAGTTCTAATGGTGCAATGCAATGTTACAAACCCAAAGGTGTGTGATCACTTATTCTTTGAGTAATATAAATCAGTCTATGAAATAAAATATGGAGGAAAAAATATAGATTTATTAGGGGGAAAAAAGTATCGAGTTTTTATTCCTGAAAATCAAGGAGAATGACGTATATATAAAAATGTGTAACTTTCAGTTTTAGATTAAATGTAGCTCAAGCATTGATATAAATAATTTTTCGTCATTAATAAATGTTAAGTTGATACTCATATACTGATTATTCATGTTTTTAGATTAAACAGTTTTACTTCGTAAAGAAAAAAAAGTTTTCAACTAATTTCAAGACCTTTTCACATCTTGCAGGAATCGGCAATCTTTTTTATCAACATTTGCGAAAACTATAAGAGCGTGTATTTCAGATAAGATATCAGAGTTTTATATATATATATATATATATATATATATATATATATACCCGTTTTAGAAAATTGCTCATTTCTGCTCTCCTCCCGTTATGTTTGGCAGCAAGTAATTGTGTTTGCCTAGTGAATACTAATCAACAAAAAAGACTAATCTGTTTCATAATATCAAACTGTATTGATTATCAAATTAACAGCAATTAATATTACGGAATAAAAAATAAAGCAAGATAGAAAAATAAAATGTCTCTCAATTGTAGGAAACTATCTTTCTTTAATTATATTTGTTAAAAAATAGTTACATGCTCAACTGGATAATTAATTTTGCATATTTAAATGTATGAATTTTTATATCACACACTCATAGTTCATACATTGATACGGAAAAAAAAATTATGCAATATTTTATTAAGGTAACTGGGATGTCTGCGAGAAGGAAAAATGAATTTTTTTCACCAACTTTAAATGGTTCTCACTAACTTAAATTAAAAGCTACGGAAGTACAATTTTTACATTTAACTATCCGTTAATTTATGTACTTGTTAATGTAAACAAATTTCATTTTAAATTACAAATAAATCTGTAAGAGAAATAATTAATCAATAACTATTTTTTATTTTCAAGCATGTTCTTACCTTTAGGTACACTTTGCATAAAATCTACTGCATATATAGCTATAAAATTTCACGGAGTTTTTGTAAACATAACAATCCATAAAATGAATGGAATGAAATTTTAAAATATAAATTTATAAGAATTAAAATCTTTTTTTAATTTAGTGATTTAAATTTCCTCTAAATTTTATGCAGAAATTGTGTTATATATAAAATTTGTGAATGTTTATATTTAAAAAAAAATCATTCACTTTGTTGAAAATTTGTGGATCTTATAGTATAGAAAATATCAGCACTATAGGTATAATAGATTTTGAGGAAAGTGTACCGGAATCACCAAAAAAAGCATTTTTAGAACATTGCAAATAAAGATATTTTCATCTATGACTTATAAAATAATATATTTTAATACAATATAAGGTCATACCATTATTAATTGGATTATTTTGCATCATTTTTCAGTTTTTAAATTGTAAGTTTAAAATTCTAGATTCTTTAGAAGTCTTTTTAGTTTATCTTTTCCTATTTCATCAACGCGTGTTATCGACGATTCACACCTTCTTCTGTTTAAAATATCAAAGTTTTATGTCTATAAGTCTTAGTACTTTCACTTCACTTTGGACATCATCATTACAGGATATTACAAATTTTCTTACACATATTTTTATTGCTATAAAAATACACACAAAAATATCTTTGATTAATTTAAGAAGTTAATTTGAAGTCTAATTTAAATGGAGCTCTGCTTTTAAAAATTAAAACAAAATAATGTTTTTGTATTCATAAATATTAATATTTATTTTAAAGAAAAACCAAAAGTAATAAACATATAGAGAGTAATTTATGAGATCTTAACAATAAGCAGTTAGGTAAAACGAAATATCTATTTTACTAGTTGTTTATTTCATTTAGAATAATCCTCATGATCCACTTGATTTATAGTTTAGGAATTCCATTGAGTATTTATAAATGCTAAACTAGATATAACTAACTTTTCAATTACCAAAATTTTATTTAAAATTCTTTTAACTAATCTTTTAAATTTTCCATAATTTTTGCACAAAAAATGTACAATTTTTAATAAATTTGAACATATTTAATATAGAATAATTACGTTCTTCGAATAGAGAAATTAGTTTTTTACAATACATATTAATACACTACGGATTTTGAAGAAAGTATACCTGAATCACATTTACACACATCTATTTACAATTTTAAAATTCAATTTTCTAGCGTTCTTTTGATCGATCTATCGAAATAATACATCTATAGATGCAGAACAGTGTCCTCTATTTTTTAAAAGTAAAATAAAAAAATGCATAATTTGAAGCACCTTTACTTCCCAGTTACCTTAAAAAAATGACGGACTATTAAAGAAAGTTTTGTAAATCAGCTTATGTGTGTGAGCATTGTATCTTCTGAAAGAAAGAAATTAGCTCTTAAGAAAGAGCAAAATCTAATTTTCAAAATCCATTTTGAAATTTATTTTTAGGTATCATCTCTAATTTTTTTCGATATCTTTTCCGTCATGAAAAACCTATTTGTAACTAAGTACCAACCTGAGTTGTATACACTGGCCTTCAAAAGTCAACGAACAACAGGTGTTTTTGTGTCTAATTCGAAAGTAAATGAACATAGAAACAAGAAATTTTGGGCAAATGAGCACTAAACAGTTTTTGTTTTCATTGAATGCGTCACAGAAATGTGCATAAGTTGAACGTCAATACACGCACACAAAAAGTGCTCTTGGGTCAGAGAAATCCATTTCTTGGAGAAAGTTGTACAATGCAGTTTTGCGCAGAAAAATGTCGTTGAAAGTTACAAAAATAGATTTTAATAAAGATAATGTCTTTTTCTAATTGTAATGCATTGTGGTGCCACAGACTGTCAATTAAGTTGTCGGAGGACAAATAAGAAGCGAAAGCTTTCTTTTCTTGTTGTGAAAGTTCAAAAATTTTCTCACTGATTAAATGGTTACAAATTTTCACAAAATCCATTTACTTATATTTTCCTCGTTGTATTTTAAAAAATGGATGAATGGTTAATTTTGTAAGTCATAAGAATAGCTTGTCATTTTGATTGATAGAATTACATTTAAAAATAGATTTAAAAATAAATGATCAAATTAGCTCTTTTTTCAAAAATTTGCCAAAAAAAAAAAACAAAAAAAAAATCTATACGTGCTTTTTAAAATTAATCTTTGATGAAACCCTTTGACCTTTCAAATAGTGCAAGAAATGTAATTCTGCCACGTTTCGTTGGCCGCGGTAGCCTAGTGGCCAAGGTAACGGACTCGTGGCCGGCGTGTCATGAGTTCGAGCGCCTATTACCGCTGAAGACCCGCTGGGCACAGAGAGTTGATACACGTTAAATCTGTCGAGGTTCAAACTTTCTCCCGTTGGTGTGGTGGGGAAGTTAGGAGAGGTTTTGTCCTCGTCACTTGACCATGGTTCAAAATTACGAAGTCAGTCACCAAAAAACAGAGTAGCTCGAAAATAGTGCGACGTTGATTTTCATTCACTAAACGCTGTAACTTCCGGTGGACGCTGGTGTTGGGGGATTCGAGTAAAGATCAGCCATATTAATTCATACACACTTTTATTATCTGTTTCGCTTAATAACGCTAGACAACGTAAGGGGGAGAATGCACTTAAAAATCACTTTGATTAATTTAAATATCGTAGAAATAAACACACTTGTATCTTTTCAGGGAGCACTCTCGACTGCACTACTTGGATTATCTTTTAACTTTATTAACTGTACGACCTCTATCGTTATCTTATTCACTCTTCTATATTCACTTTCAAAGCTCTATCTGTAAATATCAACACCTAATTTGTGAAGATAGGGGATTAAGACCTCTTCTGAGATCATGTGCCCCATTGAACATTCTACGTTCAACCATTTTCACCTACTCTACTGCAAACACTTAAATAGAAATTCTAATTTGCATAAATCCCGTCTTCACACAGTTTTTCAACTGAACTCGCAGTTAAAAAGATTAATTTTACCATAGAAGTTTATTAGTAGAATCGCGGATATATAGTCCCGTTTCAACGCTACGTTACGTTTGAGAATTAGGGCTGCAAAATATTTCAAAAAATTGCTGAAACATACGTTGAATTTTAAAAAAATCATCTAATTTAGATTTGCGAAAAGATATCACATGACGTATAGTTTATAACTATGTGTCATAAAAGTTATGAAATATAGATGCAAATTCCTACATCTGGTTCCTTGTGTCTTGTGCTTTAGGGTGCCCATACATGCAGTCTTTCCCTTTTTAATTCATTGTAGTCTCCTCATTTCTTTTTTCTTGTAGAAGGCTAGACCACATCGACCGCGAGAACTAGAGAAAATCGTTTGTGTACTACATCTGCTAAAATATCCATTTCTTTTAAACCAAAGTTTTAATCCAATTATTTGTGTTTTTTATCTGAATGTTTATCAGTTTCACATTTCTTGTTTTCGAGAATGAAAGAAAGAAACTGAAAACGCAAATATTTTACAAGAAACAGAAGGGTCAGAGGAGACTCTTGGAAATTCCAGAGAGCCGAATCGATTCAGCAATTTGATATCACTATTTCAAAATAAAGGATAATGTATTTTCATCATTAGTTTTCATTGACAATACATTCTACGCTATACGTCGCAATATTTGATTAAAATTGAATTAATTACTTAAAATTAAAACTTATATATATATTGGCACTGTGAGCTGAAATATATTAAGCCGCAAAATATTTTATAATTGTTATTATGAAAATGTCAATACACAAAATATTTAAAACACATTAGTAATATATTTTATACCTTTCAATTTTTACAAGTAGAAATCTTGATGGCTTTGAAAAATAGTGAAAAAATTCAGTCAAATGATTTTGTGGGTTTTGAAAAGGCTCGGTGAACTATTGTGTTCTTTTTACGAATTCCAATTTTTTCATGGAATACATTAACGGAATTAAAATCAAGTATATGATAAATTTAAAAAAAATGAATATTTAATATAAATAAAATAATAATAAAGTGAATGCGCTGTTTTGCGTACATTGGATTTAACATATCTATGCTTTAAAATATGGAGATAGTGATTCACAAGATAATGATAAAAAAAAAATTAGCTCAACTACGAAAACAGGATGATATCAGTTACACATTGTGTGCAAGCAGCCGATTGATACTAAGTTGCTATAGAATAATCAAATACAAAGGTAATATATGTAGAAAATAAAAAAATTAAAATCATATACTATACATTAGTCTGTAGTTAATTTGCTAGCCTAGAGTTTCTATTATTCTTCAGAAAGAAGAATAAGAATTTTTCTTTGTGTAATCTTCCATTAAATGATTTGAGATTAGTTTGCGTTTGATGATATCGGCGTCTAAGTAAGTGTGAATTCATTCTTATTGAATATCTTAAATAGAATCAGAGAGCTACTTTGTTAAGTAATTGTTCTCATTAGAACCAAGGGATTTTATCTGACCCGATACAAATATATCCTGTTACAAATATCTGCTCTTGTTTTAAATCGATGGGATTTGGAGAGGACGTGGTGTCGTACTCTCTCTCTACCTTGAACTGTTCATTTGGAACACATCTTTTTATCGTAATTATAGTTGTATCGTTTTAACTCTTTTAGTGGTATTAAAGCGAAAAACTTTTTATCCGAGTAATCTACTCAAGATGTATGTTGGTTGTAATTTTTAAAAATATTTATAATTATACGTTGCAATGAAAAAGATAATCTGATTTTTTTGTGTTTAATTTAACTTATTTCCTCTTGACAAGAAATATTTTAAGATTTATAAATTAACGCTGGATTCCCCTTTTTACATTATATTAACTTGTATAGGATTCAATTGAAAATTGATGTTTCGTCATGAATTATATCAGGGATTCCCCACAGAGCCCACACGAACGCATTGAGGGCTTATGGTAGTTTAAAAAGGGTATATTGTACTCCAGGAGTCTCTTAGGGTTAATGGAATTTTTCACCAATTAAAATTTTTTTAAAATTTTTAAGGTTTGTAATTATTAAATAAAATAATTTTATGATATGGATAAAATATATAGATCTCTTTAGGGAGGTGTAATTCACGCATCTAAAGCAGAATGTCATTATAATAAGCCATTGAACACAAATCTAATAAATCTTGTGTTTCTTTCTATTTTTAATTTAAAATGATTTTGTGCAATTATTAGTATTATTGTATGCTATATGTGTGATAGATAAAAATATTTGGAGGGGAGGCGATTATGAAAAAAATTATTCCCTTAAAAGAGGTTGATGTCGGAAAAAGTTTGGGAACCTCTAGTCTACATTAAAATGAATTTGTTGATTCTGAATTGCAAAATTCTAATTTCTGAAATGCAAAATTCTAATAATAAAATTATAAAAAGAGTTTTGATTATCGTTGTCCTCTGTTTACTCAGTTTTAGTACGAAATATATGTATATGATGTGCAGTTTCTCGAGCGCATTTTCAGTGGCGTTTTGCTTACGAAATCGGTTGATTTGAGTGTAATTTGATGGTCATTTATTCGTAACTTCATTTGATTAATTTAATTCGTGAAATATTTCTAATCGATTATTTAAGAAGTTAATTAAAACTTTATCATGCTTTTTTTGTCTTATTGTTATAAAAATTAATGTCTTGAATTGGGTATTTATATACTTTCAGACATTCAAAGCAATTTCGATTGTTATAAATACAGTTTAAAAGTTTTGTTATTTTCTATTTATACTAAAGATCATTTGCAAAAAATTAAAAATAAACATTTATCTCTTACTTTTTCTGAAAACTTACACATGGTTCATTGTTAATATTTATGGAATGTTAGCATATGCAGAGTTGAGATCTTAAATTTCCTATAAATATTTTGAGATTAGAGTTTTTCCTTTCAACTATAAAATAAATGTTTTTTATTTGAACTTATTCTCTGGACAAACGTTAGAGTCCCATCGTTTGTTAAAGCTTTTTTTCTTTAATGATTTTTCGTGAATAGGACGTGGCCGCGATATTCGAATAGTTATAGTCGCGAACATATAACAGGCTTGTTTCTATCGAATTGTGAGTAGGGGTTCCTGATGCCACTGAAGACGCGTCGTGTGCAGAGGCTGATGCGCGTCCAATTTGTCGAGGTTCAATGTCTTTTAGTTGGCGTGGGTGAGTGAATGAATATTAACGTCGCACTGTTCAGCTACACGAGGGCTTTTGAAGACGGACCTCGTCATTTTGAACCATGGTCAAACGACGACGATGACACCTGAGCTGGCATCCTTAGTTGACGTGAATTTCGGATGGTGGAGTACCAGTTCATGTGACAACCCCGTTACTTGGCCTGGTTCAAAATTACGAAGCCAATTTCCTTCGAGTTGCTTTAAAGTGCAACAGAAAAAAAGTTTTTCATAAAATTACGTCACTTTTTGAAGCAACATGAGAGCTACTGGTGAAGGACCTTGTAATATTGAACTTCAAGTGACAAGGATAGCACTTCAGCACACTCCAAATTTCAACACCACGTGAAAGCGAGAACTTTAAGCGCCGCGACAGATTTAATATGCATCCTCCCCTTTCTATGGTGGCTCACTAGGACTAGAACCCACGACTCGAGCCACACCGGCCACGAGTTCGCGACCATGACCACTCAGACTGCGAGGTCACAGAATCAGCTTATGAATAGTTTAATTTTCTCTCACTTAATCCCATGCATTGTCATTCTGACGAGATTTTGCCAAACCTAGGTACAGAATGCACTTATTCCTATTTACGGATTTTTTAAGTAAGTCTAAACGAATAAGCTTTGATACATATGAATGAATGGATATTGGACATAAACTCATTGAAAAAATCAGAATTTGCTTAAATGCATTTAAGGGAGCAATTGGGAAATTTTAAAACAAATTTCTAGAGAAGATACTCATGTCCGTAAATTAAGGATAATTCAGAATCACACAGAAATTGAACTCTAAAATAAAAATTTCACCTGTAGAATTATCACACATCTTGAAGAAGAATATGCAAATTACAGGAAACCACCAGATGGCGCGGATAGTACGTCAAAATGACGAGAGTGTAAGAGAGGGGTATATAAGGAATGGTGGCATAGTAAAATTGTTCACAAGCGCTTTAAAAGCCTTTCAGTGCAATAACCGCATAGTTATGGCACAAAGGAAGCATTTGGATGATTTTTTACGTGGTAGAATTATCGTACGACTGGAATGTGGACATACCCAGCTGGAAGTATCCGAGGAACTTGGAATCGCCCAGAGTGTCATCTCTAGGCTTTGGCAACGATTCCAAGATGATGGTAATGTGAGTAGATGTTACAGCACAGGTCGCCCCCGAGTTACAACGCCGAATGAGGACCGGTATTTGGCAATTACTGGCAAAAGAAACAGACGGAGCACAGCATCAGACCTATCTCGTCAGCTCTCTTCAGCTACCGGTACGACAGTTTCAAGGTAGACCGTGTACAGACGCTAAGGGCAAACTGGTCTATATGCTCGTAGGCCTGTCAGATGTGTTCCCCTTACCCCAACTCACTGTCGCCTGCGATTAACCTGGAGTAGAGAGCATGCATTGCGGACGCCGCAACAGTGGTCTTGTGTGATATTTTCTGACGAGTCCAGGTTTAGTTTGCAGTCTGATTCTCACCGGACTTTCATATGGAGAGCGCCAGGTACCCGTTACCACCAAGAGAACAACATTGAACGACACCGTTACGGTGGTGCAGGATGGCTCGTTTGGGGAGGAATTATTCTTGGTTCCAGAACTGACCTGCATGTTCAGAGTGTAACGATGACAGGCCACATCTATCGGGATGTCATTCTGGAACAACATGCACGTTTGTTTCGGGGCGCCATGGGTGCTGAATTTCTGTTTATGGATGAAAACGCCCGTCCTCACCGTGCAAACATTGTAGACGAATGCCTTCAATCGGAGGATATCACCCGTATGGATTGACCAGCATACTCGCTGGACTTGAATCCAATAGAACATGTGAGGGATATGCTTGGCCGACGAATTGCAGCCCGTCAACCCCCTCCCACCTGTCTACCGGAACTTCGGAGGACATTGCTTGATGAGTGGTACAATATTCCCCAAGATCAGATTGATAATTTGATACTCAGCATGCGTAGGCGTTTAAGGCCTGTATTGCATCGTCCGGGAGACATACTCCGTATTAACCATCATACTAACCATGTTATACTGTTTTTTGTAAAAGGTTCTTTTTTCAAATTTGCTCCAGGGAGTAAAAATCGCAATTTTTATTAATTATGTCAAACATATAGCATCTTTTTTGCTCTTTACCTTTTGTTTAATAAAGACTTTACAAATAAGTCAAATTTGTTTTGCTTCTGTCTCTTTCTTTGCCCGAACTTTATTATCCTTAATTTATGGACATGAGTGTAGAAGGAAGTAATAGAAGCTACAAATAAAAGAAATTAATTTAGCAATTCAGTAGTAATATCATAAAGGGATTTTACAAACTGATTGATAATTAAAAAAAATTAAATAATTTAAAAATTATTTCGTTGGTTTTTTGGAAAAAAACTAGTTTTTTTCTTTTGGGGAAATGTTTTGCCACTTTTTATTTTTTTATTTAAGCCTTTTTAACGAATGTCTTTCCCTCGTTGCTTGATTCCAATGTTTTCAAAATGAAAAGAATTTTTTTTTTATTCCACGGTAAAGTTCACTTCGACGCCTTGACTTGTTCTGGAATGTCGAGTGTCACCTTGCTCGGTTTGTGTCTTTTTTCCGACCGATTGTCTTACGTGTTCTCGCTGTGTAACAATTCTGTAATAGCCCACAATTACCAGATTGGCCGTTATCAGCCATCAAAGCGAGCTTTTCGTTTATTGTCTGGCGCCGCGGTTTGCGAAACACCGCATCCAAAATCGCCATTTCGTGTCGAGTAGAGCAAAGCTTTCATCACTGTCGCAATTATTTTATTTTCTATTCTTTTCTTTTAGATTTCTTTGCCCTTCGCAAAAAGTGACAAGTGGCTTAGAAGAATTTCTTAGATTATAATCGCAAAATGTTACTTGAACCGAACTAAAGGTTTCAATTTATTCCCTCAACACTGATTTCGATTCCGGAGAACGATATTTGAAGGATGTATTTCTCTCGTCATGCGCAGTATCAGATTGCTAAAATGTCGGATGTTTTCGCCCATTACTTTTATTATCTCGTTCAATAGGAAATGAGGCACTAATTTTTAATATCAATCGAATAATTAATGTGCTATTGAACATTAATCTGTTTTCTTTCGAATAATTAAAGCGATTACCATAAAATCTTGTGTAAGTATTTTTAGCAATGAAATTAATGATATGCGTTCAGAGTACGCGTGGATAGTATTATTTGTGCTGAAAGCTGTGTTGAGTTATTCGTTATCTAATGAATGAAACTGCTCTTACCGCACTATTGGATAAACATAGTATTAAGATTTTTACCGCGGTAGTATTAGGCTGCCGCGATAACCTTGTGAGTTCGAGTCCTAGTGCCCCCCCCCCCAAACTCGCCCTGTTATGGGGATGATGAAAGTGTCGTCCTTGCACTTGACCGAGGCTTAAAATCACGAGGTTCATCTCCAATAGCTCTCTCGTGCAGCTTCAAAGTGCGACGTTCATAAAAAATCAAATTGACATTCTCTACAATTCTAACAAAAGTTTTAAAGAAACAGTGTGGATTTCCCTTCTTGAATTATAAGCGTTTGTCCGCAAAAGCAAAATGATTTTAAGATCCCTCCCCCTTCCCTGTTTATATATTATTTCTGCAAAAGTAAACTGTGCATTACCAAATATTTGACCTTACAGCTAAGGAACATCTAAAAATTATTAAACTCATCTTTAAAAAACCATCATAACTCAGTAAGCTTTTATATGACGTTTTTATTCCTACTGAATTTTTCACTTCTTTTACTTAATCTACATTTGGCCATATTCGTGGTATCCTTATTAGAATAGATGCGATTTGTCAGTACAGATACCTGCTGAACCGTGAAATGCAAATGTCGCCCCCTCCCCGTCTTTCTCTAATCAACCTCATCCTCTAGGCATGGCAGCGGCGAAAGAGAAAAAGAATAATTTCTATTGGAATATCGGTTTTGTTCTGTCGTTCCGCCGGAAAACCAGTCACTTTGTACGACGGATGATGACACTGCAGCGGAAATTGTCCCATCCCAAAAATGTCCCTCACGCCTCTTAGGAATGGACGTGCAATTTCCGCAGGTCCAAATTTTTTTCCTGCCTTCGTAGTCCACTTGATATTATACCACGTTATGAGAGCAAGCGAGGGTATATTTCCCAACCTTTAGAAGTGTGGGAATTGTAAGAAATATCCCATGGCTCCCTTTTGAATTGCGCTGGTCTACTTCCCGTAATCGAACGAACTTTCAGAGCAGAAGACTTACGAAGCCGAGTGGGACGGAAAACATAAGCTTAGTGATTCTGATAGATTAAGAGCAATGGAATTTCAATAAATACCATGTTTTAATGCATAAGCTGGGAAATTTGATTCAATTCAATTATTGGAAGAGGGTTTATAATAGGGGCGTAGCGACCGCCGTATCTCAGCCGTATCCATGATACAGGGCCCCAAAAAGTGTGAGAAAAACAGTGTAAAATCTTAAGGCCCCACCAAAAGGGCCCCACATGGTATTTTGATGCAGGGCCCATGCTGGACTAGCTACGCCAGTGTAGATGTTTTGATTTTAGGTGAATAGAGAGAGATATGGAACTGGTCGCCTTTCTATTTTTCATTTAAGAAAATAAAAGAATTTGAAATTTTTTTGTGTGCTTTATGAAGCATTTTTCTAAAAAAATATAAGAATTTAATTTTAGGAGAATAAATTACGTATCATGTTTACATAATTCACTATTCCAATGCAAATGAGTGCTTCCAAGCTTTTTCGATATATAAATCGGTGAAATTATTCAATTTAGAATATTTCACAACAAATTTCTCTTTAAAGCCTTTTCGCTTCAAAAAATGGAAATAAAAATAACACATCAGTGGTATTATATATATTTATTTAGGAATTATTTCAAGTATTCCTATTAGAAAAAACAAGATATCAATCATTGGCGTGGCCAAGTAATTTTAGCGCGTTTTTCACATGTTGTATTTTACAATAATGCAACTAATGTACTTTTTACTAACAGAAAATAGTACTATACTTAAAAAAAATTTAAAAATTACTAAATTTAAATATGATTCGGCTCATCTAGGGCACAAATGCGACCCAATGCCGAAAACCCGAGGTCAATCGGTTGCTTATTGGCCGAGAAAAAGGTACGACAAAATATGGAACGAAGACGAAATTTGCGTCCTAATAGCGCTTTTTTTACACTACGTGAAAAACGCGCTAAAAAGCTTAATGTATTATTCTATGAGTAGTATTTTTTACATACGAATTATTTTTAAATAATTTAATATTTAATTCTCTTTACGTGTCACATCTATATTTTAATATTCTTTAAATGTAATATTGGGTACGAAGATCTTTTAAATTGGTTAAAAATCGAGAAAACTTCTATTATACATTAAGTAATTCTGTAATATTTACGTTTATTCTTCTTGGATTTACCTATTTTTACTATTTTCGATCTCATCCTTCACACATTTCTTCGATAATACACATAAAATCTAGGAAACAATGAATTTCTATTACTGACTTTCTAGAAGCCGGTCAAATGCCTTTTTTTTTGCTCCCATTTTGTATTAAATACAAACTACCCCAGAAGATCAGACCTTGCCCCTTATAGTCCACGTGTCGTTGCGTGTTGAGTAGTTTGGATATCAAGTTGATTGTGCCGTGGAATGTGCATTCGAAGATAAACTAACGAATACAAAATCAGCGAGTCGTTCATAAAGCAGGTAAAGCCGGGACCGAAGAAAGTGCAAGTGCTTTTTTTTTACTGCAAAGGAAATAAAAATTCCATGATTGCTTTGCATAACAATACCGCCATGAATCACTTTCCCCCTCTTTCTGTTTGAGTTTATGGCGGGTATTTATTTAATGACGAGGCGAACGAATGGTATAATGCATTTTTTAGATCCCAGTTTCTCAAATGCATCTTTATGACATCACTGTTTTCTAGAGTCGAAATGCCCTGAGTCGATGCGCTGTGACCATTTCTAGAGCGCGTCAACACAACAATAAGTACAATTACTTTAACTCCAAGATATTTTAGGTAATACTTACAATTTTATTCGAATTCCGCGGTAGTTGAGATCGTGAGCTTCACAGCCGCTTCTAAGTCGAATCCAAAACCCTACTTTACCCAAATGTGTAATAATGAAGGGATTGAAATGAAACGCAAAACTTCGCGTGGGTGTACAATGGGAGGTGGGACAATTTATGTGCCATTTGACTTAGACTTGAAATTACGAGGTTGACGTCAATGTGTCGCTGTAGCGTTTAAAATATATCCAGCAATATGATATATCCTATTTCAGAAATGTTTGCTAACATTTCGCTTGTAAGCAACGCGTGATGGCTATTGCTGACGGAACTCGCAATTTTGGGCCATGGTCAAGTGACTAGGAATGATCAGGGACATCTTAAGGCATGGGCCAACTGGGCCCGTGCCCAGGGTCTCACCCTCGGTGGGGCAGCGTTTCGTTCTGACTCATCCCTAATAAGATTATGATCTGAATAATTTTAATATTCGAATATAATTCCGGAACATATTCTCTTAAGAACAGGGAATTTCAAACTACATATCAACTGGTAACAGTGGCATGATCGTTTGTCCATGCTTAGTCTTAATTCCATAAACGATAAGTCAAATCATTTACTCGAAATGCTGCTGCGGCCGAGCTGCAGGTTTGTGTGATTGTGAGCCCTACACATTTGTTTCAAAATTAACGTTTGTACGAGTATTTGATAATGCATGTTGTATACTGTCAACTTTAAAGGTAACAGGTAGGGCCTAGAGGCCTCTTGGAGGCCCAGGGCCTCAAAAAATCTTAAGATGTCTCTGGACCCAGGGCCTCAAAAAGTCTTAAGACGTCCCTGGGAATGATGCCAGGGATGGCATTTCATTCTCCAAGCTTTCACACCACACCAATGGAAGGACGATCAGACTCAACAGATTTAATGTATATCACTCTCTCTGCACATCGGATCGTTAGTGGAATCAAGATTCGAACCACGATCTTGCAACCGTGACCACTCGGCTGATATGCGGCCATCATATGATATCTTACGTTAAAAACATTTTTAACTCTAACTGCATTGTATATGATATACTAACATGGAATACAATAAACAATTTTAGCAGTTCTTAACGCCATATAAATGCTTCGAAGATATTTTTATGAAAATATCTACGAATTATGTTTAAAAAAGGAAGTATTGGCTCACACAGATATCGTCTTTTTTCAGTCAACAGTGACTCAAACGGATGTAATACATAGGCAAAAATTTGCTCAGTATTAAGGTAAAGACTATTCAACCTTTTTTGGATTATTACTAGTTCAAAAAATAAAAGGAGGGATAGCTGACTCACTTATTCATTTAAAGTACTTTCGAAAATATAAAAATTATCCCGCATCTCTTAATTTTTACTGTCGAAATTTTTGTTCAATTTTAGATCTTCAATAAAAGAATTATTTTATTCTAAAGCGTGGAAAAGGAAGCATTTTTCTTGACAAACGGAATGAAAACTCAATTCACTAATTTTCAATACAGCTATTTGGATTCTATATGGAGCAGAAGTGAGGGAAGAAATAGTCATTCATTTGTAATCTGTGATTAATGCGATGGGAATTAGTTTTTGTGTTCCCAGTTACACTCTGATTAGCTTGTGAATTATTACACTCTTTTTTTTCCCGAATCAAATGCTTTTTTCCAAATATATTCCATAAAAGTATACTCCTTTTTTCTCTTCGAGCATCTTGTTAGCGTGTCAAACTGATCATCTAGTATCCGACCACCTGAAACGAAGATAGAATTTTTTTTTCTTTCATTTGAATTTTATGTCAGTAGTCAAATGATATCAGTCCATTTGTTTCGCTCAGTTAACCCTCAGTAAAATTATTTCTGGTCTTTTTTTTTATTTCCATTTTTTATGTTTTCTGTGAGATTTTAATGTTTTTGTCGTAAGAAGTCCATTCTGCGGAAGAACGTATTATTTTTAAAATGGAAAATGTAGTTCTTACTACGTTTGTTTTAACTTTTACTTATTCTGAGCTTTTTTACAAAGTTTGTTTTTCGGTGATGTATGGTGAAAATTAGGGTATAGTTATTTTTGATTTGCTTATATTAACTCTTTGTGGAAAAACAAATTATCAACACAAATCTCTAGATTTGAATGCTATAATATATTCTTCAACCTTATTTGTTTTGCAAGATTATGTGGAGTATAGTGGTGCTATATTTTCTCACAATTGGATTGTAGAATTCATCCCTGTTATTCGAGCAGAGATTGTGGTTAGATGTTTGGGGCTCCAAATTATGAGAACCGTAGACAATAATTTGTTCCGTATAATTTTGGTCTCTTATGTGTAAAATGATATTGGATCAAAGCCTTTTCTTCACATTTTTAAATAAACCGATGCGTAAAAACAGTCATTTTTTGTTTGTTAAAAATGCATCTTTTTCCCAATGAAATATGAGACGTAGAACAGATGCGAAAACAAAATATCAAGTAATTCGCACTTAATCTGTCGACCTTACAGAAATATCTCAACTCATAGAATCGAAAATATTGATTAGGAATACCTCAAACATTTGTAAGACTTGTATTGTTTGTAATTTCTTAAAAATGTTGTAACTGTTTATGGGATTATTGCGTTCGCTGAATGCTCGAACATGAACAAAATTAACTCATAACAATTTTTAAACTGGTGAAAATTGGACTAAATTATAACTTGAACCCCTTTTCTCAATTATTAGAAATGGTTGAGATATTACAACTTTTTTAAAAATATAAAGAAAAAGAATTCTCCCGGAATAAAAATTCTAGAATATTTGATTTGCCAAAATTATTTTTCTTTCTATAGGATCGTTCATCATTTTAGTTAAAGTGTTCTTGTTCGCTTTTGTTTCATTTTATTCATTTGATTGAATTTTTGATGTGTAACATCTTTCCTCTAGATTGCTGGAGATTTGTGGGAGTGATTTCGTGAAAAGGGACGGAAATGCGTAACAGAAAGTTGGGGAAGCGCGCGCTATTCAGTGAAGTTCTATTTTTTCCTCCTTCATTCGGGGGGGAAGGAGGGCTCCACCTCCACCCCCCACCCCCTGCGGTCTAGGTCATGGGATCTTTGTTTTTGTTTTCTCACTTTAGGATCAGAGAAGTTAAGTACTTTAGGCAGAGACGTGGTTACACAATGACGAACGTGTTTCGATACCTGACTTCGATTGCTGCGTACAATTTAAACGACCGAGACACAGAGCAGCTGGTGTTGCGATCTATCGTAAACAGAACGACTCGCATGTTGTGGCTCGACATATGGATATTATTTATCGTCAAACAAGTGGACTGGGTATTGTTAGTCAAGATATTGGGGACATATGTGCGGCAAAATGCTTATTTGAAAATGGACAAACAGTGATTTCGGTGGTCGTATACATTTCTCCGAATCAAACGGTTCAAAAAATTAAAGATTTCCTGCATTTTTTTACTTTTACCATATACCGAAGGTGGTTCTGCTCTTTTTTTAAAAAAAAAACTATCACTGGCTTCCCATGATTTTGAGTGGTGATTTTAATGTTAACTTCAGTTTGCTAGAAGCCGAGCCACTCATAGCTTTTTTGAATGATGAACTAAAGCTCGAAATGTTTCGACAATTAACAGTGGTATTATTATTGACGCTATATTTCAACGGTTTTTAAATACTTGTGATTTCAAAGTATATGTGTCATATTTTAGTTATATGTTATCATTACCGCTCTTCCCCAAATTGAACAAGAATAATTATTTTTGATAAAAAATTGCATTTCTTCTTGTGTTAATTAAATAAAAGTTTCATTAAAGATATAATTATTCCATAGAAAATTATTTCCAATCATACTCGAATCATTTTTTTCAGGATTTAAGCTGCTATTGCGAATTTACCACGATAACATGTCAGATGTTACACATCATATGCGACTACTGTAAGGGTCGTTTCTTTTCTTTTTTTTAAATCTAATTTAGGAGGAAAATGTAATAAGCTTTTGATTTAATATATCTTTTTTGTGTATTAAAAGAATTGAGGGATATTAGTATACTCATACATAAAACTCAAAAGAAATATCTTTATAAATATTGTAATTTTAAGTGCATATACATATACATTTTTATAATACATATACATATACATTTTATAATACATACATATACATAATATATACATTTTTTTATAAATTTTTAATCTTTTGATGAAAAAGCAGAACTTTGAAAATGACTGATTTACTGCCTAAATAAATTTTTCAAATTATACTTGCACATTTTCACACTTCGTATAAAACTGGTCGGGTGTGTAGGGGATACAGAGATGACTCGGAATCAGGAAACTCGCAAATGTCGTAGTTGCGAGCTGTGGTGCAAAGAAGCACAGAAAAAGAACAGAAACATTAATACATTAATGAGACAAAAACATTTTATTGAGAGGTTGTACTATACAACAGATGTTCTAAAGTGCTTAAACATCTTCTTCTTGGTTCACATAAAGAGTTTAGTGTAGGAGACGAGCCTGTTCCTTCAAGTGAAGGAAATGCTTGAATATCTGTAGCTGCCGAGAGGATACGTGACATGCCAGGAATCTTCCAGAACGTGAGAAATTCCATGCAGCGTCTCTGGCAGGCCTACCACATGACTTCTGGTCGTAATTTCGAGCACCTTATAATAGTATAAACTTTGATTAAAATGCTTTCTATCCTTTCAATGTGTTGCTATTTCTATTTTTTTTCTGCTTCTTTTGCACCATAGTTCGTAACTGCGGCATTTGCGACCCTGTATTCCTATGTGATTATCAGTCATTTCTGTACCCCCTACCAGTTTGTCGGTCTGGCAGCGAATCCCCCTTTATCTATATATAATATACTATCGGATATTTCACTGTTATTTACTCTTCTATTTAAAATAAATGAAAAATAATTTTTTTAATTGAAAAGCAAAGAATAATTTTCTTGTATCGAACATACTCAAAACAGAATGAGTCCATTCCTTTCTTTATTCACACATGACGTCGCAATTGATTAAATTTTATTACAGAGATATTTATTTTAAGCATTAAATTTTTTTGAACAAAAATATATAAAAATAGAAGAAAGCAATTCTTATTCGCTTATTTGACGTGGAATATATTTTTTCTTCATTTTAAATATCAGCTAAACAATGATTCATGGATGTGAAAAAATATATAAAAGTAGATGCAGAAATCACCAAGTAAAAACAATACAAATGTAAATTTTAAATAATTGTGTTTCATGAAAAATTTGGAGTTTGTATCAATTCTGAATCAAAATTAATCAGACAAAATAATTTAAAAGAATTGTTGTAATATATATGCAAGAAAATGGCGTTGGTTGAAATACTCTTTTCAAAATTATTGGTTTATTTCTGGCATTAGTCTTATTTTTATCCATGTATTTTTGTTTGTTTATGTTGTCATTCGAAATTTTCGCCGATAACTTTTTTTTCTCGTGAGAATTCTGCATCAAATCTGTGAAAAACGTGAATAGAATGCAAATGTTACAGAAAGAGAAAAAAAGTCACTACATTAAAATCTAACAAGTTGCTTCCTTGCAAGTTATTACTTTGAACAATCCTTACTTTTATTTAAAATTTTCGGACGAAAAACAAAATTCCTAAAATTGATATTCCTGTCACGCCATCAGTACTTGATCAGAATACGTACTTCAATGATCCGTGAGGAGTTCCCTTGTTTTCCTTCATTAGACTCACTCGCGATGAATTTGTTGTCCTTTTCACCTAATTAGCTTGACTCTGAGATTGAGATAAGTTTGTCTTTTCATGTATTCTTTTCATCCAAGCTTCTAAGAGATTACAATTAATAACTATCGGGATTCTTGTGCGACATGTTTGTCTTCCTCTAGATCAGAAGCGGGCAAACTTTCTAAAGTAGTGGCTACTTCTAATTTTTTCAAGATTTCGCGCTTCACCCAGTAGTTTAGGTGTGGTGAGCTAAGAAAAAAAGTCTACAAACTAAATAATAAATACGGAATATGTACATACCTACATAGCTACAATAAAAAAAAATCTTACACTTTTAAGACCGCGTTTAATGCAAAACGCAAGATACAAACATACTAATAATAGCAATCAATATAATAATATCAAATGAT
The DNA here is from genome assembly GCA_019973975.1 of Trichonephila clavata. Taxonomy (NCBI): domain Eukaryota; kingdom Metazoa; phylum Arthropoda; class Arachnida; order Araneae; family Nephilidae; genus Trichonephila; species Trichonephila clavata. Next base: position 150,613 of record BMAO01028355.1, read on the forward strand.
GCGTTTGGTATAAAACAATTCAAAATACATTAAGAAATGAAACATTTTAATCTAACGTAAGTGGTGCTCATAGTTACTCGTATAATCAGTAGAAGATTTGGTCTGTGCATACTGTCAACCAATCTTGAATATTTCGGTATATATTAAGAGAGTGAGTCAGAAAATAAGTTTCCCCTGTCGACTGTGGTCAGAGTTGCGCATGAAAGTCAAAACATAGAATGAGATATTACAGATAAGACATACTTAATTTTTCCACATAAGTACAAAGTACATTGAGACATTTGTCATACCGCATGATAAGCTTCAAAAAGCCCTCCAGGAAAAACTTAGGGCTTTGCATACGGAAGAAGCGTTTAATGGCTTTTTATTTTACTTCACCGTTGCTTCCAAAGCGCCTTCCGGCGAAATTCTTCTTAAAAGCCGAAAACACACAGATGAAAGTCACTTGGTGCGAGATCAGGACTGTATAGCGGATGGTGTAAGCACTCCCAACCAAGAGTTGCACTATGGTGTTACTTTGCCATTGCCGAGTGTTGTCTCGCATTGTCATCCAACAACAGAACACCAGATCTAAGAAGCCCACGCCACTTTTTCCGAATTTATTTGCTTGATCACTGTCGACCTCTACCCAATGGTGTATCGGTGTCTTGCGCGTTCACCTGCTATTTCGTCATTAGGCCATAGCCATTAAACGCTTCTTCCGGATGCAAAGCCCTAAGTTTTTCATGAAGGGCCTTTTGAAGCGTATCATGCGGTATGACAAATGTCTCAATGTACTTTGTATTTATGTGGAAAAATTAAATTATGTCTTATCTTTAATGTTTCATTCTATGTTTTGACTTTCATACACAACTGACCACAGTCGACAGGGGAAACTTATTTTCCGACTCATTCTCGTATATTTGCTAACTGCTAATCTTCAGGCGGTCACCTCAAAATGGCGTTCCACCTGTCGACACAATGCCCCTACCGGCCTTAGATCTTTCTGCAAACTTTTCCTATTGTTACATTTCTCCTGCAAAATACGAAATTAACACATTTCGCTTTCTCTATATCTTCTACTGCTGCGATAGGGATTCGATTCTAATTAGCAATGGCGTATATCGTATGTAATAAAAATCTTATATTATATAATCGTAACAGCCGTTATGGTCGATAAGAGCTTCGTGACTAGCAATATTCATATACGTGTGTGCGGATTCTGGAATCTATGAAAGCTTTGTTGTGCGGAAGAGCTAACTAGATGCGCATTAATTGAATCAAACTGGCGGTACTTAATTAGAATAAAACGTTGTACTCTAAAGCAACATCAGATGTATTGGTGAGGAACCTGGTAATTCTGAAACTCGGTCAAGTGACGAGAATGACACCCGAGTTGGTTTTCCATTCCCTAAGCTTCCACACCACGTGAGCTTGATAATATATTAATATAACTATAATTTATTAATTAATAATTTATAAGTTTTATTTTTCAATTCTAAGAAAAGTCATCGTCATTTGATTTTGGGTTTAGTCAGGAGTATTGTAATTTCTTTTATGTGGTGCCCTCTCATTCATGAAGTTAAAAGTTTGTACTATTTATGTACGTGTTGAGACGGAACACACACATTATCTGATCATTTCTATTCGAAGTGGGAAATAAAGTCTATATTGAATGTAAAACCTTAAGAGAGAATTTTTACACAAAGTATGTTTTTTTTTATTAACATTTTAAAGTGTTTGATATAATTGATGTCCAGGTGTTTTGTCTCCTTTAAATACTGAGTTCAATGACGTTTTTATGCTACAAGTGATTATGTTAATTATTGTTCCAGGTTTTTTTTTTAACATTTATAAACCCCGTGCACCACGCTATGTATAACACGGGGGCATACAACACAGACAGAAGAGAGAGAGAGAAAGGATTACTACACAAACATCCATGCCTTCTCCGGGATTCGAACCCAGTCCCTACGGCACCGCAGTCAGCTTCACTGACCACTATACCGGATGGACGGCATTGTTCCAGGTTTGAAATCGAAGACGTCATTCTTTCAAATTCTTTTTGAAGACAACATTTTTATAGCAAGCCATAAAAATTAAATTAACTTTTTTAATTGTTTTCACGTTCCGAAAAAATTCTTCATAATATTTGCTTCATACCTAAGGGGTGATAATTTCGTTATTTAATTCATAAACGATACAACAAAACAGTTCTTGAAAAATATTATTACCAGTGCAATTTTAGGATAATTTCTGTAGCAGCGATATATATATATATATAACGCAGTGATCATGGAGCATGACCCATTCGAGGAATGGGCTCGAGTCTTGGATTCACTGAAGACCCACCGTGTGGAGGGGTTGAGGCATGAAAAATCTTTCGATGATTAAAGACCTTAAGTTGACCGTGTGTGGAAGTTTTGAGAAAAGTTGCGCCAACTTAGTTGTCAGCCTCGTCACTTGATCGTGGTTCAAAATTACGAGTTCCATTACGAATAGCTTCCACGTTGCTCTGAGTGAGTGAGAGTGAGAGAATATTAACGTCGCACTGATTAGGAACACGAGGGATTTTGGCGACGGTCCGCGTAATTTTGAACCATGGTCAAGTGACGCGGACTTGAGCTGGCACCCCCTCTCCTAACTACCACACCAATGGGAGGACGTTTGAGCTCTCGACAGATTTAACGTGCATCGCTTCCCTACACGGCGGATCTTCAGTGGTACTAGGATCGAACTCATGACACGCTAGCCATGATCCGATGCCTAGACCACTCGGCCACCGCGGCCACTCCACGTTGCTCTAGATTGTGACGTTAATCAACACTCCCTCCCTCTAGGATAATTTTAAAATTCATACACAATTAAATAAAATTTTATACATAAATTTGAATGTTTTGTTTTTGTTTATTTAATTGGACCTTAATTGGTTTCACATTATTGATCGTATCACAAGATTTTTCTTTCCACTTTCGAGAAGGAGTCATACGCATATTCCCACGAATTTATTTTAAGCATGATTGTTGATATTTTTTAAAAAGTTCACCTCTGGGAAGAACCGGAATTTTATATATCTTTTATTAGCGACTGTTTGTTTTTAACAGGAATCACCTTTTTAAATTTTGTTTTTATTAACAATTTGAATGGAAAATTTTTAAACAAGATATCAATCATTGGCATGGCCAAGTAATTTTAGCGCGTTTTTCACATGTTGTATTTTACAATAATGCAACTAATGAACTTTTTACTAACAGAAAGTAGTATTGTACCACTCCTCTAAATGAACTGAAAAGAAATAATGACACAAATCTGTATCGGCACAATAAAAAAGCAAAAACTAGCGAAATTCAGGAAAATTTGTAGGAGAATTCGGGAAAACTATGGGAAAATTTAAATATGATTCGGCTCATCTAGGGCACAAATGCGACCCAATGCCGAAATCCCGAGGTCAATTGGTTGCTTATTGGCTGAGAAAAAGGTACGACAAAATATGGAACGAAGACGAAATTTGCGCCCTAATAGCGCTTTTGTTCCACTATGTGAAAGACGTGTTAAAAATTGAAAACCAAATTTATGCGTTTTAGATCAATTGTTGTATGTCGTATTAGTTGTTTTTGATTCAAAGTTGAAAGGGAATGGAATAGACAGGAAGAAAGAACCACTCTAAATTGTAGATAAAGATGTTCATCTGTGTTGGTAATCCAACAAAGCTATACATTTACCCACCAAATGAATAAACAAATAATGTCTGTTTACAATCTGTTGCTTGAAATTTTTGTTGAAATTAATATTAAACTTCATGCTGAATTTTTTCTTTACCATGTATTAATTAAAACATCCATTTTTGTGAATTCACAATTAAATTTTGCTACTTTTTATGTTTATTGTATCACTTTTCGGAAATAGGCCCGGGAAATACCGTAATTCAACTTTACATAATTATGTAATTGACTCTGCTGTTCCATTTATTGAATCGTTCTAGGGAGTCTAACTAGCAGTTCAATTAAAGTTATATGTTGTTTTTATCCTGGGATACATATGAAAGACGAGTGGAAGAACAGAAACATACAATACAAATAGAAGAACATAGACATTTCCTACAAACGATGATCCCAGCATATAACGGAAGGAGTGCGCTGCTTTCCATTCGAGACGGGAATCCATTTCAGGCGAAAGTCCGTCTTGTTTTCCCCGAAGAAGATACATCCATGCCTTATTCGGGATTCGAACCCGAGCCCACTCGGTTACAACCCGAGGGTCATATCCACCCTACTGGCTGGGCGGCTAATTAAAGTTACATATATTTAAAATACGATTCAAAAAATAATCATTAAATTTTTTTTATCCTTCCTCGTTGATTGTTATATTTTTCAATTCGCCCATGCGCGACGAACAAAAATCACAGCTAGTATATTAATACAAATGGGAATAAAAATAGTTTTTTATTTTCGAATCACTAAATTTTTTTTGCATTGGATTTCATCATTTTTACTTATTTTCATTCATTAGAATATATAGTATTGATTCATTAGAATATATGGTATTGATTCATTAGAATATATAGTATTGATTCAATAGAATATATAGTAGTTTTTCTGGCGTATTGGTTTCATTGCATTTCCCCCCTTTTTGTAAAATAAGATATTGCATTTTATTATGGAAACTAGGGTGATTTTTAAGAATGTTAGCGATTAATATTTAGATTTCGGTAAAAATGAAATGTATCTTAAAAGATATTAAATTAAAAGAAAGAATTACAAAAATAAATTTTATACATCTTTAAATCATAAGAATTGAAAAAAAAAGTCTTCACACAGTGCTCAAAATAATGAATCTTCAAAACAAAACAAAAATTAAAACATTTCGTTTTGCTTTTTGTAATTTACACCTTGTTATTAAAACTACTTGTTATGCTTTGTTTGTTTGAGAATTATATTGTTTGTTCGTGGAATAAGATAACATTCTGCGGAAGAACACTTAAAACAAAAACGGTGTTAGTAATCGTTCTTTGGATCGTCTGGTAATTTTAAACTACGAGGCGGGAAGGTAGAACTGGGTCATCAGTATCATGTAATCCGTTGTTTAAAAATAGTCCATGGCTTCTCGTTTTCTTATGTTCCTTTCATCATCTTCCTCCCTCCCCCATCTCCCCCTTTTATACCCATCAGAACAAATGATAATTTGCCTTAAAAGAAGGCCATAGAGTCTTCTCCCAATGAATGATGGAACGATCCCCTAAGTTTGACATTTACCTTTGGTAATTTGAATGCGTGATTGAAAGTATGTCGATCGCCAATCCAGACAGAAAAGCTCGAATAATAGCTACAGATCCTTCGTGTTCGTTTAAAACAATGTCTTGTATTTACGAGTGTTATCAAATAGCGTTATCGATGATACAGATTTTTTTCCTTAGTTCAATTCTTTTTCTTTGAATGCTGACAACATTTTGTTGATTCATTGTTTTAGAATAAATCGCGTTGTGTATCATTGAGGTCAATCTAGGGTTCTTTGTTCTTGTTAGTTTGGAAGGGTTAGATGGCAATCGGAACTCAAAATCTTTTTTTTATAGAATGCCTTTTTAAACCTGTGCAGATTGAATTAATCCTACATGATGTCGAATGCGTTGAATCAAGGAAGATATTCATAATTCTAAAAATATAATTTTTAATTTTGGACGGTGTCATTTACTTGTAATGTTCCTTTACGTACTTTATTAAGAAGGAACTACGTTATTTTAAACAAAGTGTTTAAAATTTTAAAAGAACAAATTAATTTTTATGTAAAATTCAACGTAATTTTTTGTTTGAAGTAAAGATGTTTTTTTAAATTTATGAAAAATAGAGCAAGTCTTGATTCGAAGAAATGTTTACTCTCATTATAAGAATGAATCGTTTGCTTAAAGAAATTGTGCATTTTGGGGAAAATAATAGGAAATTTGTTTGTCGAAAATATTCAGTACTTAAGTTTTCTACATAAATATTAACTACGAACAAAAAAAAAAAAAAAAAAACCCGAAAAGGAAGATTTTGGAAAGGGCAAATTACTGAATCAATTATTGCATTTAGTTCATCGATGTTTTCTGCATTTTGTTGATTGTATTTTAACTGTGATTTAAACTGTATTTTTCACCTAAATATAGACATGTAATAGCTGTTGAAAAATAGAATAATGGAAATTTTAACTTTTTTATAATAAACTCTATTTTCTTATTGTTTTCCAACCAGAATTTTACTTTGATATAAATTAATCAAAGAAGGAATAAAGCTGTTTCAGAATTTTCAAATAGAAAAATTACAGAAATCGTTTTTTTTTCCATAGAGACGCTCATTTTAGTTTTTTCGCATTACACACACACACACACACAGTTGAATTTTTTAAAAAAAATTTGAGCATTCTCTAGTTATGATAGAAGCTTCTCTCAATTCTTTTCTCCCGATTAGTAAGTGATCTTTTATCATATTCTTAAACTTCTTATACTTTTTTGAATAATGATCGGGGGAAAAAATAAATGTATAAAGCCAAAGAAAAAAAAAGCAATACGTTGTGATATGAAGCCAATTGGCTTGTGATTTTATGATGTTTTTTTTAGTCTTCATGACTGTATAAGATAAATTATAAATTAAGCTTTGATTTTTAAATAATATTTGATTTATTTAATTAATCTCAGTGTTATCTTTTGTTTGAATATTCATGTGGATGTTAAATAGTGTTATTATTCCCTAAAAATTTATTTTAATTTGTTCATTGGTAATGAATTTTAAATGAAGTGAGTATTATGATTTAGAATATATTTATATATAATATTACTAAAAATCAAAACGCAGCTGAAGTTATTTTGTTTAGTATTGCACCATTTTATTTTTTGTATTCTTATTAATATGTATTTTTTTTTAAATTACAAATTCTGCCAATTATATTATGTTTGCTGGGAAACGATTCGAAGGATAACGAAATAATATTATAAAATAGCACTTGAATAATGAATATTTTCATTCTATTAATGTAAAATTGTTTTCTCAACCTTCTCTTTTTATTTCACATGCTCATAATGGACAAAATATACTGTAATCAAAAAATGACATTTAAGGAAATTATACTGTGCATGCGTGTAGAGTTAATAGATTAAATTAATGAAATTCGATTATTTTATCGTCAGTTTAGGAAGATTACTCCACAGGAAATAATTACTTGTCGAAATACTATGAATGATTTAGGACAATCTATACTGTAGCCTGAAAGGCCACCTACCAGAATCATGTCACAAACCCTGTTAATTCGGAAAGATTGCAATAACAAGGCTCATTTGTTGTTCTTTTTACGAAAAAATAAATAGATATAGTTTCCTTTGTTACATGGGTCTTTTCTTATAAGTTCGTTCTTGCACGGGGGGGGGGGGGTAGGCTGTAATTATATGGAAGCCTTAAAGATGCATGTATGCAAAACACTGCATTCAAAATTTAAAGATGACAGATAATAGAAACGTTTCTAATCGAACTGTACCCTTCACCTGTCCTTGCCTTGATTTTAACGTTCAATTGACCTTGAACGAAATTTCATCGAAAAGGTATGTACTCTTTCCTTAAGCAGATGGAAATAAGCCAGTCGTTTCTATTGTGTAATGCGTCGTGATTATAGAAGCATATTTCCTTCGCTTTGAAAAATATTTCGAATTGACAATGAAATAGTTTTTCAAAGATGAGAAACTCAATTATAACTTAAAAAAGCTCTTTTACACAAAGAATGTTTTTATTGAACAATTGAATTTTTGGATGAAAGTTCTTCAAGTTTGGAAAAGGAGCAAATATTATGTATTCTTATTTTTTTTATCCTAATCTAAAATTGAAATAATTATATTACATACTACACATGCAACGTCGGGTAAATTTAATGCATTAAATCTTTGTTATAAACATAATGGATTAATTTTTTTTAAAAAAAATTACTTTCGTAAAGACTTTTTTTCAAATATTTATTTCACTTTTTATAGTTATTAGTGTATGAAGCACAAAAGTAGTATTGTGTATATGTATCACATGTGTTTTCTTTCTTATATAAAAAAGTGTTTCATGATGCTGTAATACATTTATTTATACACAAGGTATAAAAAATAAAAGCAACTACATCTTTACTACAGAATGGAGTAAAACCACAGTTTGAAAAACGTTTATGATGATGATGTGGCCTTGCACGAACGCGCAAAAATAGTTAAATAGGACGATATAATGCAGGGTTGAAGTACAAATTAAAATGCGGAGATGAAGACTTGAAATTTATTTTTTTCATGCTTACAACATATTGAAAAAAAGTAGAACTGTACAACAGATGTAAATTACAGTTTTACAATTTGAGCAATGGGTATGAACAGAGAGTTATATAATTTGTACAATGGGGGTTGCTCATCTGTTAGGCGGACAAAGGGTACACCCCTTCCACTCCAGTGTATTTCATTATAAATATTCGATATATTTACGAGTAATATATATGTAGGTATATTCTAATACACCTTTAGATATGTAACCTTTTTAATAATGGTGGATTTAGAACTCTTTTATCCATTGTAATTTCATATGATTTTACTCTGTATTATAAATAGAAAGGGGAAAGGATGGCTACCCATTATTTAACTAGTTAAACCCACAATTTTTTTTTATCAGTTTAAGAGCTGTCGTCAATCAGCAATATTTTTAAGACACAGCAGCATCTATCTGCATATGTATCCAAAATCTCAGTATATTTTTGTCTTTATAGTGTTTAAATCATTTCAGTTTCTCAAATAGTTTATTAAAAATATATAAATGGATTGTTATTTCTTATTCTCGAGGAACTATTCAAAGAAAATTTAGAACTGAACTCCATAGTTTTTTTGTATTTGTTGCATTCATGCCACAAAGCCTCGTTCGATATGATATTCACAAATTTCAAGATTCATATGCTAGTAAGTAGTACAAATGAAATTAATTAGAAGATTAAAGGGCGTCTGCTGATGTTTGTATTAAAAATTCAAGAAAAGAAACTAATAATAATGTCAATTTTTGTTCATTTATTACATTTGTACCCTTCTGAAAACTAAAGGAAACAAGATTTTTTCGTGAAAAAATATCAAAACTGTTTCTCAATAAGAAATTTTCGAACAATTTTCTTATTTTTTGACGACCTGCGGAAGAAGACAAATTTTTAGTAGTTTTCAATTAAAGAAACTCGAAGGGCTTGAGAAACACGCAGTTCCGCGCGGGAAAATCGTGATGCCGTAAGGTGCAAATGTGCAGGTGCGCATCTGTTTGCACAGATCGGGTCATGGCCGGCGGTTTGCGGGGGTGGAAAGGATGCTGTGTGAGCAGAAGGCGCGGGGAATAAACACCTTGCGGTCGTGTGCCTTCTGTTTTCTTTGAAGATGCGCTTTTTGGGAAAAATAATTTTACTCTTTGTTTACGTGCTAACTTCTCACCTGTTTCGGTTATATATGTTGCACGGTTTTAATTGCTAACCACATGTTTAACTTTTGCTTTTGAAGTTTGGGTATCTCAGTCTCCCTGCCTTTCTGGCTCTTCTTAAACTATCCGAATCTTTTTTCAACACGATTTATATTCATCCCGTTAGATAATCGATTGAAAGGATTATTTTAATTATGCTATTAGAAATGTAATTCAAGCCATACTATCCAAGGTATCTGCATGTAATGTTTCTCTCTCTCCCTCTTTTTTTTTAACACGTAAGCAATTTTTAAAAGATGTTATTAATTACTTTTTATAACTTTTTCTCACTGTGCCGTTCATTAATATATTAAAGGTGATTTTACGAATACATCTTTTTGTTTCGGTGGATTTAAATTATTCAAAATTTACTTCTCCTGGTATTTTCTTAAACGAATTTGTATCTTTTATGTATATAGTATGTGAAAAATTACTGCTGATATATCTGTTCATGAGGCGAATTTGGCGAGATGATCTCTTTAAAATTTTCGAACGAGACCGATATGGTAAGTTAGGGTAGAAAAAGCTTTTTACACATAAGCTAATAGAGGGAAATTCGTTTTTGTGAAACGTGTCGTAAATCGAAAAAATATCAAAGCACATCTTGATTAAACTCACCATCTCCGTTTTAACCGTTTGTCACAAATTAAAGTTTTGACTTTTTAGTTTACTTTTATAGAAGTAATGTATATCCCGTTTCTAGGTTTGATATAGAAGCCTATCTCTAGTGATACCGCAACGTAGAATGGCAACGACTCACGATTTTGCAATTCGATATTTCTCCATAGACTGATTACGATGCGAATTAATGGGGTGGAGGAACGGGAGCTTCAAGTAAAATTAAACTTCATAAAAATTCACAGTTTGTGACGTCGCCTGAGGCTTAGGTGCCGTTATGGGATAATGATGGAAACTCGATGCGGAGTTCAAGTGCAACGTTAACAATCAAATTCGAACTAGATCTAACGAAACCTATTTCTTAATCCAACGATCCTTTTGTAAACGTCAGAGTTTCTTTACACCGCATGGTACTAACCATTGAAGTACAACTCGTGTAAACATAAAACTCTTAAGGCGGTGCCAATGGATCGATTTATTTCTTTTGAATTGCTTCGCTGCTGTTCCTTCCTCTTTGTTGTTTTGATCCATTGTAACGGTCACATCTCAATCATTTCATGCTTCATTTGGGGCGTAAATGTTTAGTCATCCCTCTGCCCAACCGTTCACTGTTTCGTTTCGTGCCCACTGGGAAGTGTAAGCAAGCGGTCGTATTCCTCTTACTTTTGTTTAGGCCTTGTTAGCTACGCTTCATTACTTCTGTGTACGAAAATAAAATTATCATAGAGATTCATACCGCCACACACAATAGATATTCGATTGAACAGTCATTACGCTCTTGGGATATTAAATACTTCATTGTGTACTTCATCGTTCTGAAAGTGAAACATATGTAACATTAATCAACCTGCTCTCTTGTGCGCACATGCTGTTTCCTTACACGGTGAACTTTTGCAGTGATTACTTTATTTTGTCAAGTTCTTTAAATAGTCAATCATCAGATATTTCTTAGACTTTTTCTTGAGATTCCGCCAATAATTATTTCTTTAGAATATAACTATTAGTTGGATTTAAAAAAAAGGAGATACAGTCGACTCTCAATAATTCGAAGTTGAAGGGACCAATGAAAAACTTCGATTAATCAAGAGTTCGAATTATCAAGAGGGTAGGAAAAAACTTCCAAAATACACGAAGAGAAATTTTTCCCCAACACATTTAAATTTGAAACTATGTAATAAAACGGTTCACTTGTATAAAATTATTTTAAAGTATTTTTAAAAAGTTCATATTATACAGTATAAATATTATATATACAGAATTAAAAGTTCTCTGTTTTAAAAGTATACATTTATGTACTAAAAATGACTGTTAAAAAAATACATAATGTGCATAATTTTTTTTTGACGAAAAAAATTTATCTTTTGTTTTATGGCATTCAATCTAACTTTGTCAAAAGATTTTTCTTGAATAAATGAAGCTTGAAAAACGTCCGCGGCAAAATGATTTGCAAGGAAAAAGTTGCATTGTTTGTTTAATGACACTTTTCACTGAGCTATCGGAGTCTACTCCGATGGTCATAAAAGGGGGCTACGTTGCAGCGGAGACAAGCAGAGATAATACAACACAAAATATGTAAGCGCCAACCTGTTTGCTACAAGACTCCACATGATAGTGTTTGGATTGTCGAGAGTTTTATTAGATCACTTCGAATCACCGCGTGTTGTATTCTGGCCAGCCACAGATTTTACTTCAAAATATTGAATGTACCGAAACGTATTGTTTTAGTTCAAAATGCCAATTTTTCTAGGGGCTGAGCATATACTTCGAATTAGCGAGAAGTTCGTATTATCGAAGGTTTGAATTAGCGAGAGTCGACTGTATATAAAATGACGCACATTTTGCGTTACTCCATTCTCGTTTACCTTGCGTTTGTGATTCGCTTGCATGACGCTGCTTCAGTACTAGTGTGAGAGGAATTCATTAATTATGTGCTTAACGATAATATAATACGGGTCTTATTACACCGAACTAATCTTTGTCATAATTTTTTCCGCTCATTGTTTTAATGCTATTGCAACAATGGTTTAGTAAATGCTGCGATATCTCTCCCATTGAAGTAAAACAGCAGCTGACTCATTATCATTGGACATCTGAGAGGAGCATACATTCTCTGTTTGACACACACAATTCATTACTCTAGTAACAATCTTTTTCAGTAAGCACCATCTCTGCATTAAATTTCCGGCATTTTTTTCCAAACAGTGAAAAAGTCAGCATTTTATCGAGAAATGTAAGGCTAAGTGCACATTTTATTTCAGTAGTAGGAATACTGTGTGTATTATCATTCTACTATGGGTTTGCTGGAAGGAGTTGAAACAATTTGTTCATGGACTTTTGTACAAAAATATTTCAGGATTATCTAATTTTCTAATTTTAGAACTACAAGTTTTTATTTTTAAATGCATTGGATGTTTATCAGCTCCGTACTTGGAAAAATTCCGAGCACTATTGGCGTTGGGCATCCAAATTTTGAACATCTCAAGTGAGAAATACGACGTCATTGGGCTGCTATTCTATTCTCCTAATTTACACACAACGTTAGTTCAACATTAAGTCTATAATACGACAGCCGAGGGGTCATGATAGTGAACTGTGTTTTGCTTCTGTTCAATAACATGTTCGAGTCCTGGTGGCGCTGAAGACTCGCCGTGCAGAGGGCTAACATGTGTTAAATTTGTAGAACCAAGAGTCGATCTTATCATTTATACTGCATGTGCACCACTGGCCACATATAGTTTTATCAATCACACACATTTCTTTATCAATTTCTCAAAATAAAAATTATAGTAAGGCGAATAAATATGCTGAATTTGAAATAGTAATTGAAAGATCAAAATAAATCCAGATTTCCCGGTAGTATAGCGTAGTTTAAGAAAATAGTATGTTAGTGCACTGTGTGTTGGTCCACACACACAAGCACGTGAATTTAAATACCATTTAATTAAATATGCATTTGGGTAAATTAAAAAAGTTTTCAATTTAATAACAGCTTTACAATTTTGAAAAACAAAACAGACGAAAGAAGTGATTTTTTATGTCTATTTGCATTTTTATTAATGTTTTACTTTTACTCTTGTACAGGTAGATGATTTTATAACTACAATGTACAGTATTAGTCAAAATATGAAAAATTCTCTTGAGGGGCGGCACTTTAGGTTTTTGGACACGGGCGGCCGACATCCTAGGATCGGTCTTGTTAGAAACTGAAAGTTCTCACATTTACTTGGTGTAAAAGTTTGAAAAATGGGGTCACTTGATTAAAAAGTACTTGACTGCGATTAAGAATTTGAAAGTTTGTCGCCAATAATCTTCGCGTTGCTTGCGTTTGAGACATTAATAAGCAACCCATCTAACGACTTTGATCCTTCCTAGTTTTGTTAAACTGCGTGTCTTTAGTTTCATCTGGGCTCGAACATGCTACTCTACTACAACCACACTAGCCATGATTGTTTGGCTGCTGCGACCGCCTTTTTAAAGTTATTTTATAATGTGATAATTATTAAAAATGATCACATGTGGGTATGTAAAAATGGGAATTTTTTTTCTAAACGTTCAAAGTTCTTAAATAGTGAGTGTTTAATTACCTAAAAAGCAATAGCAAAATCGAAGACATTTTTATAGGTCGTTACCGTTCCCACGCAGACTCGGAAAATAATAACATTACTTATAATTTGTTATATTCTCTTTTATTTTGTTGTGAAGAATGATTAGAATATGGGACCTATTTTCTACGAAAGAGAAAGCAGTGAAGTATTTCCAAAAATTCTGCTTAATGCGTATTACTATGGGGCTTAAGAAAAAACGGCGAAACACTACGAAAGCATATTCGTACTAATGTAAATTTATGTGGCGTCGTCTACATAAAGAAGACACATTTGTCGCGAATAAGTTACGGAGTTTTGGCCTCTTGAATAATGTACTTGTTAGTAGTTTTTTTTATTTCAAGAGTGTATGCGTTTTATATAAATACATCATTCACATGATAATCCTAAATTGCCAGTTGGCTTATGGGCTAATGCGGAAGGAGCATGAGCAGGAATTTGCTTTCCTGCAAGTACTAAAATGATGGCAGCATTTATGGACTTGGCTATCTTTTTTGATGTGCGAAATGGGTTGACAGTATAACGCATCAGTACCATCATTCGTTAGTACTGAACTAGTTCAAGCTTGAGTTGATGATTAAAAAGAGAGGTGACTGTTAATTAATAATGTAATTTCACATGTGGATATTTCTGTCGCTTTTTTTTTTCAAATAATGAGTGTTTTAAAATATAGATTCCATGCTCTACATACACTCAGACAATACTTTAACTTAAAAGGGAGGGATTCGTATGAGATTGCGTTTGTATGAGGACCTCCGGCCACGTGTGTCCCATTTCTGTCTTGGCAACCTGTTTTGCATCCCAAGTATCTATTTGTACCTGTCAAATGAGTAGCCTAAAGGGGTTCGCATACAAATGGTCTTTGTTGTCTCTCACCTGTCAATGAGCAAGTAACGTGAAATATATGCACGAGTAGGCTTAGCTATGTCAATTAGCTTAGAAAGTGCTCTACGCTTATAAAGAGAAATCGAACCAATTCATTAAAGTTTTTTTCATCGATTAAAGTTCACGGGAATATATTGAATGTGACACGGCGTGCAATTTTAATTTGGCCTTTCTGCTGCCCATTATATTAACAGAAGTTCTAACGAGTTTATGTGTTTAAATGAAATATTTGCATGTATAGTATATGTAATATTTTCATGAAAGTAATTTGAACAGAAATTGCATCATTTAAAACTTTTTTATAGTGTTGCAAAGGAAAGCTATAGAATTTAATCTTGCTTATACAATATGTATGGTTTAATATCAACGTAAACTAATACATTTGCAAAATGTGTATTTGCTGAAGTAGTAACTATATGGCAAACATATTCTGTAACAACTAGTTTGTCCCATAACTTCTGGTCTATGTTTTGATAGTTGTAACATTCACACGAACTTCTCTGATTGTGTTTTCTTTTAAATATTATACTTGAATATAACTTTCATAATTCCTTTCTATTAATAAATATTTATTATTTAAAATCAAATTTTTAAATCCAAGTTATTATTATTAAGTTACGTTGATAGTTCAAGTCCTCTGAGAGCAATAACGGTTAAAATTAAAAAATTTCTTAAACTGTCGCATATTTGTGTCATCTTTTTCAATTTTAGAAATGAGAACTCCGTCCGCATCATTTGATCGCTTACGAATAAAAGAGAAGTTCGGCTTCTTTGAACCTATCGATTAAGTTTTTGAGAGACACTAAGTTTCCATGACAGTTGATTGATTTATTCCGTTTAAAGAAATTCATAGCTTACTTTCATTGGTAGAGCTAAGACAAGAAATCAGATTTGTCTATAGCAATGCTTGCTTGGGAAAATAACACGATTTGTTGTTCATGAAATGTATGGAAAGAACCAGATGTGTTATAATTTAGTAATTTGATAGCGCTTTTGAAATAGTTCGTTGTACAGCTCTCTAAGGGACATCATTCATTTAATTGAACCAACTCCTTATTCTTTTGAATCTCCACAACAATCCATAAAATTTTGTGTCACACACACACACATATCATTTCTTTTCTTTTCTTTCTTTTTTTTTTTGTTTTTTTGGACGAGAGTCTCTCAACTCTGATTGAAAAAAAGATTCAACGTTTGAGTTTATTTTGGGTATTTTTCTCGATGAGTTCCATCTGATAAATAAACGAATGAATTGAAATTACCGTAAAATCCAGCGTATAACGCGCACTTTTGACCCAAAAAATAGGATCGAAATTTACGGGGGCGCGTTATATGCCGGGTATTAAAAATGAGAGCCTTAAAAATAAAGAAAAGATGAGCATAAAAAAAAAATAATTACTCTGCACATATCGAAACTCTGTTTATTTAAAAGAAATGCCATTTTCCTCATGAACTTGTAGTTCTAAAAATATACTATTTTTTCAAAAGCTTGGTAGAGTACCTCTAATAAATGACTTCAAAGCATAATAGCATTACACATGTACACTTCAGATCTCTTCGTAAAAAAGGGGGTGCGCGTTATACGGTGAATATACCTAAAAACCCAAAAAATTAGCTTGAAAATATAGGTGCACATAATACGCCGGATTTTACGGTAATGGGATATTTGAAGCAATAGCCTAAAGGTGAAGGGTTTCGGGAAATAATGATAGTTGTGTGGAACAAAGATCTGCTCCACTCATTTTCAAATTCTTCACGTGGTATGATGTTTCAAGTCTTGATAAAAGACATCAAATTCAAGTCTTGTTGCCGTTTCAGCACGACGAAGTCTGTTGCGTGCCTTTAAGATGACAACTTCTAGAAAATTGGGGCTATAGTAGCTGACCTTGAATTCATGCCGGAGTGTCGTGGGTTCAAGTCGCCATTGAACACCAGCTGTGTAGAGGAGGTCGATGCACGTGAAATCCATCGAGACTCGGTGTCCTCCCGTTGGTGTGATGTGGTAGTTAAGAGAGAGTCTCTTCTTCGTCACTTGACCGAGGTTCAAAATTATGAGGTCCTTCACCTATTGCCCTCGTGTCGTTTTATAGTTCATCATTAATATAACTCTCACTCGCTACAAAGAAAATTAATTAAATATTTGATCAAATTCCAATTGCTGATGCACAGAATTTTTTCATTTATCCAGGAGTGCCGTTTTTTCCCCCTATTCGTTATCGTAGCTAGGTCTGTCATCAAATGTAAATATTTATGTGTTATCGACCGGAAGTTTTGTATAAGAGATAACGGTAACTTTAACCGATATTTTCCAGAAATTGAAGTTTATAAGTACCGCTGCAATTCATTCTATGGTGATCTTTATCTTGTGCCTGGGAAGGGAGACAAAAGAAGGAAGGCAGTGATCCGAAAAGTGCAAAGGGTCGGTTAATGGAATGCCTCTGGCCAAGAGCCAAGGTGGGTCATCTTCGACGGCCCATAATCAGATTAAAAATGGACGTCGAATTTTTCTTTTCCATGTGAAGGGTGAGGCTGCGTCATTATCATTAATTGCTGGAGTTTTTTTTTTTTTAGAAAAAATAACGAACTGGTAATTTTTGCTGAAGCCTAATAATAGAATGTTTAATTGAATTCGGTTAAAAATTCATATATTTGCTTCGTTTCATAAAATTTATAACGTAATTGCTCGCCGATAATGTAGTTTTCTGTTGGAGAAATTATTTTTAAAATCGGTTTAGTGGCTTAGGCGTGAAAGCGAAACAAACTTACATTCACATTTATAGTATTATTAGGATAGAGAGCTTTTTAAATTATGCCCTTTTCTTAATTGCTTCCTTTTTACTTAATAAATTCTATCAGGTTTTCACACACACTAGGAACGATTTCTGTTGATCTGTTTCGATGCTAAACTCGCAGTATCGATAGATGTGTATTTAAATACCATTGTTCGATACGCTTTACTCAGTCTGTTACAGACAGGAATAAAATAAATTATGTGTAATTATACGATATAAATCACTTCGAGAATCGGGTCACCAGATCACTTACCGCATGAGATCGAAGTAAATGTGTTTGACTTCAACGGATTGCAAACACGAAACAGTTATAAGAAATGCCAAGAATTGCGTTGATTAGATTATAAATCTGAAATTATAATATTTAACCTTGAGCTTTGAGGACAACATTTTGCGTGTTTGTCAGCTTTAGCTTTATTTCTCTTTATAGGCATTGGTAACACTTTTAAAGAATAGAAGCGTAGCACAATCATTAATGATATCATTGATTCATTTGTTATCAGTTATGTTATTTCTTTTTATTAGTGTCAAAAATCTTGGTGAATCTTCTATTTTAAGCTATCCATTAATAACTTTCAATATTTCTAGAGCATGATTATATACAATAAGTAGTGATCTCTTTAGAAGTGTTAAACAAAAGGTTTATTTTTGTTGTGAAATATTCCGTTTTGCCTTTATTCAGCTTGGCCGATTATCTTATAGCTTTTTGCATCATTTTATGTAATGTTATATTTTAAAGAGGGAAAAAAGCAGCTGAATTCCGATCATTTAAAGCCATTATCCTTAATGTAGTGACGGGAAAATTTTTGAATATTTAAATACTTTTGAAAAAAATATTATTTCTTATGGCATACTGGTCTATAACATCTCAAATATTTTTCATCTCAAGTTTTACACGTATTATCTGTTTTATAGTCATTTGAATACCGCCATTAAAATAAACGTGAAATGTTATGTACCTATTTCGTTCTGTGTTTTGAATGCATAATCTCGCGAATTTTATTTTTACTAAAAAAGTGAATAATTGTGTGAGGAAGAATTATGATAAAAGTCGTTTTATTTTGCATTACAAGCTATGTAATAATTCATCCTACCTAGATTGTTACATCAGCTGCACGCTTTCCGCAATAGTTTCAATTCCGCACCTCTCTCGTCCTGCACCGATCCCACCACTCGACCCCGTAACCCTTGGGGGCCCCGGACGGGCATAAATCTCCCTTCTGGTAAAAAACAATCCCTCCGGGACATCCTGCTACCACGCTTTTCTTGCAAGTGGGTCAGGATTCTCATTAATCGAGTCGCCGCGCCACTAATTGAACACGACGTCGATTTTTATTCATTGTTTTTCGAAACGATCCTAAAATAGTTCAATTAATTAACAGAAGGCTGGCTGCCCACGACATCATTTGCTTATTGGAGGCTCCTTCTATTTACGAAAGGCCGTTAATGTAAAACGGCTTCTGGCTCATGATTACAGTCATT
The DNA here is from genome assembly GCA_019973975.1 of Trichonephila clavata. Lineage (NCBI taxonomy): Eukaryota > Metazoa > Arthropoda > Arachnida > Araneae > Nephilidae > Trichonephila > Trichonephila clavata. The sequence continues at coordinate 169,441 of BMAO01028355.1, forward strand.
ACCTCCACCAATCAATTCCAGAGTGTCTCGTGGGTTTTTGTCATGCACGATAGAGTTAAATTATGGGAGTGCAGACAGATCATCCCAATCACTTGGCCATCGATGGCTTTGTTTATGATAGTTAAATCAAGCATTAAGTGACTCAAAATTTGTTTTCTTTTTATCTGCGATCGTTAGGTTTTATTTGGCATTGAGGAATTGATAGTTATTGTTTGGAAGGTGAATGGTTAGGCGGTTAATGCAAATTTATAGCTTCTTGATGGGATAATATTAGTTCGGTTATAAAGATAAATTATATGGATTTTTTTTACGAGGCTGCCAAACAATGGATGGCCACTGCCTTAATCTCGCGTCGACAGTCAGATCAAGAGAGACATTGTTGGCCCGCTGTACTAAGCGCATTGCTTGGTGATAAGATGCACTTTTGAATTTAGTTCACTTTGCTTTTGTGTTTTATTGTTGTTGACTTTCCTCCAGAAAAGCTTGGTTCGAGATTATTAACGAAAATTGTCAAGATAACTTTTGGTTTGATGTTGTAAATTATTAAACTGTTTTTAGCTTTCTGCTAATTTATTTTTGTTAGATAATCAGGAAAAAGTTTGAGGCGCAAGTGAATCAAACTAGTTTTTATTAAATGTGTATATAGAAGTGTACTTTCAAATAAAACGGAATCCTAAAAAAAATTTGTCCATTTTTGTGCGAGTATTCATTTAAAAATATTCTTGAGACTAATTGTAAATTCTTTAAAAGTATAAAACTTTCATGTTTTTTTTATTGATAAAAAATGCATTTAAAAAGACGCAGAAGAAGAAAATCAGTTTGAGGCGCAATTGATTATACGCGTTGTCATAAATTTGTTATTTATTTATATTTTAAGTTTAATCATAAATGAATTAAATGAAGAAAAAGAAAAAGGTCACGTAGAAGATTCTTTTTCGTACATTTTGCTTACATTTCTACGGTTTTTATTTGAAAAATACGCCTTTTTCGGCAAAGGAATTCTGTACAGAAAGAAAGAACTCTTCTCAAGCGAGCTCTTTTGCGTTTTACAATGGGGCGTTGTGGTATCCGTAGAGAAGTTACAGATTACGCAATGCAATCCTCTTACTTTCCTCTTTTCATCTTAAAATGCAGTTATTAAAGAAAATTATCTGAATTTTAAAACTTTCTACAAACAGAACAGGCAGTTCAACGAACTTTATACCGCTATCCGTTCAAAAGTAAGTAGAAGGGCAGCGTTCCTGTTTAATAACTCCCTTCTTCAGTCTCAATCCAACCTCAAGAGTAGTTAAATAAAAATCCCATTCTTCATCGGATTGCTGAGGAAGTTCTTAGTTCCGCTTCCTAAGTTATACGAGTGCATGGTCCCCCCCCCCTCTCCCCAAACTTCTAATTGATTTCGTTTTCATTGTCAGCCAGCGATATGGTTACGATCGTACCGTCAGGTGAGACCGCAGTGTAATTTTTCCCCTGAAGGGTTTCTCAGAGAAATTTATTTTCTTTCCATCTTAGCCTTGAAAATGATTTTATTGAAATCGATGTTATACCGCATTTACTTGATTTTAAGTTGCACCCCAAATTCTCGACACGTTTTTGTTACAAAATATAAAAAATAATGCAAAATGGTTTATCGATATTCGATTTTTATTTAAGAAACTATAAAATGAGAACAGATAAGAAGTGAATAATTTATTTATTTTACCAGTATTAAAAACTTTTAAATACATACATGAATCTTTAATCGCTCTAACCATCAATATCATATTCAATTTCCCCCATCCAACGAACTTTTCCGCCTTCGATTCTAAGCCGCACCTGATTTTCAGGAGCGTTAATTTTGCAAAAAAAAAAAAAAAAAAAAAGTTTGCTTCGATTGGAATAAATACGGTATATTTCACGTTAATAAATTTGTGAAATTTGCAATGGTACACTTTTTCTTTCAAACTTTTCAAAGAGTCTCGACATAAAGCAGTATTACAAGAATATTTTTCTTTTAGGTGTAACATTTCTCCCATACCGACCAATTGCTTAAAATGAATTGAATCTAACAAATGATTGCACCAACAGTGCAGCTTGTGGTCTGTACTTTCCTCGAGTGATATCCTTCTTGATGAGGTTTAAACTACTTTTCGTCCCTTTTCCTTATTTTCTATTTTTTACTAAATATTATGGTGATGGTTTTTTTAGATTTAATTTTTTTTCTCCATTTGCTTTCGCTAAATTATATGCTTGTTTTCCATCCAGCGTATCAAATTTAAGTAATTGTACCAAATTTAAATATTTTATTTTCATCTAGAGTGTAACGATTTTTTTCGCTTGTTTTATTTAACCCGACCAGATATTCTCTAATGACGTCTTGTGTATAACTTTCATCATTCTGCGTAACTAGTCATTGTTAGCCTTTCCATAGAGTTATTTACCGCAACATTGTGTCAAGGATATAACAACTCTTAATTAAATGGAAATCACATTCCTTGTCTTTCAGCTACAAACAAGCTGCAGAGGATGTAGCCAAGTCTTTTCACACAAGATGCCTAATTTCAACTGCTAATATGTCGACCATCATTACAATTCGAAAGGAGCGTGGAATTCGTACATTCTCCTTTACCTCGTCCATTGGTGATCGAATTTCATAATGTATCGATGGACAACCCTTCGGGCTCTCGTGCCAGAAACTCCTTTCACGGTTTCGATTTCGACGTGCTGTACGAAACGGGCTTAAATGGCCGTAAAATCGTCCTTATGGACAATGCGGAAAGCGGCAGTCCGTTGAACTCGATCGTCCATTCGGTAAGTTGCTGCCGAATTACCCAACTCACGCTCTTCGACAGCTCGTCGGGGCGAGAGAGAAAAAAAAACACAAATGATTGTTTTGACACGGAAAAGTGGCATCGCACGCGATGGACGACTACGTAAAGTGCCCGTAAGCACTCATTGAGTGGGCTCTTTTTTTCTGTTTCAATCTTTTTTCTTTTTATTTAAACTACGAAATTGTAATAATCTCGTTGCCTCTTTAAATAGTACACCTTGAAAGAGACAAGAGTAATATTATATCTTTTCTAAATTTTTTGAAATCTGAATATCTTCGGAAATTTTTTTTTCTATTTTTGAGAAGTATGAAGAATTTTTTTTTGCTATGAGAAGTTATCGCTGTCATTGATCATAATCTGTAGTAGCAAGATCGTTTATTTAATTTTAAAATTTGAATTAACGCATTGGTATTATTCCAATGCAGCATTAATTATTTATCGGCAAGATTGGGTTCAGAAGTAAAGTTTATTGTGAACTGTCAAAAAGATAAAGAAATGTTCGTAATCTTTCGCTGCAGATAATTCTTTAGTATGTGTAAGCATGAAATATGATGCAGCTTATATATAAATATACTATCTCATTACATTCCTTTTATCACAAAGAGGCGATAGGACCACCAAATTTCTTCTTCAGTGGAATCTTTCCCTTCATTAAAACCCTAAAGTGGAATCTTAACATCATTAATTCTATGAATATCAGCTTTTAAAGATATTTCTCACTCATAGGTTGTTAAGTCAATTAGATACCAAACGAAAGGTTATAAAGGTTATTTTGTTTTTATTGCTCACCGCATTATTTATTAGAAGTTTTTTCCCTTCAAATTTTAATAATTGGTAATTTTTCTTCATTTTTTTTTGCATAAGACTTATTTTTAATGTGGAATTTTGTTCTTTTTGCTTCATATAAAATTACATAAATGCGAACACAATAAGTTAGATCTGATAGGTGATTCAAATAACTTTTATAACCATAAAGTCTGCCACATTTTTGTTGTCGAATTAAAATTTTCTGCTTTTAATTTGTTGATTAAGATTAGAGTTTTTACTTAATCTTTCATTTGTTTCACTTTGTAAAATATTTGTGTTCCCAGAAAAGCAGTAGAATCTCAAATGAAAAAATCGTTTTGTTCCCTAACATAAAAAAAAAAAAAATTCTATTATTTTAATATGAATTTAAATCTTTTTCTTTAAATGTGTGTGTGTGTCCACCCTGTTTTCTTGTAAAATAAAAATTCATTTTACAGTAGATTGTTATGTCTTTAGATGACTGACATTTTTGATGATACAAACGATTAACTATTTGAATATAGGTTGGGCCAATTAAGAATTTTCTGTTTGAAGTGTAATAGAATTTTGTACTGTTTCTGTAATTCTAAATATAATGCAAGGACTCAATTATAGCACATAATAGTTATCAACATTTATTCAAAAAACATTTTCGATTATTTAACATTATAAATATGTCTAAATATTACTATTTCTATTTATTAATAATATTATATTTTATTTTTGCTGTTTATATTACATGCATTATTTAATTGTAACATTTTGATTTGTATTTCGATACTGATATTCATTATCGAAAGCTATTTTCTATTCAGATCGTGGCAACATGTTAAAAATGGCTTATAGGGTATACTGTTTTACGCCAATGAATGAGTTCGAAATCTTTGGGGGGGGGGGGATAAGAATTTTGAACAATTTTGTTTTTGCAATTAAAATAAAATACATTATTTTTTATGTATAGCGTTGCTTCTCAAATTTGTAGGTATTTCGAAACCCCAATAAATTATTATTTATTCATAAATTATTCTGCCTTGATTTTTCTCTACTTATCTATTTATTTCTTAATTACTTAAAACGAAATAGAGATGAAGTTTATCTTAGAATTTTTTCTCTCTCTTCCTTTTCTTAGAAATAAATATGTTCGGAGTAAAATGGTGCACGTTTTATTACAAAGGAGATAGCCGATGCAGAATTGCTAAATGCAGTTTTTACAAAAGTATCTTCTTAGATTACAATAACAGCCTTGGAATAATCAAGGCTATTAAGAGGTCAAAAGTAAGGTTCTACATAAATGGACATTAACTTGAAACAAACGGACGTTTTGCTTTGTCATGTTGCAAGATTAACTCTGTTGGTGGCCTTGAAGCAGATATACAAGCTTGCAATGGCTTCTGGAATGTACATATTATACTCTGAGATACCTTTGTGAATCTTATTTCAATATTTTTTTTAGTAACATTTTGTTTGAAATATTGTCTATTGATATAAAGGATTCTACTTTAAAAAAAGTTTTAATCATATTTTTGCCGTTTGTTTCGTGAAATTTCAAGATTCCCTGAGTATTTTTCGTTGTTTTTGTTAATTTCCGTATGTAAATTTGCAAGGTTTAAATGAAAGAATTTAATCGCGTAAAAGGAATCGGAAAATATTGATATTAGTTCCTCATCGATTTAAAAAAAAGTAAGATACCTCCAAATTTCAGAATATAGAACGCTTGTATGGTTTCGGTTAATATGTCTTAGAATGATAATTATAGTACCTATTGAACTCTTCAATTAATTTATAAATTGATCACATGAAAAGTCACAAAGTTGCTTCCTTGAAGAAAAAAAAAGTGTTTTGAACCTAACTTTCTGTAAAAAGATGTATTTTTTTTTACCGTGTCTCTTTTTTTTTACATAAGAATTGATTTCGGTTTTCTGATACATACAGGTTTTTCTTTTTATAAAAACATATAAAAATTCGCAACATTCTTGGATGCGAAAGATGTTTAGTGCACAGCAATTTTGTTTAAGAGTTTATTCTACTGCAAGATTGAATGCAGTTTAATCCATTTCTTCCTAGAATACAAAAACATTCTGCAACGTTACTGCTTCGTTGCGATTTTCAAATGGCTCTTACCTAAGATTTTTTTAGATGTGTAACATTTTGATTAGACCTATTTTCCCCCCTTTTCAATTTTGATACATGAACAAGAGGACCGTGATTTCCCTATCCATTTGACAGCTGAGAATGATTCACCCTGTTTTTCAACTCTCCTCGCGGCTCCTTTCAGAAGTGATGGATGGACTCCATTTAGATTCCATTTCCTCCATTCGCTCTCTCATTAAAAGGGAAAATCAATGCATTCCATTTTTCCTTTCACGCCCATTTTAAGAGCTATTTATGATCCATCGCTTCGTTGTGCCATGATTTCTCCCTCCCATGAATTATTTAATATTTTGTTGATGTTTTCTTTCTTGGAGAGCCATTTTTTCGCCACAGTTACTATAGATAAGTTATTCTCTCTCTCTCTCTCTCGATTTTTAAAGCATTCGAGCTTGAATTTGACTGTTGTTTGAGAAGAGAGAGAACACAGGTCATCAGAAAGAAATACCTTATTCAAATAGCTCTCCATAAAATCTTTCGTTGAATGTTATCTGCCAATTTGCTCAAAGTCGTGCCGCCATCTGACGGATAAAACACGAGTTAGCATTCCAGAAATTGGATACTTGAAGACAGTGCTAAACGTATGCACAAACAAAAAAAAATTTGAGCGTTGAGATGAAAATGAAAGATTTATATAATTGCAGTCGCTTTTATATCTTTAGTTTAATGGGTTTCCGAATCTACAAAAGTGTGTATTGTTGAAGTGTAAAATTGTTTATTGTTTATTGTAAAAGTGTGTTTGTCAGAATGTTCCATTTTATCGATACACACATAAACACTTAAATATTACTTTTAAAAATGATTCATACAAGTATACGAGTATTCATAATTTAAAATGAAAATAGAAGTAAAAAATTTTTTTTTTCTTTTTCAAAAGAAAGGTTTTAATGACAGAGTCTCGTATACATTTTTACATACCATACTAGTAAGTGCAACTTAAAGCAAAATAACATGCAAGAAAATGCCAAGAGTACTGGACACAAAGTAAAATTGCCACAATATATTAGCATAGGGCTAAAAGTGTAAGGTTGATCAAAATTTTTAATAATAGGAGAAAATGTAGGAGAAACTAAAAGTTGGAATTCAAAGCAAAATAATAATAAACTATAAAATTATAATAATAAAAAATTTGGTGCTAAAATCAATTTGTATTTATATTATATTCATAAATTACTGTCATTATACATTTCCTAATGCTAAAGCACACCACGTGCACTATTTATTAAGAGAAGCAAAAATTTTACGCAGAAATCACATTTTATTTAATTTTTAAAAATAAAGTTGGTGTTGTCGCATTAAAATCCCTGTAAAGTTCTGAAAAAAAAACCTCAAATCTAGAATACCCCAAGAAATTTTTAGTTACGTGAATGCAAAGAGAAAAGCTAAATGTATGCAATGGAAGAAACAACGGAGAATGAACATTAGAGTTAAATCACTTCGCAAAAAATTAATTAGATTTGAGGAAAACTTTTCTTGTAATTGTATAATTTTTGTTATAGTTCCTCCCAAATTTTTTTCACTAAAATGTTATATTGCCCAATTCATTGTATTCTTTTCAAGTAATGTTGCTTACTATTTTTAATTTTTTTATTGCAAAAATCGGGTAAAAAAAAACTGAAGCTATATAAAAATATGTAATGGTTTTTGTTTCAATCTGTCCAATATTTACGGAAAGATAACCTTCCTACCCCCCTCCAAAAAAAAAAAAAAATGGTATGCGTTTATGGCACCTTAATCTGATGAATTATCAGTCGTTTGAAAAGAAGAGCGAAAATACTTCGGCTTGAAGCTCTTTATTATTTATTCTTAACGCTTTTTGGTACAGGAAAGAAAAAATTTCTACTTTTTCCCAAACCGTTTGATAACATATCTAAAAATTTTCCTGCTTTTAAAATGTTTCAATCGCTTTTTTGTAAGAATTTTTCTGGCTGAAACTAATGGGAAGCACTTAGTAGCCATTCATATCTTGCTACCAGTTCCTGATAAGAATCGTCAGCCTCATTTTTTTATATTTATGTCTTGGAGGCTTTCGAATGCTATCAAATAAGCTATTAAGTCCAAAATGAAGCTCAGTCTTGAAAAATAAACTTTAAACCATCGTAAAAGTTTTTTTTTAAAAGCATATTTTTTACACTGTGAGTAAGGGTATGAAAAAAACAACAATTTTCAAGCTACTTTATCAACAAATTGAGCATAAACACACATAATAAAATTGTTCCGACTTTTAGGCAGGTTTAAAGTTTATCTTATAATTTCAGGTTTTGCTTCTCAGGGTAAATAGTATTGCAATAATAACCCTGGTTTATATTTATTTCTACAGTAATTTTAAAAAGGAAAAGGAGAGAATTTTAAATTGAAAATACTTTAAGTGTTTATTTTAAATTTACTTTCAACTTTAATTATTTTAGTAAAATATTCTTCCTCATGCATTTATTTAAAAAAAAAAAAAACGTTTTAATAGTTTCGAAAAATAATCGCTATGCATAGGAAATTTGAAATATACTGATGCGCATTAAATCCATCGAAGCTCAAAGTTCTGACATCGTCGTGATGTGGAAGTTTAAATACTAGTCGGGTGCTAACTCACTTGTCATCCTCGTCACTTGACCGAGATTCAAAATTCAGAGGTCCGTCACCAATAGCCCTTATGTGGCTTCAGAGTGTGACGTCAATAATATTTTCATCTATCTATCTATTTAAATATAAAGAACTGATTTTTAGAAGCTAAAAAGCGAAATTTTCTTTGTTTTTGTTTTAATCTCTTAAGCAAAAACGATTAACTTTTTTTTTGTGTGTGTGTGTGCTTGTAGTCTTATGTCAGGGGGTAGTACGCATTACACGCACGAAAGATAAAATGGGCAGTTTTGATACCAAATGTGTTAAATGAAAGCTTATTTTAGCTATTGGTGATATAACGAAGCCTAGAATAGGTGATATAACGAAGCCTAGAATCATCTCGAAACTTCAAGCATTTAAAATCAACTTTGAATTGCTTATGATATTTGTGATGTATCTTTTATGCCTTGAAGTTAATTTTTTAAATTCTTATCGATTAATTTTATTGCAGGTTCTGCATTTCTTGTCATGATATCCTGAAAAATGGCCCGGTTAGCTGCTTATTATCAAGAAGATTTTCACTATCCAAATCCTGGATATGGACCTAAGCAGAGGAAATCTGCCTACCTTGTATTCGAAGAGCCTAAGAATAACTTGTTCAGAAGCCATTTTGTCAATAGAAATAGAATTAGGAGCTTAGCTGCATCTGAGCCCACGCTGGCTCCCAATTTCGTTCCAGAAACTGACGTTATGACGCTGAAACAAAGACATCTCATGTACGGCAGTCAGCTCATCGATAGTCCTCACTCGTCCATTCAGCACTTCGATAACGTCTGCAACACCCCAAGTCACAACAATCGCTTTGCGAGGTACGATCCATGTGCCTTTGATAGTGAATCTTTATCTTCGTTTGGAGAAGTACCCAGTTACGACAATCGGTACATGCACAGGCCTCCACCCAATCTCAAAGACAGAGAGCTGAAGAGATTTTCTTATGCTGAACCTAGTAATAGTTATGTTTCTAGAGAATTGCACCCACATCAGAATTTCAATGGTCATCAAGCTCACAGGCCTCTACATGAGGCGGACTTCATCAATTACAACAATCGACATTTGCAACCAGATAATTATTACGTAGAGCCTACAGAACATAACTTAAGTCATCCTATCTTTAATCGCCCCGAATCTAGACAAGGAAAGTGGCACTGGATGGCACCCAATACCTCTTTCCTTACTCCTCCCTCTCCTTTAGATTCAGGGTTGAGTTCTCAGTCCATCACATCCAGTCCTAGTCTTGAAGCGGAACCTGTTGCATTTCGCGGTGATGCTTTTCGAACCGAAAGACATCCAGGGTGTCTGTGTCCGAAAGCGGCGTATCCTGATCCCAGAAGTCATTTTCCCCATGTGAATAGATATGATTCTGGTCGAGTATCACCGGGTGTATCTTCTGTTCTTTCACATGCACTACATAACGGGAAAAATCGAATTCCTAATGCTGGCAAGGCTATGTCATATGCTGGAGATGACTTTGACAACATTGGTCAGCAGTTCAGTCAAGTTCGTTACGGAAAACTGGGAATAGTCGGAGAACCCACCGACATAGAACAAATTCATTGTTCCCGAAAGCATCTTGATAATTATCATCATCGTCAAAAGTATCCTCCAAGTAACCAAGAAAATGAAATGTCCTATGTTTATTCCGAAGAAAACGGAATTCCACCAGAAAGAATGCACAGAAGAAAACCTCATAAACTTGTACCGAACTATACGAGACCTTGTGTCATCATCATAGAGTCTCCCGAGAAATGTGGAGACAGTGACATTGCTTCGTCTCCTGAGCGAGATCCCTCGGACAAAAGTCAAGGGCCAGAATCTCCCATGAGCGTGACGGTCTCCAACTCTGACTCACCGTCTGTCTCGTCCAGTAATAATGACTTGGACATGGAAGATAGACGAAAATCTAGCAAGACTACTGAACGCGAAATTCGAGAACTAGAGGACATGTACAAAAAATGCAACCTCAACGACAGAGATCTCTTGGATAGGGCGGAGAGACGAGACTTGCCCACACCTCACCAAGAGAAGATAATTGGGAATCGTCTAATGCGAAGTAACAGTGACACTCTTTATGAAGTAATGAACCCCGCTTTCCGCAATCCTTATGAGCCACCCCGTCGAGCACCCCCACTTAGGAGATCTGGGTTACCCGACAGGATAGCAGACGACATGGCTCTAAGGAAACTCCGGAAATCCACGACCCACTCGGGTTTCAATCCAGCAGAAAATACTATTACCTACATGTTGTGTTCCACTCAGTTTACTCCCACGGTACCTGTCGGGAAAGACATTCTGATGCAGGATTATCCTGACGTTGAACTGGACGACTTCTCTTACAGGAAACACTATTTCGGGAAGAAGAGTAAGATCGTAGATCCCCAACCCCCTTTTGGTATACCCTTGAGGCCTCCGCCGCCCCAAAAAGTTTACAATGACTATTTACACGCAGTGCCTTCGAGTGCGCCCCAACCCCTATGTCACCCGAGGGGCAATCCCGATGTGGTGCGGGATGACATGGCATTTAGAACTCTACGAAAAGAGGAACCCGAACGAATGTACTATGACATATCTCAAGTTTATAGAAAATGTAGAGATTAAAAACTTTATTGTGGATAAGTTAATTTCTTTAAAAAATATGTGCAATACTCTAATAAATAGTGACTCTTTTGTGTTTGCCCAGCAAGTACTGCAAATTTCATTTAAAAAATGTAAAAAAATATTTATCGTCTTCGATTTTATTTTTATTGTAAAAACTCTGTAAATAAAAGTTAGAAAAGAACTGTGTTGAGGACCATCTTTTGAAATACACTTACTTTGTCATGAGGACTATGCTGTCTATAATTTGTACATAATTCTAATTAAAATGAATAATATTTATGTCATCGCGCGTTTCTTTTTTGGGAGAAACATTAATATGTTAATATCAATGTGCCTATGCATCATAATAAAGTTGATGTTGAAATATGATTAATTTCCTTTTAAGGATTTTAATATATAATAAATTAATTTATGTGATATAGTGAAATTTATTGATACCTATAGGTTTTATTGATATTGAAGTGAATATATCCTTATACTGTAAAAAATGATTACCATTTAACGTTATATTCAGCAATGAGCAAAGAAAGTACAAAATTGATACCAAAGTGAAGTACAAGTTTATTAAGAGAGATTACTCTTATACATAAAATTTTCTCTATCAGAAATTTATTTTAAATACTTAAGTTATAGAAGTGTATCATATGCAAATACTACTGGTATCAGTTTCTTAACTAATGCTACATCAAATATTTTAAAAAATTACATTAACCTTTAATTATATATTATTGACTGAGGAATATCAATTTCTTCTTGTAGTTTTAAAGAAATTTTTAAAAATGTAGGAAATGAAATGTTTACGTAAAATTTCTTTACATTACAGAATTTCTTTAAAAAATTAAGATTCCATTAAAACTACACACTAACATCTCTAACTTAGGAAATGCAAGAAGTATTTCCCCGCTGATTTGACGAAGTATGGTACCGTTGGAAAGATATCGGAGCATAAAGCAAAAACTCCAAGGAAACTACTGGTCATAAACTAGCCATTTTCAAGATATCTGCATATTTCTACCCGTAGAACTCATTTTCTATCAATGTTTCCACAGTCGTGAATAATCGCAGACTAATTTCTTTTAACCCAACACTTTTTAGGGCGTTTTTCACGTAGTGTAAAAAAAGCGCTATTAGGACGCAAATTGCGTCTTCGTCTTCATTCCATATTTTGTCGTACCTTTTTCTCAGCCAATAAGCAACCGATTGACCTCGGGTTTTTGGCATTTGGTCGCATTTGTGCCCTAGATGAGCCGAATCATATTTAAATTTAATAATTTAAATTAACTTTTTTTTTAAGTATAGCACTATTTTCTGTTAGTAAAATGTTCATTAGTTGCATTGTAAAATACAACATGTGAGAAACGCGCTAAAATTACTTGGCCATGCCAATGTTTGATATCTTGAGCAACTAGTGGCTCTCCAAATGGGACAACAAATAACCAGACAAAAGTTTGACAAAAACTGTCTTTTTTCGACATGAGGGATTATCAACAAGGACCCCCCCCCCTCCAAATTGAGCCTTCTATGTCTCAATGGTGTAAATCAGTGCCCCTGGAATGCTAGCCATAGATACTCTTCATAACTGAGTGCCTAGAGAGTTTTACACTGAGTTGCTCTTTTTTCGTGTAGAACCAAGCGAGTACTTACTTCGTGTCATTACAGTTGGTCTAGTGGCCACGGTAGCCGAATGGTCATGGTCACGAACTCGTCGCCGGTGAATCACGTGTGCGAATCATGGTAAGAGAGCTCTGTATAGGATGGACGTTAAATTCGTCTTCTAGTGCCCCCATCGGCACAGTGAGGGATGCTTATAGGGCACGTCTCTAGCTCGGGTATCGTCCTTGTTACCTGACCGAAGTTCAAAATTGTGTGGTCCGTGGCCAATAGCCTTCACGTTACTTTAGTGAGGGCAACGTTCATAAAAAAAAATCAAATTAATATAGCTAGTCTGTCAATTATTCTATCTAGCTAAAAATCGTTTTTTAATCATTATTATTTTCACAATTACAATTTTTTCGTTGTTTTTGCATAAATTTTACATCATAAAAACGCAAATCCAGTGATTTAAATTTGCCTATATTTAAATAATGACTCCCTTCTGACGCTTAATTCCATTGGAATGTTTCTTGAACACACGTCAAAACCCATTTGTCAAATTGGTAGGGAACACTTTTTATATATACTTTTCCCTAGTAGTATTAATGACTTTAAGTGTCTCATCAACCTCGCGGTAGTAGTTAAGTAAATTAATCCGTTAAATTCTGCAAAGTATATAGAGTTTTAATTTTTGAATACTTTAGTCTAAGAATTTAATATAACATAATTGTAATTCGAAGCTTTTCCCTTGCTTTACTTTTTGTTTTGCGAGAAGAGAAGGAAATCAATTTAAAAAAACATAATGTAAAGCTTATTGTTTTTATTATGTTTGTATAAAAATTATTTTTTAATATAGTGTGAAGAAAAAGTTATTGAAATCACTCGTCACGTATTTGTCTAAACACAATATTTGCTCTTAGAGAAATTCGCGATGCACAGCTGTCATGCATAGATTAATAAATCGTTCTAAAACTGGTGAAAATGGCCAAAACGCTGATAACAAAGAGAACCTCTCATCTGTCTCATAAAACAATGAGACAATGAACAATATCTAAAGAAGAGACAAAAAAATATCGTGTAGTTCATTGCATTTTCAGTATAAAACATTTGAGATCACTGACCTTATACAAAAAAACACATCTTTACCCATCTTTCTTTTTTTTAAATTAAAAAGTAAATATTTTTATTTATTTTATAACTAAATAATAATAAAGATGACAAATGAGAAGCTGAGAATTTCATATCTTTAGTAATTCTGTGTTGGAGGCTTTTTCACAAAAGAACTTTGCGCGTTCAATTTAGCACATACGAATGTTTTCTTTTTCTTTACCTTCAAAAATATTAAAATCATTTTTCACTATATGTAAAATTTATTTTTAACAAATTGTTTGTTCAAAAAACGACGAATTGTTTGTTGAAAATCAATACCTGCTTAATTTGTTTTCTCTTAAGTATAGTAATTTGACTGTGTGTTTCCTTCGAAGAATTGTATAATATATTTACTCTATACATGTTTGCATGAGCTCTATCACATCATTATCATGTAATTCCCGAATCATACCCAACTCTTCATTTTCAGCATTTTGTATAATTGTAGTTTATAAAAATATATATATTCAACTTTAGAATGTAAATGTCTCCTGTAAATTGTGATGAATTTCAAGGCTACCAAGCATTTTATAGAAACATACTTGTATAGTTGATTGTATATCATTGTTTAAAGTTGATTCTTAATAAAATTTATGCTACTGTTCATTTGAATCTGTTTCGTTCTTTTTCTGCTGCACATTCTTATTACATTTCGAATAATACCTATATTTTTGCTTAATATATCCAAATATCGCTTAGTAAATTTCCGGATGACAAGCATATCTTTACCTCATTATACTTCACGCCTTTTCTCTGACCCCCAAATAAAAAAGAACGAATAATTTTACAAGTTCTACCTTTTCCTGCTCGTTTAACTCGTTGAAATAATTCTTAAGAATCTAAAATTCCTCACAAGACGGGCAATTAACTACTCAGCAAGGTATGGTATAAATTATTTGCTTGATAAGTATAACAAAATTGCCTCTAAGTTAAAGTGCCTTTAGTTTAAATAGAAAAGGGGAATGAATGGAAGTAATAATTAACGAACTGATGGTTATAAAGGGTATTTGAAAAGTATGATTACACTTTCAAAAATTAATTAAAAAAATAAACAAAGATTTTCAATTGCGATATTTTATGTTCCATAAAAAAAAAAGGCTTAAACTTTCTGCTTAATGAAATGCAAATTAGATGGCGCAATGTCCCCCTTTTTCAACATTCTCATTTAAAAATGGATTCATCGCAAGGAGAAGTGCAAGTTGTAGCATAGTTTATCAAATTTAAATCCTCAACGCATGTAAAGAGGGCACTACCATATTGGAATTTGGAAATGAGAATACGTTCCCCGGGGAGAGAGGAGATGGATGGAAAAAGAAAGTCCAATAGCTCCACCCGGATCTTTAGACATAACACTTTTGGACTTCTTGTATGGATACGTGAAAAACATTGTTTACCTATCTTCAATGAGTGAAAAATGGAATTACAGTGGCCATTTAGATTGTTGAGCCTGCAATGCTTCAAAAATGTGGTTAGAGATCTTGTATAGACTCGATGTGGCTTGCACGCAACTAATGGTGCGCACATTGAAATCATGCAATAGAGCATTGTAAAAAATCTTTGCTTTTTATATGGAACAAAAAACAACAGCCGTGTAATAAAATATCTTTATTTGTTTTTGGTAATTAATATTTGAAATAGTAGTCATACTTTTCTGACACCGGGTACTTTAATCCAGATTCAACGTTTCCCCAGACAGAACTTGAATGAACCACAGGGGGCGTTTGTACATTTTTAGTACAATTTCTGTAAAAAATTACTTAAAAAATATGAATAATTTAGGGAAGGGGGAATATCTTGAAACGGGATAATCAAAATTATCTGATACCTTCAAATGGCAAGAGAAAATCTTCAAAATGGCAGATAGAAAAGAATTATTTGTGGATAGATGTTTTTGTGCTGTCCGAGAAGAAATATTCTTATTTTGTAATTTAAAAACGCTCTGAAAGCTCATAGTATATAGAGATTTCGCAGTGCGCAATAGGCTACATTATTAATCAGAAAAGAAATGGTTGTAAATCATTACTCTTACGTTGAAAGAAGTTTCTAAAGTGTATATCTGAAAAGATACGGATTTAATCGGGGTTTGTGTAAAGTGAAGTGAAAATAGTAAAAGGTAAAAATCCACGGGCACAGAAATATATTGCAAATATCTGTAGAAATAATCAAGAAAATATTATTCAATACATAGTTTAAAAAATCTTAAAAGCATATTCACTGTCTTTTGCCGAGGTATGTGGCTTAACGAAACCAAGTTAATAGAACCCTGAACAAAAACTAACTGAAAATAATGAAAACACATTGTTACTTTTCAGGAAACATAGGTTTATTTAAATGAAAGCAGCTAAAAAAGACTGCACTGTCGAAAATGTGGATATCTTAGTTTTGACCTATACTGTGTCTTAAATTTCTTTTCATTGCTTTGTTTTTTAGATTTATAGGAATTTTACTTATAGTATATGATTATTGATTTATATAGACACACACATATATATATTCAGGGTGTCCAGCCTTAAGGTGACCCAATAGCTAATTCCCGAACTGTTCGGTTTAGATATGCACTTCCAATTTAAAAAATGTTTAAAAAAAGGTAAGGAATGTTTTTACGTGCTTTTCGAATCAAAAGACCCATTTACAAAAAAATTACAAAATTTAATTTTTTATACGGTCCCCAGGTCCTATCACTTATTTTTTAGAAAAAAGATGCAGTACACAAAAACAAAGTAAACACAAAAAGTTTCATTTTATTACGATAAAAACTGGCCGAGTTATGCCTACATAAATTTGAAGCATTTGAGTTGCTCAGAAAAGGGGGTCGTATATAAAGTGAGTTTAGAGCACAGTAATTCACTATCTAAAAAAAAAGCAAAAACAAACAAAAAAATCATAGAATAATTTCAACATTGTAGTAAATTTCATCGATAGACAATTTGTATTGCGGTATGGCAAACGATAAAAATTAAATTAAAGAAATACAACTTGTACTGAAAAGATTAAAACACCTTGTTTTAAAAAATAGCAGCAAAATAATACAGGATTTGCCGTTCAAATTATAGCATAATGTGGAATTATGCGCTAATCATGAATCAGGGGTTTTATTATATCAGAATGACCAAATTAACTTAAATAATGGTGAAGGCACGAGACAGGGAATACGTCTATTGCAACTCCCAGTTTTATACAAGCGCTAAACAGCACGGGCAATTGTGCAATAAGATGGATGTCTTCGAGTGGGAAATTAAATGGCATAAAGTCTTGCCGCCTCTCTCTTATTTCGATTACATTGCCCATAAAACAGTACCATTTCGCAGTTTCTTCATTTGCATACATCTCGTTCTCCCCTACTATAATTCGTAATATTAGAATACGACTGTATGCAATTGCAAGCGACTACACAACAGATTTTTAACGTTCGTCATGATCATCAAAAACCCAGCAAATCAGACTGAAGCCGTAGCATATAAGACTATTTTTTGGAACTCCTATTGAAATGTTTTTTCGTCCAAAATATTTTATTTTTTCTACGTTTTACATATACACAGAATAAATTTTATTTCATAAGTACTCAATTATCGTGTTATTAACGTATGCTTTCAAATTTAAAAACGATTTACATAAGAGTGACGTGCAAGAGCGAGTTTCCTAGCAGAGTTCCAACTAATTTCACTTTGGAGACGGCCCCTTACTAACTTTTTGAAAATAGCCTAGGAAATGCATATAAAGTATGATTTCCAAAGTTCCATAACTCGGCCAGTTTTTATCGTAACAAAATGAAACTGTTTGTGTTTACTTTGTTATTGTGTACTGCATTTTTTTCTAAATATAAGTGATAGGACCTAGGGACCGTATAAAAAATTAATTTTTGTAATTTTTTTCTAAATGGGTTTTTTGGTTCGAAAAGCACGTAAAAACATTCATTGTTTGTTTTAAAACATTTTTCAAATTAGAAGTGCATATCTAAACCGAACGGTTCGGGAATTAGCTATTCGGTCACATTAAGGCTGGGCACCCTGTATATATATAATGACAGACTCTTTAACGTACAACCTTTTAGTGACTGAAAAGCGCGTCCGATTCTCTGTCTTGTTATATTAACACTGCCAAATATCATTTAAAATACGCCATACACACACCTGAGAGAATTCCTTAAATTATTTACATCTTCCCCTTGATTAGAAACCGTCGTAACCTTTTGTAATTGATATCGATAGCTTTTCTAATGAACTATATCGAACCGAAAGAATCTGTAGAGTTTGATGCTTAATTTAATCAAAAACTCTTGAAATTTGAAATAAAGGAGGCTGTTACATTTTATAAACGAAATTGAGCCAATTCTTCATGTGATGGGTGTGGAAGGAAAGTGAGTTGCCCACAAATTATTTCAGATAGAAATAATTATTATAAATGTGTGATCATTTCGTTGCTTCCTTATTACTTGCTCAAAGCTCCTTCGTTCCTGAGAATCGAGTGACAGCTATTCTCTTAATCTTGAAAGGAAGCGCTGGGAGGAAGTTAATGTTTACCGCCGGAAACTAATATCTTAGCTCAGAAAGCTCAAATACGATGCCTTTTTCCGAAAATTAAATGGAAATAAATATTTTCTATCTTATAATAATTTTCCATTTCGAGGTAACTCACACATAGATATACGAGCCTGCCTTCTTTTTACCTGAGATATTCACGGAAACATTCAATGGGATGATAAAATTTCTCGAAATGTGTTATTTTAGCTACGAATAAAAAAAAAAGGGAGATAATAAAATGAGAAAGCAATAGAATGTGCAGGTGTTCTTTAAATAAATGTTTTTAGGAAACTGGCAGTAAAAATATAGATGGTATATATTGGGGATAATCCTAAAGCATTTTGGAATTAATTCGAAATCTTTTCAATTTCGTTACCATAACATGTCCAAAAAACATATACGACTCAATATTAAAGTAGACAATAAAAAATGACTATAAATATTTATAAATCTCATATATTTATAAAATATTTAGGCATTGATATTTCATTTGATAAATTTATATTTTCTATTAACACACACATATATACATATGTACATTTATACATGTATGCATATGCCATGAATATGCGCTGATTAGCTATTCTGTTTTTAAATATTTTCTAAAAGAAAGAGAAAAACCCGGTGCACTTTTAATAAAACTGCAGCTAAGAAATCAATTCCTTTGACAGATTATTATTGCTGACAAAATCTTTTTGTATGCCAGATAATATATAAGTTCAATATCAGTAATAAATTATATTATTATATTCTTTTTATAATGAGTGCACACATTAACTCACCCACCCCAATCCAAATTTTGAGTCTGTATCCTCAAAAAAAATATCTTCATTTAAACTAATAGTTCGTTTTCAAACTAATAAACATTTAATAAAATATCTAATAACATTAAATTAACTAATAACATTTAATAAAATACTAAAACTTGTGTGTGCCTCATGTATCGCTTAGTAATATTGGTATATTATTGTCAATATGCAGTTCAGTTTTAAGTTAGTTTTGTGATAAGATCAAAAAACGTAACTGTATGAAGACTGCAAAATACGTTTGCTAATGTCGGTACAATCTATCAGGGCCGACTCTAGCAGTTTTGCCGCCCCGGACAAAAATGAAAAATGCCGTCCTTCTCCATAAAGTAAAAAAAAAATATTATTAAAAAAATATAGAAATTGTTCATAAATACACGCCTATAAAACTTGAATTGTTCTTGCAAAGAAAAAGGCAGCATAACAGTATATATATATAAATATTTATTAAAAACTAAAACACAAAAATAAAACAAATAACAAAATAAACAAAAAAATTAGAAACGTTTTTTTTTCCTTCTGATTTTCAACTCTGAAAGCTTTCTGATCAATTCTTTTAAATCAATTTGTTCATTTTTTTTTCATGTTCTATAGCCAATGTAGCTAAACCATTTAATCTATCTTGAAGAGTTGTAGACCGTAAGAAAAAATTTTAATTTTGAGAAACTCCTGTCTCCTCTTGCTACACTTATTGACAAAGAAGGTAAAATTCTTAATGCTACAGCAAGATTTGGCGCAAATTCTAAAACTGAAATAAATTTTAAAACTTTTCCATTGGAGGCTTTCTTTTTTGCATAATAAAGCTTAAACTGACATTATGTCATCTGCTAGATCCAGCGCGTTTATATGTAGTGATTCTGCGTCTCAACATCATTTCTAAATTTTTAGTTTTTAATTATTAAATTTTTAGAAGTATCTTTTAATCATACATATTTTATAAAAAATGAAAACAATTACTATGGGTACTCATAAAACTCAATTTTCATTCCAAGACATTAATTGCTTGGTCAATTGTAAAAAAATAAAACTCTATCTTGAATTTTAATTTAGGATTTTCCATCAGATCAACTTCGTAATCAAAATTAACATTTTTGCGTCGAACTCTGTGACATGGCTGCGTCACCTCCAAGTTAGCAGGGATATCAATCTCTTCGGCCAATTCTTTTGCCTCGCAGAGCATTTCATCAAAAGCTACATCTGATCGAAGATCATTAAAAAAAAAAATCTTCACAATTTATTAGGAGTTCCATAGCAGATGGTAGATCGTAATCTTTTGTTTGCAATAGCTTACTTAATGGATTTATGCAATTCAAGACTTTATACCAAATAATGATGGAGCATAGGAACTTGAATTATTTAATAGAATTTAATGGGCCGTGGGTAGCCTAGTGGTTAGAGCATCGGACTCCAGACCTGAGGGCCTGGGTTCGATGCCCGATGCCACTAAATACCACCGAGTATAGACGGAGTACGTGCTCGTTAAATCAGTGGGTCTGAAAGTCTTGTGGGAGGTCACAGCAGAAACCACGAGTGCAGGGGACTGGAGAATATTTCCCTCCCCTTCAGTTCCATGCCAAAATTGTGGAGATTGGTGGGGTCGCCATCTATCGTTTAGAAGTCCAACCTGTCTCACAGGCAATGGCAACTTTCATTCCTTCCCCTGCGGGAAGGACACGCCAACAACAACAACAATAGAATTTAATAATCCAGAGGCCTAATCTCTTATAGAGTTACCGATTTCAGTATTATTATAAACACTAAAAAGAGCATCATAAATACTTCCTAATTGATGCCTTGAGGGTTTAATAGCCTCTCTATTCGGCTTTACCAGTGAGTTAGTGGTTTTAAAGTTATGCCCTTTATATATATATAAATAATATAACCCAACAAAAAGTAGATGATAAAAAAATTTTTTTTTGGACTGTATTAAAAAAATTACGGCTTCTAAGGATGCTTTTGCCATGCCCTTAATGAATAAATTTAAGGAGTAGCTACTGCATGGTACGTAGACTGTTCATGGACTTAACGTCCTAATTCTAGATTGTACCTCTGATTTCTCGCCTATCATGTTGGCTCTATTATCATAGGCCTACCCTCGCATATCTCGCAAATTTAGTCCCATTTTTTAAAGTTTCTCAACTATTAAATTTGAAAGCTCTTTTCCAGTCAATCTTTCAAATGGAAGGAAGCCTAAAAATGTGTAATTAATTTTAACTGTAGCTACACTAGAATTAAAATTTTCAATACAATTTTTTTATGAACAATTTGTAGTTTTATGTTCTCATGTAAAAGAGAAATTATCTCGTTCTGAATTGTTTCCCCTAGATAGTATAGCTTAGTTTCTTGATTTTTTTAGCACTCTTCGAACATGTTCCTCCATTGTTGGATCAAATTTAGCAAGTAATTAAATTATTAGTAAAAAATGACCATAATTGGAATTGGATAGTTTGTCACTCTTACCACGAAAGGCTAAACAATTTTGAGCAAGCATTTTTAATGTTGCGTTGAAGCACCTCGCACCAATAATTAGCCTCCGCAATAATAAGTCTTTGCGAGTCGCTGTCAATTGTTTTACTACATTGTAAAAGCTGTCTAAATTCAATCCAAGATTTTGACATTGACTATTTTTCTTGGATGTTTCAATCAAGTGCTTCCAACTTTTAAAACCTTCTGTGGAAAGAGAACTAACGACACCGCCAAAAAGTTTGCAGCAAAAACAATACAGAGTTTTTTGTAATGGAATAGATTAACTATTGTTTCATAACCTTTTTTTCACTGTTTTTTGTAAAATTCTGGTATAATAATCTAAATTTAACCTTCGACCGGTGTCGTCATGAAGAAAATTATACTCAGCCAATGGATTAGGGGGTCATTCTTTTACCAAAAACATCTATCGGCGTCAGATAGAATAGGTATCTAAATTTCTGGATCTGGAGCTAAATAACATCATTAAAGTATTGTGATCTTTGGTTTTGCCTGGAGGAGTTCCGAAAAGACCATAGTCACTATCGGCTCTGTTTATTTCATCAGCAACATCTTCTTCATGAAAGTCTAAATCAGATTCTGATTCTATACTGTCTTCCTTTTTTCTGGTGCCCTTTTTTTTAGACTCTAGGTAGACTCCTTGTGTGCCAACAAGTATAACACAAGGCTTACAAACGTAACTCAATACTCAATCAATAGTGGTAGGAAGTTTTAAGAACAGGGATACAAGCACAAATGGGAATCAAAAGGTAAAAAAAAAAACAAGAATGGATGCAAATACAATAAACGCAGAGCAAAATACGAGATTGTTCACATGAAAAGAAAGAAACATTCAGTAATTAAAATTATACAATGGTGAAGGTTTGGAAACGCATGTGTGATCAGAATAAGATTTTCAAAATACAAATACTTAAGAATATACACACAGACATACACTTAAGAGCCAAAACATTATGACCACCCCTACATTTTGCAATGAACTTGCCTGGATGATATGGAAGGCACGTGATCAGGTGGAAGTGGTATTTAACTGCTGCTGGAGAGTCTGAAGAGTCATTCTTTCACTTACTTCTGTGTGTGATGGGAAAGGCTGCGGATATAAGCGACTTTGATAGAGGGCAGATTGTAATGGCTCGAAGGCTCGGAACAAGTATTTCCGAAACTGCACGACTCGTGGGTTGTTTACGATGTACAGTTGTTAGTACTTATGCAAAGTGGATGAATGACGGTGAAACCAGCAGTAGATGACATGGTGTTGGACGTCCACACGCTATCAAAGAAAAAGGTCATCGGAGACTGTCTCGCATGGTGAAGCAAAACCGGAGCCAGACAGTAGCTCAGCTGACAGCCCAATATAATGCAGGGCCAAGTAGAATTGTATCGGAGCACACTGTTCAGTGGACACTGTTGGATATGGGGCTACGCAGCAAACGTCCCACTCGTGTGCCTTTGCTGACCAAGCGTCATAGCCAACAGCGCCTGCGCTGGGCCCGGGAACATCGCGACTGGTCCATGAATCAGGAGGAGAGAGTTGCCTGGTCAGATGAATCATGGTTTGTCATTCATCACGCCGATGGCCATGTCAGGGAACGTCGTCTTCCAGGCGAACAGTTGCTCCCTCAATGTACAGTAGGTCATACACAGGCCGGTGGGGGCGGTATTAGGCTTTGGGGGACGTTCTCTTGGGTGTCTCTGGGACCCGTGGTTGTGGTAGATCAGACCATGAATACTACAGGGTATCTGAACATAATTGCGGACTAGTTGCACCCTTACATGGCCTCTGTTTTTCCAGCTGGAAACAAAATGTTCCAACAGGGCAACGCCTAGTGTCACAAGGCTAAAATTGTTTTGGAGTGGTTCCAGGAACATGATGCTGAATTCCAGTTAATGTCCTGGCTGCCTAACTTACCGGATCTCAATCCGATAGAACACATTTGGGATGTCATTGGACGGCACCTCAGAGTTCAAAGACCACTGATTCGCAATATCTCGGATCTACCAAAAGCTTGTGGCATCCATGCCAAGGCGGGTTGAAGCAGTGTTGCGCGCCAAAGGTGGGCCAACTCGTTATTTACAGGTGATCATAATGTTTTGGCTCTTGAGTGTATACATATAATAAAAGACAAATTGTAACAACTATAAAGCAAATTTTCTTGATATAGAAATTAAATTAAAAGATAATGAAATAATTATTAATATTTATGACAAACGAGAAGACTTTAAATTCAATATTATAAAAGTACCACATTGGAAGAGTAATGTACATGTTTCTACATTCAGAAATATTGTTATTAATTACATACAATGCAATAAATTTCTAGTTCCAAATAAATCAGAAAAAAAACTATAAACATTTTACTAAATACTGCTTAATTCAAAAATACCCAATTAGTTTTATTAATAGATATTTAAATAAGGAAATTCTAAATAGTAAGGATTAAATTTCCATATTTTACTTATAGGTTATTATTATAAATTTATTATTTTTTCCTAGATAGTTATAGTTACTTCCAATTTCTAATATTAGATAAAATTATACTTGTTATCTTAGTGTTTATCTAATATATAAAATTCTCGTGTCACAGTGTTTGTAACCAAAATCCTCCGAAACGGCGTGGCCGATTCTTATGAAATTTTGTGCGTACATTCAGTAGGTCTGAGAATAGGACGTGAACTATTTTTCATTCCGATATTGTAATTAGTTAAAAAGATATTAATTAAAAACCTTAAAACGCTTAATTGTCTTAACCCTGCGCGTTATTTTTCCCGCCTAGCGGCGTGAATGAACAGAGGGTGAAATTTTTCGGTATTCTCGACGTTATTTAAACAGCCATCCGATTTTTGTTTTTTAAATCAGACAAAAATAATTACAGAATCGGAAAGATCATTTCTTTCGCCACGATACAGTATAATTTTTTCTGCAAAATAATAATATTTTCTATTTTTTAAGATTTTTTTTAAAAAATAGTTAAAATTGATGCGTTTTTATGAAAATTATTTCGAAATCGTTGCGTATGAATTTATTTTCGTGTTATGAAAACGATATTCTACACTAAATAACTTCAAGCCTTTTTCTTTTAGAACCAGTCATTTAAAAAATAAAATGCCCAAAACTGTTTTTTAAAGATTTTTCGAAAAATTGTCGAAATTTTTAATTTAACATTGAATAACTTCGTTATTTATTAAGATTATCATACGAAACTTTTGTTGCATTTGTAGAATAATGTTATCAAACTTCTGTGTGAAGATTGAAAAAATTGTTAAAAAATTACGGATTTTAAAATTTTTTTTGTGATTTTAGTAAAATAACGTTATTGCAAGAACTAATCTAAACAGTATTTTTTGTACATTTTTTATTTAAAAGTCCTTCGTTTTCGAAATTAATGTGTGAAATTTGAAACATTAACTTAAAAATTAAGTCCTAAAAAATAAAAACTTAAATAAAAAATACGCGATTTTACAGTTTGCTAAGCCTTGTAAAAT
The DNA here is from genome assembly GCA_019973975.1 of Trichonephila clavata. Classification (NCBI taxonomy): domain Eukaryota; kingdom Metazoa; phylum Arthropoda; class Arachnida; order Araneae; family Nephilidae; genus Trichonephila; species Trichonephila clavata. Next base: position 194,431 of record BMAO01028355.1, read on the forward strand.
GGTTTCGCGCCAAATAGCTTTCAACTGTTTCACCTGAAACTTCACATCTATCTCAAGGGTTACACCAAAAAGTTCTGACTTAAACATGCGAAAATCAGCAAATTTGGCGAGTGAAAAAGTTATTTTTGCTTCAATTTTCATCATTTTCTCTTTATATAATTTTCAAAATTAAATCATTATTGATGTCAGATTAAGATGAAAGAATGTATTCACAATTCATTTCTTAGATTCATTTAAAATATTTATCTGTATCAAATCAGTGATTTAAAAAATAAAAAGCCGAAAGCGTTTTTTTGAACAAATTTTAATAAAACACTCAAAATACTTAAATCAATCGTTTAATGATTTCTTCTTTAAAAAAGATAATTGCATGAAACCTTATTCCCATGTGTCGAACATTTCAAAAAATCCTCACAATTTTACTTCAAGATTTAAAATATTAGTAAAATTTTGTAATTTGAAAAATTTCTACTTTTCTGTCTTTTTTCAACATACAACTATTTTTAAAAAGGCTATATTTTCGTTTCCGAGGACTAAAAAACTGCAACGAAAGAATTGGGAAGTGGGTGAGTGATTTATAAATTCTCACTGTTCACCTACTCAAGAGTTTTTGGCGAAGGACTTCGAAATTTTAAGCCACGGTCAAGTGATGAGGATGACACCTGAGCTTTCACCCATCTTTCCTAATTACCACACCAACTTAAGAACAAATTTCGAAAAAGGGAGTTTTTATGACATAGTTAAAGAAATCACTCACATCGCGCGCATACACACACACACATAAGTGCTATCGTCCATGGGGATGAAGTTATTCACTCGGTAAAAGCCCGTGCAACCCCGGGATAAGCGGAGAGGAAAGAAGCAAAGAAGTCAAAGTAATTTCGAAAAATAATATTGGAAGTGATGATTTTGTTAAGAGAAGGGAAAATGTTAAACGAGAAAGCCATGATACGCACTCACGGGCCATGCACTCACATCGTACGTGTCACACCCACACAGAAGTGCTGGCGTCAGAAATAAAGGAGGAAATTAACATGGGGATTAAATTATACCCTCAGTAAAAGCCCGTGCAACGCCGGGCCGGGTCAGCTAGTATATATATAAATTTAATTTAATTAATTTTTTAAATCATATATAACCTTATTGTCCCTAAGATAATGGTAGTGTGGTTACAATTTTTAATTTATTATTCTATTCTTTTCATACGTTTGCTAAGTGCTACCATTCAGCCATTCCTATGCTTTGAATTTGCATTTGGGTCCAGAATCTGGCAATAACTTGTTTATTGTACTCAAATTTAGCACGGGCTCTGCATTTTTGAATGCAATTTTTGGTAAGTTACCTTTTTCTCATAATAGATTTAGATTTTCTATCCATTTTTTCAATAGGTTTTTGCTCAGTACTATAAACAGAAAGGGAGAAGGTTGGCTGGCTACAAAACATGTTCACCCCCCCCCTTTATATAAATTATTTTATATATAAGTTGTCCTAATTCCTAATTCAGCAATGTTTATAATACTGTATCATCCATACTTTTATATTTTTTTTATATTTAACTCTATTATTTTAATTTTTCATGTATCCTTTTAAAATCTATTGTCTTGTTATCTTGCAATTTCAATTCTTTTCAGTTTTGATCATGTTTATTCATCTCTCTCTTGCAGAAAAATTATGACTATATATATATATATATACATATATAAAGTATTTTTCAAATTCGAAACACAAATGCCTGCCCTAGAGCCGCCACTGAATCAATTATTAACGTCACGTAGTAAGGCAACACGTGTATTATTGACGCGTAATTTCAAATCACGGTTAAGTGACCAGGACAAATTCAAGGGCTTCGAGGCTTGCCAGATTAAACTTGCATCAGGCCATCTACAAGGCAGGCCTTTAATGCAACCATTGTTCAACAGTACACGATCCCGAGTTCGTTACGATAACCTACACCGCCACTGGTCGTCCCTCCGGTATAGTGGTTAGAGACGCTGACTGCTGTATATCGTAGGGCGGGGGTTCGAATCCTGGAGAAGACATAGATGTTTGTAAATGTGTAGTGCCTTTGCGGCAGGGTGGTTGGTGGAAGGGGAAGAGAGGGGGAGGCCCCTGACCATCCCTAGGGTATTCTTCCTTAAAATTGGGGTGGAACCGAGCCAAAACGTGCTGTCACCTGAATGGTGCTCAAAGCTACGGAAAACTTTAGGTGTGCATCTTGCCCTTTGCCACGATGGATTTCGTGGGCCTATATCTGACATCGTCAGATAGGTGACATTAGGAACAACAACAACTACAGCCACCGTTTGAAATTCGAAGGCACAGATAATTTAGCATGACTTGATTTTTATTAACGTCGTACTCTAAACAACGCAAGGCCTTTTAAAGTCGCATTTAATAGTATCAGAAGGCGATTAGCAACAGACCGCGTAATTCTGAACCGCGATCAAGTTACCTGACTTGACAACCCACTTTTCAAACTTCCACACTATGCCAAGGTTAGGACTTTGAGCCTATGCAGATTTAACCTGCTATCCGTCTCTATACGTTGGTTAGTTTGTGGTACCAAGACTCGAGCCCATTACCCGACAGAAGCAATGCTGGACACGAGCTCGTTATCATACCCGCTTATTTGCAGCGGCCCCCCGTGGGGTAACGGAAAATATTAGGACCCTCCTTCAAAGTGAGGTTTTTTTGCCCCCAAGCCGGATTTTACGAAGAGTAAGTACTTGGTGTGTCAGTCAGAATTTGGGCTCCCAAGAGTCCTGCCCACCACTCAATGCGGGGGTATACTTTACGCCACTGGTGGTCCCATTCGAAATTTGAAAGCTAAAAGAAGGAAAATATTGAGAAACACTTGCTAAACGGGTAAACTGAAATGGTTTCATGTTCACTGTGATTGTGCGGAGTAAGTAATGAATGAGCGAGTGTTCTTTTTCCATCGCCACGCCTTCAACAACGCTCGAAACGATTTAACCTTTAGCCGGCGTTGTTACACCTCGCTGGCGTTACTACACTACGATCTTTCATTTACATTTATTTATTTTTCACTTATATTTTTCAAGTGGAACTTGAAAAGCCGACATTGTGAGCTACCTTATAATTTACCGCAGCATTAGCCTTCTTTTTTCTCTATCTTTTCTGATTTTTTTAGTTTCTCTAACTATCGTTTCCGCTCTCTTTACTCAATTTTGATTCCAGTTTTCAAGTTAATATCCCGCTTAAACTATACTTTGTATTGTGATAAAAAAATTTCCAAAAAAAAAAAAAAAGTTAGCCCCCATCTAGTCTATTACTTATAAATATAGTCTATGTGATTTATTCACCGCTTCAGCTTTCGAGGAGGTAAATTGACTTGATCCTGTAAAACTCGTTTCACTGCAAATGATTTAGCGGGGAGGATAAAGAGTATCGTCGTGCTTTAGCACAGTCCAAATCTAAAATATGTTTCTTTCTAATGCTCTGAGCTATCGTAAGAGATCATTTAATAATTATTTATAGTTTAAGAACTGCCGTATACAAACATAAACTATTATTATAATAACATCATTCATGATACACATAATCACGACATTCTTAAAGAAGTAAAAAAAAGAATATTTTTTACTAGCTTTCAATATTTTTTAGAGCTATATAATTGTAATTTTTTTTTGTGTATACAAAAAGGACATTTCAAAATCATATACACATTTTTGTTTTGATTGATTGTTAGCGAAGCTACTCGGGGCCTATTGGCGACGGACCTTATAACTCTAAATCGCGGTCAAGTGACGAAGATGACGTCTAAGTTGGCACATTACTCCCCGAGCTTTCACATCACGTTAGCGTTGACAATATGGGCCTCAATAATTTTAACTTTTACCGGTCCCTCTACATAATGGGACTTTAATGACACCAGGATTCGAACCCAACACTCGACTGATACAGCTAGAACTATCGTCTACCGGGGCTAATATCATATGAAGGAAAAGCTAAAGGGCACAACAATCAATTAAATCTTGATTCACAATTTTTTTTTTCAGTTTAAAGATTTAAGATCAAAGGTGAGTAAGAAACAAGCAAAGTAATTTTTTTGAGATCATGGCATGCTAAATTTTGCTACAATGTTCTACACATTAGTGATTAACATCAAATAAAAACTTACATTAAGATTGGTAAAAAAAAAACGATAAAACCAGCTTTGAAATAAATGTATCACTTACAAAAATAAACAAATTAAATACTGAAAATCTTTAAATTGTTCTATATATTTGGCGCGAGCAAAATATTTAAATATCATTAGGTTGTCCTGAAATTTTTTTTCGAATACACACACAAAAAAGGAAATTGAATGCGGAAGATCGTATTACCTTTAGAGAAATATCGACAGGTCAACTGATAAAAAAAACTCTGTGCGATTCTAGGATCTAAATTCCGTTATGAAGATTTGCAAGAAATTCTGAAAACTTTAAACACTGTAATCGCGATGGTCTTTTGATCTTGAAATAATGAAACAAGATCAGAAAAACAGAATGAAAGTAGGTTGGTATAGTATGTCACGGATGAGTGAACTTCATATACGGAAAAAAATTTGTACATTTATCTCGATGACCGGATGATTTATACTTTTTATATAATTCATTAATAATGCGAGACGGATATTGCTATTTACGCAATGGTGACATTAAATTATTAAGAGGACAAACAGTCTTCGGAAATTGACAAGTATAAATTGAAAATATTTTTCAGACAGTTTACTTCTGTATCGGAGCACTTTACACTTTGTTTACTGAAAACTTTGTTTTTGAATGCATAGTTAGTTGGCTCTGTTTCATTATTCTATGAAAAACAAGATACGTTACAAAGTCTTTATTTCTAATGATTAGTATTATTGCACACTAGTGCTATAATTAGTGCGAGTTACGTTTAAATCTTCTGTAAAAAGGGCCGTCAGAACAAAATCTCCACAATCCTCCTCCCCTTGTATATGCCATTACATACATTCTATAACAGAGGTGACCAACCCAAATGACTTCGCGGGCCACTTCGGACAAACATTATAATCCCGAGGGCCACACATAAAAATATACATCTTTATATTAGATTTGGACTCATTATAAACATTTTTTGGAGTAAAAATTTAAAACACATTGATATATTATTATTGCTGCTTTCATTGTTTTTCATATATACAAACATCGATAGTATAATAATAATAATGCAATGATTAAATAATGTTTAATTTATTCAATTAGCTAAAAATTTGTTTCTCAACTCTTTCACTTAGTTTTTGTAAGGCTATCTCAATTGACGTTGCAGATTTTCTTTTGTTAAGTTTGAGCACAGTTTACGCTTGATGAATTTCAATTTCGAAAAAGAACAGATTCACAGTAACAGAAGCAACGTGATAAAACAGAAACAGTTATAGCATTTATCCATTAAAAAACTCTGAAAACAAAAATATTGTACAAAATCGACGAATTTTGTAAAGTTGTAATGAATCTCGTGGGCCGCAAAATTGTTCAAGGAGGACCATATGCGACCCCCGGGACGCGGGTTAGCCATCCCTGTTTTATAACACAAGTCGGGACGCATCGAAAAGAATCCAAATGGGCCAAAATTGTATACGCACATACCTTACGATAGAATATGCAAATGATTAAATTGCAGAATCCAATAACCGACCAGCTAGAGCTACAGCACAATGCAACGGAGCATCGAAATGGTGTACAAAACATAAAACATACCAATGCTTGGACATAACTTCCATGAAAATGTGGTTCCGTCGACACACATGGACGGTACCAATACCTAGCAAATGAATTTGTGAATAGTATCAGCAGATGTCACCATTTGAGAGAAGACACACAATCGCATTAAATGAAACAGGATGTCATATCGCAGGATTGTTTGAAGTTTGGGTGGGAGTGATGTTATCATTCGACGATGTTGGTAGGAATGAAAGAACCATGGGCGTACCATGGTCAACCGAGAAAAACTACAGAACACCAGGAACGAGTAATAGCCCAATCGGTGCTCTCAGCACCTATCTCATCCTTATCAGCACTTCAATGTGTAACCAGGACATCAATTTTGACTGCAATGGTCCTCGATAGGCGAATCAGCGAATGGGGGCTAGGGTCACTTCGGATTCCTAGATTCACACATTCGACCTTAATTCTTACGGATTGTAGAACAATTATTTTCCGTGAAGAGTTCCGTTTCGAATTGAATCCCGATGATCAGTAAAGACGTGTCTAGAGATGTTCAGGACAATGATGGAATCCTCACCGTCATCTACTACTTAGCCCGACATGAGTAATGGTATGAGGTGCCATATCCTTTGATGGATCTCCTTTGGTTGTTATCCACGGCACTCTTAAAACAAGATGGTACTTCAGCGAGATTCTATACCTCGTAGTTTTGCGGACCCCTGGACTTATATTTCAGTAAGATAATGTCCAGCCACACACACAGCACATTTTTTACTGCTTATTTTCATGCTTCTTCCCCACTTTTCTTGCCCGTACTGAAACTAATTTTTCATTCACATATCATCACGATATGTCGCACAATTTTATATTTTAAATATAAATGTCTTAGGAATATCTTCCAGAAATTTATATTTACAGGCTATGAGAAATGTTTTAATATGAACTATTTCAGTGCAATAAGCGGTTGTTAACCGATATTGGATCTTTTAACGCGTTCAGTCTAATTGACCCATTCAGATCAGAGGCGGGTAAAGAGTAAGAGAATATTAACGTCGCACTGATTAGCAACACGAGGGCTTTTGGCGACGGTCCACGTAATTTTGAACCATGATCAAGTGACGCGGACGGCACCTGAGCAGGTACCCCTCTCCTAACTACCACACCACACCAACGGGACGATGTTTGAACTCTCGACAGATTTAACGTGCATCGTTCCCCTACACGGCGGGTTTTCAGTGGTACTAGGATCGAACTCATGACACGCTAGCCATGATCCGATGCCTAGACCACTCGGCCACCGCGGCCTCCAGATCAGAGGTGGATTAAGGGGCTCCAAGTTTGATAGATTCCATTTATATATATATATAAATTCGACGCACAACAAAAAGGTCTTAACTGATATTGAAACCCGTATATGAGTCGTGTTGCAGCCCTAGCTATCATTTTTCAGTATATCTGTATTGTTGCAATCAATACAAATTTTTTGCGTGCGTTTTTTTTCTTTTTGCCCAAATTTTATTTCGAACAAATGAATACTATTTAAATCACAAGTCAAACAAGTTCATTTTTACTCCTTAGTTACTCTTGGCTACAATTCACACTGATGAAAAAAAATCCCAACACCAAGAAAAAATATTGTCGACTAATGCTCAGTTTTAGTTGTGGATGAAACTGTCATTCTCATCCAATGATGTCCCATTCATGCCCGATTGGAGAAAGATCTGGTGATCTAGCAGACCAAGGCAACACGTTGTCACTCTATAGAACAAATTGGGTTACAACAGGTAATGAGCACGTTATCTTGCTGGAAAACAACCCTTAAATAATATTTATAAATCGAAGAGCAACAGTTTGAATCGCCAGATTGATGTTTAAGTTTGCTGTCAGGATGTGTGATTTAACCTCGAGAGTGCTCCTACAATCAAAGAAAATTATCTGGCGCCAGACCATAATGTAGGTGCAGGCCCAGTGTATCTAGGTGGCAGAAAGATTGTTTGCAGGCGCTGACATGGACTTCCTCTAATCAATATATAGCCATTACTGCAATGGCGTAACATACATCCCTCAACCCCCACAACAAGAGGGGGGGTTGCAGAATTCTAAGGTCTCAAAGCTTTACTGACATCAACTATGGCTTGGGGCCCAAAACCTGACTTTGCAGGAGGTCCCTGATATTCTTTATTACACCACTGCATCACTGGCACCAAGAGAAAAACATCTTTGATCGGAGAACACAACGCATTGCAACTCCACTCTCCAACGATCTCTAACGTGACATCAATGAAATCACAGATGTCAATTATTTAGAGCTAATGGTTTGAACGCTACAGGGTGTCCGGCTGGGAGCTATTTCTCAAACGATAGATTTGTTACAGTTCACTGTGTCACTCTGGTGCCGGAAAAAACTGTAATTTCTGCTGTAGATGCGCTATGTTCCCTAGCCATGTGGTGAATACTGCGGTTTTTTCTGTCAGTGGTGATCCGTGCTTCAATGAACCATAGTTTTTTCTTGAGGTAGTGCCTTTCCGGAACCATTGTGGCCAAAAATCAGGCATAATGGAAACATTCCTTCCAAGTCTTTCTGTAATATCGTGGAAAGAAAATCCACCTTCTCGTAGCCCTATTACACGACCTAGTTCAAACTTAGGGAGCTGTTGATAATGGCTTCTTCGTCTTCTTAAAGTCATTTTGAACTAATATCAACTCAAGATGTCAAATTTCAACGATAAATAATACTCACGAAATTTTATAGTGCGTATTTGAAGAACACTTGATTCACATCCTCCACGTGGCGCAACTAGAGCCACACTTATGCACCTAACGAGAAATTTGAACACTGGCGTAGCTAGTTCTGAGTGGGCCCTGTATCAAAATTCTTTCGATGCCCTTTTTTAGGTAGAAGAGGCCTTTTAGTAGGACTGTAGTAACACATATTGGGACACCTGTAGCTTGGGGCCCCGTATCAATAACATATCTCATATAGTGGTAGCTAAGCCCCTGAATTTCAGATATGTAAATAAGCCTACCAAATTTAGTCGATATAGCACAAATCCTTTTTTGTGATGGGATATTTATTTCCATCAGTATATTTTACTGATGAAATAAAATGGTTACGGATGAAAAAGATATTTCTAGTCCAAAGCAATCTATTTCAAGTTTGCTGAATTTAGACCTTAATAGCAAAATAAAGATTATTAAAAGTGGTCTTGGCTGAAATCTGTGATACGAATGAAAAAAACACACACCACAATACTGAAAGCTATTTTCCTGTTGAAACAAATGGAAAATATGAAACTTCCCTAATGATCATGATTGAGAATACCATACCCCAGGAAATAAATGCTACTAGCAAACCAATGCAACAAGTTGATTGTGTGTGTATATATATATATACATAATTAAAAAAGGATCTAGCTTACTAAAATCTCTAGTTGGTGTGGTGTGGTAGTTAGGAAAGGGGGTACCAGCTCAGGTGTCGACTGCGTCACTTAAGCATGGTTCAAAATAACGCGGTCCGTCACCAAAAAGCCCTGGTGTAACTGAACAGTGCGACGTTAATATTCACTCACTCACTAAAATCTTTAGAAAATTATATTGAAAATTTCAGAAATGAATTTGGATAGATGGAACAAAGGGCAACTGATTTATCAGGGCTCTCGTTTAAAGAGGAAGCTTGACAAGCTCGTGGGCAGTAAAAGAAAAAAATTATTCTTGTGAAAGTCAAGAAGTCCATTATGAAATTTTGAAAGAAGGGAATATTTCATAGTGAATTTATTTTATGTCATATGCGATAGGTCAAAAGCAGAACTATACCGAAGAGCTGAGTTTTATCAAACTGTTATAGAACACTTTATTGTATTTTTGACGGGAGATTATAACCTGAAATTAAAAGGAAAGCTACACAAAAATTAAAGGAAACTTACAAAGATGATATGAATATTTTAATTTTGACGATATGAATTGGAACAAGAAATGAAACGAAAACAAAGATACAATGAAAACCCCATCTAGAAATTTATCGTGTTGCAAGAGAAATCTTAATGTAGAAATAAGCAGTGCCGGCTTAAGCTCATTTCGGGCCCTGGGCGCAGAAGATCTACGGGCCCCCTTGGCACTGGTATATCCAAGTGTTTTTTTTAAATAGCTGGTGTTCTTAAAATTTATTTCAAAACAACTATCGAGTTTAAAAACGAGGTTATAATATTCGAAGCAAATAATTAAAAAACTTTTCCATACATTTTATTTATTTAATCAAGCAAATTTTGAAAGAAATTATTTTACATTCGTGTTTATATCATAATCTTTTTTTCATTTTCTGAAGTGTGCTGTAAGAGAAGTATATATGTTAGTAAGTTATGCTAAAAGTTATGTGTGTTTACAAGCAATTCTACCGGATATCCCATTACACACGTAAATATTTGGGATGACATGAAGATTTAAAGAACGAAATGTCAGCTCTAGTGACATCCTTGTCACTTGAAGATGTTTCAAAATTACGAGATCCATTACCAGTAATGTTTTACGTTAATAAAGAACAAATCAATGCCAGGGCAAAAATCAATTTCCCATTCTGCAGGTGTAATGTTTATCTATGAAATTATATAGTAGAATGGGATGTTGCTCACACACACACACACACACACACACACACACACAACACACACACACACACACACACACACACACACACACACACACACACACACACACACACACACACACACACACACACACACACACACACACGATTCATTAAATTCATAGTATATTTTTTAAATAACTTGCGGTTGTAATTAGAAGGGATAAAATCTCTGAAGGTTCCTTTTTTCTTAATTACGATCCTACAATTCAAAATACATTGTTTTGATATAGATAAGTAGATTGAGAATTCTGTCATCAAAGTGGAATAATTTATTATTTCTTTTTGAATAAAAGCTACATAGTTTGTACTTGTATTTTCTTTCGCATCTTTGGACTTCTTATTTAGTGGAATCAATAACAGTAAAATGTGAAAAGCGAAAGGAATGCAAAACAAACCATAAAAGTCCGGCTTAGAAATATGTTCCAATTTCCCATATTAGCAGACGAAAATTGAAGGACTTTTAAATGTGCCATTA
>BMAO01028356.1:0-36572 GCA_019973975.1 Trichonephila clavata
CAAGATCAGGACAAAATATAAATACAATATAATTCATTTAAAATAACAATTAATATACAATCATATTATTTATGGATAGTATTTGTATTTACTTAAATTTCAATGTACTTGATTTTTAACATTATTTTAATTGTTTGCATCATTGTCATCATTAATTTCAACAATACTTAGACTTTTTGTACTTTCAATTATTTCATTTTGTTCTAAAAAAGATACAATAGGCTTAGGGTAACTAAAGTAAAAAAGGAAAATGTTTGATTCAAATTTATCTAAGTATAGCGTAAAAACCGCATCGATCGTCGTTTTATATTTTGTAGTACTGAATTTTCGATCATTGGACATATTTAAATTGTTTCATTTAGAAATTCAATTAGTGGTAGATTTTTATCATCTGCAAAGTTAATATTGAAGTCTCCACTTAAAATCATCGGTACATTATCATAGTTTTCGCCAAATCTTTTTCGAGTATTTCAGAACCTTTTTTTTTATAAATCATCAAATTTTCGAATAAAAATTGTTGTATCTGTCTCATAGATTTTCCTGGCAAAATATAAACGGCAACCATTAATATGTATTGCCCATTCTCGGAATCGCAGCGAGCAATGTACAGTATATACACATGGAACTTTTCACTAAATCCATTCAATTTCCCTTATAAAATATACACAGCACTATACGTCAGCTGTATAGTTACAGATACACTGCTATAAGCATTTCGATGACGCGAACGCACGAGATTTCACCCATCCAAAAAGTGTCTAAGGCGAACAGCACACTGCGCATGCGCCAGTCAGAGCATGTCGGTGACGCGAATTCATAAGATTTTCCCTACCAAAAAGTGCTCAACGCCGCTAAAAAAGTTTTTACTTCAAAAATGTGATGATTTTTTTGCAATTTTTTTTGTAAAAAAAATTGTAAGGGAAGCGGTTAAATGCTACATGAGGCTTTTATAGTGTGAATTTCAGTCATCAAATTAAACTTTTTTTAATTACGGTAGAATCTGAAAAGTTGCTAAAGTTTTGCTCGCTAGTACATCAAGTGCTGCCAGTGTTTAAGCCGTGAGCTTTGGAAAATATGTTGTATATTAATTTTTGTAGGCCAGTAAATTAATATACAAGTCTAATTATACTTAAAACTTCAATTTATTTATAAATTACAGCATATTTTTGTGTTTGATTAGGAAAACAGTTTAGTGAAGATATGATCAACAATTCATAATGGAAGTGCATTTAAGTATTTTTCCAAGTCATAGTCTAATAATTACAGGAACATGAAAAAATATTTTCAAATTATCTATTGAAAAATATTATTTTGAAAACTAAATAAACACTTTTTCCAACTAAAAACTAACTAACATAGAACTTTAAACTAAATAACGCAGAAAATTTTTTAAAAAACATATCAATCGTTCTAAAAATGAAATTTAGCTAAGCTTAACTCAGCAAATGTTATTTTTTGTAATTATTTTGTATACCAAACCAATTTCTTGTTGATATTATAATATTAGAATAAGTTTATATATTTCATAAAATTATCAGAGCATGGTGAAATTATCTAAAATATTCAACTAGTTTCTTAATTAGAGAATTATAAAATTATTAGCTTCGTAATGCAAAAATATAAAAACTATTATTATGCATAAAAAAGTTATCTTAAAGATTTAAAGTATCTGACTACGTTTGGAACCGTGATTTTGAAAAAAGAATATAAATGAAGAATTTTTTTAAGAAATTTAGTGTCACTTAAATTAGAATATACATATAAATTTGCTTGAATAGTATTAATACAAGAAAAAATTGTTATAAAAGCATTTTTTTCTTAAAAGAAGAATGTTTTAAAAAAATTTGTCATTTTTTTTTTTTTGCCAAAAAATTGCATTTAAATAATTTTTTATTGTGATAGTATTCTTAAAATATTTTTATATGCATATTCTAATTCAAATGATAATAATTATTAAAAAAAATTAATTGGTTCAGAAGCTTTTTCGAAATCTTCCAACTCGATCCGTTCTTTTTACTAGAATATTTGTTGCGGCTAAGTTGGTATCAATCACAAGAAATTCTACTCACACTTGATTATATAGTAAATTCCTAAGGAAATATCAATTGTTTGTCGTCAATGTCACTTCTATTTACTTTGCATTATAGAAGAAATATTCTTCATTTACGTGCAAACCAGCTTTCTAACTGCAATACTTCGGCAAAGAGAGAAATAAATTCTAAGCCTTCTACGTAGAAATACATATATTAGTTAAAAACGGTTGACAAATCTGATATGGCTAGTATAATGCAATGCTAATATAATGGCGAGATGTGTAAATAGAAAATAACTGTCGTAAGCAATTTTCCGACATTTTCAGAAATAGGTAATAGTTAAACCCCTTATGGATAAAATGAAATTTTGTGACTTGTTCTGTTTGCGTTCTTACTAAACCTCTTGGGTTAAATGCTTTCTTTTTAACTATGAAAGGATTATAAAACCGCTTCTTGAAGAAAAACCATGATTTATGTTAATTTGAGTGCTGTTGAGTGCTATAGCGAAGGGAGTGTAGTTGGACGTAAGGCTGCTATTGAAGTAGGATTATTAGAATCAACATCTGAAAAAAGCCCTTGGAGTTCAGGAAGAAGATTTTTCGTCCGAGTTATCAAGTAATACCGATCAAGCCTGGACAAGTGCTATTACATCGGATCTTCAAGAAATGTAAGCGATTCAATTATTTGTTATAGATATTTAGGAGAGTGCTTAAGTTGACCGCTCCCTCGGGTTATGGCAATTCTTGATATTAATTCGAAAGGTAAATAAAAACATTAATTTTATTGAAACGGTTAATTTTTCGATATCTCTTACTTCCCCCGCAACCGCAGGCTCTCGATAAAGTCTAGGTACATTTGATCCGGGGCAAATGAAGGGGCTCGACGAATAGGTCAGTCATACCATCTCGGAAAAGGTGCAGGAACTTGAGTTTTCATGAGATCACGAGTGTACAGTGCGCAAATCGATTCCGACATATCCATTCCCACAAATACCAATTACCGTAGAGTGAATAAGCATGAGACAACGTTCTATTAATTCGTTTTTAACTACGGATAGAGAAACCACTGTAAAAGAGATCAACCGGTAATTTAAGGTTCTTGCATAAAAAAAATATTAGTAATCAAGCTATAAAGAATCTTCTCTTGGCTATGGGTAAAAGAAGCGATAATCCGAAGACGGTATCTACAAATGCTAATCACGCATCACAGTTCGCAAATATTAGCATAGGCACGGTAATGTCGTCACTGAATCCTAGGCATGTGGAATAATGTCGCGTTGACTGATGAAACAAGTTTCAGGCTGGTATGTATGAATACTGCGCAAATCCCAGGAATCGATGGATCTTCTCTTCGGAAGGCACTTTTGAAGCAGGTGGAAGTTTAATTGGAGATTGTTTTCGTCCTGGTACATGTAACATCGCTTCTCAAAAGTCAATGTTACCTCGATATTTTTGGCTTCATTTGCCCCCTGGGTGTGTGTCTCCATCATCCTAGTTTCCTTCAGTAAGAAAATCCATCATGTCATACTGGTGGGTAAGAGGTAGCGTTCCTGCCTCGTAAGCCGAATATTACGTGTTCGATCCCAACTGGAGTCGATAGATTTTCCGGATGCGGAAATCGATGGCACGCATGTCATATGATTATGTGGCATGTAAAAGATATCTTGAATATCAATTTGGCTCTGATATTCTCAGCAAAATTAAATCACTGCAATATTTAGCGTCCGACGAAAAATTTGGTAATGAAAGCTGTCACTGAAATGGCTCTCACTCTCATAGAGGACTTGTTGTGTATGCAAATGCTTGTGTGCCCAAATGCAGTCCCCCCAAAAAAAACACCTTCTATCTATGGCCTTGCTTTTTCGGCCATATGGGTAATTTGATCTTAATGGCAGGGAGAACATCTGGGATACCATCTTGAGATCTTCATGATCACTCTATCATATCTTCATGAATTGTTGGAGATTGTTGATAGTTTGAATTCCTAAACGCTTCCAGTATCTTGTCAAGTCCGTACCGATGCGAATCGCAACAGAAATCATGGTCAAAGTAAAAGTTTTTAGTACTATATGATATAAAACAGGAATTTCTCCTTCAATTGCTCAACATTAAGTGTTGTGACGTCCCAGCCACACAGCTGTGATTCGGCTTCTGTGTGTGTATGGTCACCCTGTGCGCAATGATAGTTGCACCTTTAAAAAATATTGTGAGGTGTAGTCTTGGATATTGCCCTGGCAACCTTTGATACGAAGAGGAACCCCTCTCCGCTCACGACCGGATGTAACCCGAAGCTAAAGACACCGACCGCTGTCACCCCCGAAACATAGGGAGGGCAGGGACAGAGAAGAGAGAGATAGTCTGAAAACTTTGCTAAGCACGGACGCTAAAACTCCTCCCTCACAAAACAACAGAATTTGGACTCTAATAATCTAATTACTAAGTTAACTTCTTCAATGCAAATTTGTAAATAATAGCTGTGACGTAATTAAACTTAACATTTCAATTAACCAATATCACGCTAACATTATTTGTCTCAAACGTTACAGTGTGTATATAAATATATAGTCTTATTTATATAATTAAGAACGGATTTTAGATTATTACTTTTGCTATGATAAATAATTAAAAGATGTACGGTTCTTATTTTTTATTTTTATTTTATGTAACTTTGTACATTAGAAGTTTCAAAATACTTATTCAAGTTTAAAGGCTTAACATGCTTCCTAAATGTAAATTTATATAGCCAGATGTATATATGTAAAAAATATTTAACGAAAAATATCTCTGTATCACAATAAATATTTTAGTGAGTAATGGAATATTTCTGATTCACACACACGTTGTAATTGTTGTAGCTTAATTATATTTTTTTAAATGCTTTTAGAATTCAGTGTGAAAGATAAATATTTTCCCTTCAATTATATTCCAGACACAAATTCTGGCAGATCGTTGTGCAAAAAAGAAATAAATAGACATACTTCCTAGGCAATTTCAGATGTTATTGCATGATATAAATAACATGACGCAAATTATCAGCATTAATTTAAGCCTATAAATGTTAATAACATGCTAAAAAGAATTATAGAGGAAGTCAAGCTTCTTTTAGTGTTAATTAAGAGTGACATATGGCAACGATAATTATGGCTGACATGAAGATTTTCATCATGGAGTGAAAATCACTATTTTATCAAGAGAGACAATATTTATCATTTTATTAATTGCGTAATGAAAAGCATATTCAATGCTCCATGTGTTAGGATTGAGTTGCAACATTTAGTCTTCCCTTTAATCGATTTAAGACTGAAATTTTTCATTACTTGCAAAAAATTTCTCAAAACGACTTGCAATATTTATAAGAATGATTTAATTTTCTTGAAACTAAATTTTGAAAGAGACATTTTCAAATGGTATAAATTTACTTGTTGATTAACAGTATTAAGAGAGTTTTGTGGGTTCTTTTTTTTTTTTTTTTGCATTTGATACAAAAGGGTATCAATTTGAATTCTAGGATGAGTGAGAGTTTGTAAACATCACATTAAAAAGCAGTGGCGAAATGTACAATCCCGCAACCCCGCATCGTGGGGGTTCAAAGCCTTTCTGATACCAAGTACGTACCCTCTGTAAGATTAGGCTGTAGGCCGATAATCTGACTTTCCAGGGGTTCTCTAATATACTCTGTTACGCCACTGCTAAAATAATCAGAATACCCAGGGGAACCAAACTCCCCAGAAAGGGGCTTAAAGCTACAAACCAGCTCCCTGGGAAGCACCCTCCCCTTCCCCAGAGGGCTATTGGCGACGGATCTCGGTATTTTGAATCTCTGTCCTGTGACGAAGACGACACCCTAGCTGGCATTCTCTTTTCAAACTACCACACAAACGAAAGGAAATCGACAGACTACACGTACATCACCAACCTCTACACGGGTGGATCTTCAGTGGCACCAGGACTTGAATCCGCGACACGCCGGTCACGAGTTCGGAACTATAACCACTAGGTTACCACTGCCTTGAAATGTAGGGATGAAGAGACTAATAAAATAAATCTGACCAAATATTAAAGCACAATGAGAATTTATATTAGTACAAGGGGTCATCACGTAAAGTTTTAATTATCACTAAATTTATGGAGAAAGAAATTTAATTTTTATTTATTTTTATTAAAAATTCACTATATAATCACCATCCTGAGTTATACATTTTCTCCAGCTTGTTTCTTGACCTTTGGAAGGCTGTCATTGTAAGACTCAGTAAACCGCGTCAAAAGACATTGTTTCACCTGTTCAATGACGTCATAAGTGTCATTAAATATCCGACCCTGTGTTGTTTTTTGGGTTTTGCGGAAAAGAATAAGTCACTTGGAGCAATATAGGAAGAATAGGACGGATGTACCAAAATTTCAAAGCCGCATCTTTTTGATTTCTCATCAATACCTCGAGATGTGTGATTAAGCACCTCTAGACAAGAAGACATATATATTCAATACGTTTTGAGTAGGAAAAATGAAAAAAAAAATGTTGACCAAAGAATATAAATAATGATGCAAAAAAAATTTTTAATTAGCAGTAATACATTTGAAAAGAGGAATCCAGGAAGAACAAGCCATAAGATATCAGCAACGTATTGTCAAATTATTAAAATTGTATACAGGGTCTATCGAAATTTGGGAACTAGGTTGAATGAATTATTTGTAAATTATTATTTCAATTTTTACTTTAACGAATGTATATGATACACACACACACACACACACACACACACACACACACATTATTAAACTAATTTTAAATGCAAATTCCTTAGCGACAGACTGAAAAAAAAAAGAAAATAACTTTCCTTTCTCAGGTTTTTTTAAGTTACTAAAATATTGCATCAAATTTCAAAAAGCTGAAGCTATTTATCCTTCATTTAAATCAAAATCACTGAAGCATCTTTGTCTTGTTAGATGATTACGAAATATGCTTTTTTTTAACAAAGGAATTGGTTAATTGCATAATACATAGTGCAGTGATTCTCAACAACTGTCCTGCGGCACTTTTGTGAACCACCAAATTCTTGAAATGTGTCACCAAATTCCTTTAAAGTTATTAATTATACTCTGAGGAAAAAAAAATCCGGAAACACAAATCATTCGGCTTTTTTATAGAAATAAACTATTCATAAAATTGTTTTTGAACATTTGGCAACACTAGAGGAGAGAGTAAAGGCCTTATCACACGTACACGTTTGGTGCAATTTTTGGTCCAATTCGTGCAATTTTTACTCCGTTGCCATAGCAATGACTTTCGAACAACTTTTTACCAGTGAGCTGAGAAAATTGCTTGAAATTTCAGCCAATGGGGTTCTTCGGCGCCCTATGTCATAAACAAGATGGCGGTAACGATGGTAGCTTCGCATCAAACGTATCGGATATGGCGTATAATATTTTAATGGTGTACAATATTTTAAACAGAATTTGCTCCATTTCTGTTTACCCCCATTAACAAAAGCGTGAGCGGAATAAAAAAAATAATATTAGATGGTCGTTTTCGAAGCAGAAAAATTGGCGAGTAATGTTTCAATGTCGAGAAAGAGCGTGGCTGACGTCACAGCATGTCGTTTTGCTTACGGTAACCCTTCTCCCTAAGATTCGGTGAAAAGTTGGGCTAAAAAGTTGTATGAAAAATTTACGTGTGATACCGCCTTTATTCATTACTTCCAAATTTAGATACAACAAATTCGATTCGTTGTATTGTGATTCGAAATGAATTTGTGATAACGGATACATCTGTATAGGAATTAACTTTGAATGAAGGGGAAGAAGCTAATTTCACTCTGTAATAATCGAGATTTAATTTCTAAACATTCTGAAGACTCAATCAATTCATTTTGGATTAAAATTAGAGGTGATAATTCCATAATAGCCACACAAAAAAAAGCTTTAAAATTATTGTTACAATTTTCTACATCATATTTGTGTGGATTCAGATTTTCAACATAACAAATATAAAAATGAAAAGAAAAAAAAAAGATTGAAACTTTTAAAAGCAGATAACGAAATGAGAGCGGCAATATCATTTTTGCGACAAAATATAAGAAAAATTATGAAAAATCATCAAGCTCAGATTTCACATTAAATGTATTCCTGTACTTAATTACTCAATGAACGTTTTGTTGTCTTTGTCGTACATATTTTATTTAACAATGAAAATTATCATCATAAACTAATTTACATAGTATGTTATAAGCAAGTAAAATTCTTTTAAACTTATTTTTTGTTAGTGTGCCCCCAAATTTTATGAAATTCTTAAAAGTGTACCACCATTTCAACAACAAAAAAAAAGGCTGAGAACAACTGTCATAAAATGTCAAAAATTAATTAAAAATAAATAAAGATTTTCACTTACTGTTTTTTATGTTCCATAAGGAAAAGATTAAAGTTTCTGTTTTATGCAATGTAAGCAAAATGGTGCAACGTCCCCATTTTTCAACATTTTCGTTTCAAAAGGGCTTCACCGTGAGAACAAATGCAAGTTGCAGCATAGTTTATTAGCGTGTTTTTCACGTAGTGGAACAAAAGCGCTATTAGGACGCAAATTTCGTCTTCGTTCCATATTTTGTCGTACCTTTTCCTCAGCCAATAAGCAACCAATTTTTTTTTTTTTAACATTTATAAACCCCGTGCACCACCGAACGTATAACACGGGGGTAAACAACCCAGACAGAAGAAAGGATTACAACACAAACATCCATGCCTTCTCCGGGATTCGAACCCAGTCCCTGCGGCACCGCAGTCAGCTTCACTGACCACTATACCGGATGGGCGGCTAAGCAACCAATTGACCTCCGTTTTTCGGCATTGGGTCGCATTTGTGCCCTAGATGAGCCGAATCATATTTAAATTTAATAATTTTTATGTTATTTTTTTTTAAGTATAGTACTACTTTCTGTTAGTAAAAAGTTCATTAGTTGCATTATTGTAAAATACAACATGTGAAAAACGCGCTAAAATTACTTGGCCATGCCAATGATTGATATCTTGTCGAATTTATATCCGCAACATATGTACAGTGTAAATGGGGCATCCTAGAGTTCGGAAGTGATTAGGCTTGGCCACCCAGATCTCAAAACCTAACACCTTTGAACTTCTTGTAGGAAAACGTGAGAAACCTTGTTTACCGATCTACAATCAGAAACACTGATAAAATGGAAAATAGAATTACAGTGGCCATTCAGATTGTCGATCTCACATGCTTCATAGAACGTGGGTAAAAACTTCCTATAGACTCGATGTGTTAAGCGCAACTAATAGTGCGTACATTGAAATCATTCAATAAAACATTGCAAACAAAAATTATGCTTTCTTTATGGAACAAAAAAAACCGTAAAAAAATATCATTTATTTATTAATTTATTTTCGTAATTAATATTTGAAAATGTAGTCATACTTTTCAGTCACCCCGAACGATGTGGGAAAAAGTGAGGGTGACATAATACTCGTACTTGTAAGGACTGAGATGTTCTCTCAGTTCCTTTTAGAGCTGCGGGAGGAAAGGAAGGATAATCAATCATATCAATATTCAAACCATTTAGTGAACACACAAGTTATCAACACAATTCAAATAATTCAAACGAGAAGAGATGTTCTCAATCTAAGTAATATGTGGATTAAATAATGATGCGCGAATTATGAGAAGACTTTTAATATATATATATATATATATATATATATATATATTGAACTTCTTGTGTATCAGGATCAAATCTACTATCCTAATTATCTAGCAATAATTGACCAATCGTCACTTTAATCCTTTCAACTATCAAATCTCGGAAATACACAATAAAATGTATAATGCCTGATCAATAGCAATCTATCCTTCTTACATTCTCTATCACTAGCTTGAAAACCTAGACTATATATATCCGACCTAATCTGAATTCTCAGGTTTTCTTCTTCAGAGGGTTGGCTGTGAGTAAACTCGAATTGATAGACCAAAGATTTCCCAAGAGGATTTTTTTAAGAAAGGACGTGGATAGATCCATCACATACTTATACAAATGCGAAATCAAATTTTTAATAAATAGATTTTTCTTTTTTTTATTGGAAAAGAAAGCAAAAAAAAAAATATTAAAAAATCGAAAAAAATAATACAATTATGTCGAAATTTCTTAATTCCAAGCTTTTGTATGATTCAATTTTTGGGAACAATGAAAGCTCAATTTTCATAGCAATTAGCCATTTACAAAATAGTTAAATGTGCGGATTATAAATAATTTTCTCCTCATTATCGATATTACAGTTCCTTGACTAATAATGGCATTTCGTCTTACTTGTTCAGATTTTATAGACAATTAGATGATTTTGAACGGAGCCTATAATAGGAGGCACCTGAAGAAGGTTTTTCAAAGAGCAAAAGGTCGCCGATTGAGCTTTAAAGGGATGGATATTCAAAGACGTCGGTAGCAGTTAATTATGTATCCTACATATTAGAAAAAGAAAAATTCTAGAAAACAAAGCATACAAATGTGAAACAGGATTGGCTGATTTTAAGACAGACCTATATAGCTCCAAAGGCATCATTATCTATGAGACGTGTTCAAATGAAAGTGTTTTCAATGTATTTTCGTGAAACAAACGCGATTGTAAAGGTGTATGTACCATGCACGTGTGTGCGCAAGTATATTTATGATAATTGCATTCGTAAAGACGTTGCATTCATTTAAAAATGGCTGGTGTGGATGCAACTGCATCGAAAACGGATCAGCTGGGCTGGCTGTATTAAAATTTTTAACACTGAAAGGGTGTGAGCCGGTGAATATTCATCGCAGAATGCTGGTTGTGTGCGGTGACACGTGTATGTCGAAGACCATGATGACGAGGTGGACGAGAATGTTTAGCAATGGTTGGCATTAGACATGGGATTTGCAGCGGCTCTGTCAGGCGTACAAAGTTGTGACAGAGAAGCTGATTACGGGGTATTGACACTGCAATCAAGGGAAATCGACATCGAAACATTCGTGATGTCGCAAATGAGTTCAATGTTTCCATCGGTACTATTCACAATATTGTTTCCAATATTCTGAAATATGGGAAAGTTTATTGCCAATGGGTACCCTGCATACTGTCTGAACACCACAAGAAAGCATCAAATGGGTCTGAGTTTAAGGCATTTGTTGCGCTACAGGAATGAAGGTGACGACTTTCTGCGGCACATAGTGGCAGAGAATGAAACCTGGTGTCACCACTTCCAACCGGAAGGGAAATTCATCAGCGTGCATCGGAAACATCCCGACTCACCTAGGCCCAAAACATTCAAAGCTCAGCAGTCAGCCGGGAAGGTGATGTTGACGGTATTTTTCGACATGCAAGGGCCCCTAGTCTGGAGTTCTGAACTGATTCCATGATCAACCGACACCGGTCTTTGCGGACAGAATTCGTAACATTCCTAAGCATTGGGACGCCTGCCTAAACGCCATGGGTGATTTGTTTTAACAAACTTAGTATGCATTCCCTCATTAGTTAGCATTTCCCTCATTAAATATTTTTGTTTCAATCTGTATATTTGTCTAATTCCGTTCCTATGCATCTTATGGATACACACCTTGAATCAATTTCTTTTGAACACCCCTAATATTATTTAAAGGTTTGTTTTAATATCGCTTTCGATCCTCTTTCTTATTTCGTTCGGTTCCATGGTAGCCGATCAGTCATAGTTATATCCTCGTTCTCGGCGTTGGCACAGTAGAGTCATGGGTTGCAATCATGATGGTAATTAAAAGTTCTTTGTGTAGCGAATATAATGCATGTTAACCCTGTCATGGCTCAAAGCTCTCACGTTGGCGTGGTGTGTAAGTTTGGACAAT
This sequence comes from Trichonephila clavata, assembly GCA_019973975.1. Classification (NCBI taxonomy): domain Eukaryota; kingdom Metazoa; phylum Arthropoda; class Arachnida; order Araneae; family Nephilidae; genus Trichonephila; species Trichonephila clavata. The sequence goes on from BMAO01028356.1 coordinate 11,878, forward strand.
GGGGTAAAACCTCATGTAAATCGTCCTTAAGATTTGATTGTGGTTTAAAATTACGCGGTTCATCTCCAATAACCCTAATGTGGCTTCCAAATATGACCTTGATATACAATCGATCAATCATCACTTCATTTGCCTTACGTTTAAAAAAGGATTAGGCTTACATTGTACCTATATTTCAGAAAGCATGCTGTAATAATGATGAATGGATTAGGACAGCGCAAATGCACCAAAGATTTTGGGCGCCATTTATTATGCAATATGGAAACGAAAATTATCGCATAGTTTGATTTTTTTAAAAGTTAAACTTCTTTTGGGGCGTTAGGGAAAAAGGATGAGAGTAAATTTTTTTGATGCACGCACACCGTCACGGATGTGACGACACGACACCGATGTACGTGAACACCCTTGTCAAAAAACTTTGGAAGTTACTGAGGGATCTTGGCTATATGGGTGTCGATCGAATTGGCGTGCCCTCCCACATGTATTTGATATCTGTTTGTGGTTGGGGGGGAGGGCTTGCACACTAAAATATCAGTCCTCCATGCTCTTCCTAAGAGGTAGGAAATTTTCTAACATGCCACTTTTTTGGTGCTAGGGGGCTGATATTTTGGGGATAGTAATAACTAATGTTATAAACCATTTCTGTTGGGAGGCACCCCCCCGGTGCATTCACCCCCCCCCTCTACAGCCTTTTGACCAATATCTCGGCACCCGAGCCTCACAGTCCATTCGGGCCTGGCTCATTCGATCTCTCTCTGTCTGCTCTTCCAGTTATTACAATTTCATACTCATAGGACTATTTCTTCCTTAGTTTTTAATTGTTTTATAACTTTATAACTTTTTTAATATGTTTAAATTCACAATATCTTGGCTCCTATTTGAGTCTCGGACTTGATATTTGAACCAACTATTCCACTCGTCCATACCCATCCTCTCATCTACTTCATTCCCATTATGTAGGCATGGGGAGAGCTTAAGCACTAAAATATCATGTTCCCATGTTAATCCTATTGGACGGAAAAATTTCACCCCCCCCCCCCAAGGAATTGAGCTTGGGACTTCATTTTTGGAGGTCCAATATATTTTCGTATTAGCGCGAGCTTTACGTGGAATTGGCCCCCTCCGGTGCTCCTCCCTTATAGGGCTCGAATAATAAATAATTCGAAGTAACCCCCAGTAATAACTCGAATCCTATGCTACTTTGGTAGACCGCACCGGCTGAATTCAATTGTTCTCCCTATGAGCATCCGAGATGTATTTTTGTTCAGGAAAACAGCCCCATTTCTCTCTTTAACCATATATATATTTAACATTTTAAAATTATTTTAAAGTTTTAAATTTTTTTAAATCTTCCGCATATCTTTGAGGATTTTTGAGCTTCGTTAATGAAACTCGGACCACAGGTTCTCGTTGAGCTCTTTCATCTGTTATAATTCGTGTGTAGATAGTGGGCCTAGGGGGGCGTTATCACTAAAATTAGAATACCCATGTAATTCCTATGGGGTTCGATCTTTTGATGACGTCACAATTTTTCAGAGATAGAAGGATGAAACTTTGGGATCACCTACTACTTTGTGTATCGTTGAGATGTACGAGACCATTTACGTAACAGTTGCTTCCACCCAGCGGGGGGAGTTAGTTTCGTTTTCCTTTCCAAAGCTAGCGCTGCCCCATTTGCAACTACAGACTCCGGACAGGTTCGAATGGATTCCTTTTGTGTTTCTCCACAACCAGGCCGAGTTTCGAGTTGGTGGGTGCCCTGTGCTTCTATTTTATTTAATTGTTTTAAAATTTTTTAATTATTTTAAAATGACCATAACTTGGGGACTCTTCAGACGGATGTCTTAATTTTCTCGGGAACGATTCTTTCCCCCGAGACAGTCAATGTGAGGTCTCAGGTGTCACATTCGGTTCCCCTCATCCCCAGATACAGTCTGCCGAAAACCTCCCCATGTTATTGATCCTATTGTCCTGTGCGGGGTGTTTAAATTTATTTAAGTCGTGATTATCTCGGGTTTGGCTGGTCCGATTGACTTAAGGTTGGTAACATTCAACTTTTCTCGTGGCCGCCTTTCTTTCTTGGCCCAGCTTGCCCCGCTCAAGAATTTTAGAAAGATTTTTTGACTTAGGTTGGTATCGTTGAATTCTGCTCGTGGCCACCTTATGTCCTTGGCCCAGCTTGCCCTGCTCAATATTTTTATTTTTATAACAAATGCAATACTTTTTACAATCTATAAAGTACCTATAACAAGTTGATTAAATTTAAATATCGTTTCAAAATATATTTTTCTAATAATGGAATGGGTTGCACAAAATGTCATTAATTGATACCAAAGAAGTATAACTTCTTACAAGCGTACATAAGTACACGCACACTTTTTTGTTGAACACACTGAACACACACATTTTTGTTGGACCTTTTTTTTATCACTGTATTAATCGATCTATTTTTTCTGGTTTTAATCGTGTTTTATTTACATTTTGGATAAAATTTACTTCTTTTTCTTTGTTATTTTTGTTGCTTTATTTTATAAATTGTTTCATTATCTTCTTTTTTACTTTAATTTATTAATTTGTTTTTAATTTTTTGTGATCAGCAACTTTTTTTATACATCATATGACTATTGCTTTCTTAAATGGAGGTTGAAGCGAATATGATAAGCAGAGACTTAAGCTACTCATTTTGTGATGAAGTCTTTACTCGCCCCTACTGTTTGAAAAGGCATTTAAGAGTAAAAACAGTTTATCATATAAGTATTGTCCTTATGAGTATGAGAAAATTATTCTTACAAGATGCTTTTAAAAAGTCACATTAGTTGACATACTTCTTACTTTTTTGAAAGAAAAAATAAAATTCAAATTTAGGTGAATTAATTTGCATTTTATGTATAAATTAAGGCTATATTTCTAATATACTTTAGGTTTTTATTTTCCTTCAGGTAAAGAAAAATTGAAGATATTTTAATGAAATTTGCATGACTCGTGCAGCCATCTAGTGAGAGAAAACTCAACTAATGCTGTCCCTACAGGAGAAAAAGGTACCGTAAAATTAATATTCACTCACTCCCCCTCAGCAGACCGTGGATGCGCAGTACTACTGCTCATTTTTGAAGCACCATCTCAGATCAACTTTGAGGGGGGGGGGGACGACGACACTTTCTGCAGAACGCCCTATCAATGTGCATGACCATACTCGGCCGCATACAGCACAAGCTGTGACTGATTTGTTCAAACGATGGGGCTGGGAAGTGGTTTACCACCCACCGTACTCCCCAGCAGTGGTGTAGCTTCTAATGGGCTAGGCGGTGCCATGCACCGGGGCCCTGAAGCTCAGGAGGGCCCTCGGACTCCGATCACTAAACAAGTCGAACTTGCAATAATTTTTCCCGCATTTAAGATGTAAATATAAAAGGTTGTAACATAATTATAATCAGAGCAACTCAGTTGGAAGTAATTTTGAACTATAGGGAATTAATTCCTCCCAAAATAAGCCATTTTCCTGTTTTAGTATTTCGCAATCTAGTACCTGCAATAGACTGATGTAATTTTGTCTCCCCCCTCCCCCCCTTCTCTGTTCTTTTGCAGGGGTATTTTTTTTAAATAATTAAAATAATGTTGTATCATATTTTCATGTCCATGCATATTTTTTTGTATAATTTCCTGCCTATTACGTGTCAAATCGGTCCTGGGTAATCATTAAAGTTTCCAATAGAAAACTCATACACATGCATATAATTAGAATGTAGCTTTACTTTCCTAGGTTCTGCAGAGCCCGATAAAGGGCTGATGTTAAATTTTTTAGCTATGAAAATAAAATACTTATATATTTTTATTTTTTTACTTGATAAAATCCAACCAAGGTAGGGCCCTAATTTTTTATTTTTTATTTTTTGCACCAGGGCCTTTGGATACCTAGCTACGCCACTGCTTCCCAGATCGAAACCCTTGTGACTTTGACTTAATTCCTAAGATGAAGGAACCATTTCGTGGCATTCGCTTCAAAACTGTTCTAAGAGATTTTTGCGGCAGTAGACCAGCCCATTCGAACATTCAACAGAACAGGCGCTGCTACAGGTATTCTGCAACTTCCACTTCGTTGGAAAAGAGTTATACACAATGCTGGCGACTATATTGAATGGCTGTAAGACATGGTGACATGAATCACTTTTGTTTTTCACATGTAAATAAATTATTGCCACCATTAAAGTTCCAACTCTTGTATTATTTATTATTCGAAGCCATCCACGACATCTGTGAACTATTTTTCTGTTGACATCCCCCCTTTCACCCCCTTCACGGTGAACTTTAGAAAAATTCTTTCTTAGTGCGCATGTACATCCTCTTAGAAAGATAATATCAAAATCTTATGTTTTTATCTTTATAGTTGATTTTAGAAGTGTAATAGATAAAAGGAACAGTTATAAGGCTGGACAACCAATGCTCGAGTTTGTTGGAGGCACCGAAGACTATAATTTGTTGTGTTGGAATTCTAACTCCTCTGTGTGCTTGGGTTGCTATATTTGGCTCTTTATAAATTATTGACTTTAAAAATAATTACAATTAAAAAGTGCAACAAATTGTATTATCATGATATGCTTTGTTGAGAATAATGCTAAATATTTCACTTTGTGTCGAATATAATAATCTATTATAAATATTGTGCGTTTATTGTTTATCATTTGACTACTGAACAATTTCAGTATTTTTCCAATATGTATTTGAATTTTAAAGTATAAATATTTTTCTTTATTTACTATGCACAAGTTAGAAGTATGGTATGTTTATAAAATAAATTAAAAAATTAATTTAAAAAAAAACATTAAATGTGTGTGAAACTGGAAAAATAAATATTGAACTGCAAATATATTGCAAACTAAAAATAGGAGGATAAAATATTTTGGTTTATTGATATATTTTTGATTATTTGCGAGTATTAATAAAATTTTATTAATCCTGATAATATTTGAATCAGGTACAGTAAGATATACTTGAAAATTATGTGATTCTTGTTACAAAATTATTTTAAGTTTTGAAGCTGAAATTAAATCATATTTTCACACACATTTAGAGCAATTTTTATAATATATATACATATATATATATATATTAATGATACAAGAGGAAAACTGTGTTTTTTATATTTATTTATATATTGACTGTTATATAATATGGTAGGAATTACAGGCATTACCTTTTAAATACTGTTTAGAATTAAAATTGTTTTCAGCCTATACATAACAAAAATTGACTTAAACTTCATATAATTTTTCAGTTAAAAAATAGCCCTAAATTATGTTTATTCTGCGATTTAGCTAATGTATAAAGGGGATAATTTATTTTTCAGTTATGTTCTTACTTTTCTCAAAATCCATGATAATCAATGCTCATAATACGATTCAAATTTCACACAGCTATGCGTAAAAGGTGATTAAAACTACAATTCTGTAGTATAAAGCTGAAAACAGTATATATATATATATATATATAATTGTTAAAAAATATAGTATTATAATCATTCAAATCTTCAATAATATTGATGTATTTTTTTTAAAAGTAACATTCATGAAATAAATTTTTTTTTAGCAATATTGAGTAGAGATAATTTTAAAATAAGTTTTAAGTATTTCAAAAATAATTATTAATGACATAATGGAAGGAAAATAATGCTAAATTTTCAAAATACCTTGATGTATATTGTGCTGGAAACGCATATTCCCTTGAAAAACGAGGTTTCGTTATAAGTTTTGATAGAAAAATCTTCTTTTTCATACAGAATTCTTTTTTAAAAAAATAAGATTTCTGTACTTTAATTATTATTACACGGACAGTGACTGTTTTTCTTCATTGGATAATAATTTTTGAAATAAAAATTTTAATTTGATGTATTGAGATACACAAATGAAATATTTGTTTCAAAAAATGAGATCGATTTCTTGGAAATTTTGTTTCAATGAAGAAAAATATATAAATTTTTCTTCCTCCTTTTTTTAATTTGGGGGTTGCTAGAAGAAAGGTTAATACATTTTTTCCTTCTCATGTTTAATCCTTTTAATGATATCCTTTAAATTTAATTATACATAATCCCAAATTTTCAGTGCTTTATTCGATTTTTCACTACTCGTTTCTTAGTCCCAAATTTATAGCATATATTTAGTGCATTTTTCACGTAGTGGAACAAAAGCGCTATTAGGACGCAAATTTCGTCTTCGTTCCATATTTTGTCGTACCTTTTTCTCAGCCATTAAGCAACCAATTGACCTCGGTTTTTCGGCATTGGGTCGCATTTGTGCCCCATATGAGCCGAATCATATTTAAATTTAATAATTTTTATGTTATTTTTTTTTTAAGTACAGTACTACTTTCTGTTAGTAAAAAGTTCATTAGTTGCATTATTGTAAAATACAACATGTGAAAAACGCGCTAAAATTACTTGGCCATGCCAATGATTGATATCTTGTTGTATTTCAATATGTGTAAAATGTAGTGAGTTTGTATTTGATCATATAATTTAATATTTAAAAAAAAATTTTACATTTTTAAAATTGTTTCAAGTGTATAAAATTTCAATGACTTGGCATGCTATCTTTGCTTTTATTTTTTAGGTGGAGAATTTAATGAAATAAAATTTCATTTTCTTAAATTCCACACCACAACACATTCACAATATGAAGTTGTCATTTTAGGGGAATGAAATGTTATACGCCTTTGTATTCAGTTTCTTTTATTTTATTTAAACTGATGTGATTGTAGTTCTTAAAATCGTTTTTTAAGATACTGCTATCTTTCCAACTCTAACCCAGGGATTACATTTCTGAAATTTTAAAAGCATTTTGATAAATTGTGTACAAACTTATAGCTAAAGCTGTTTCAATGTTCAGATTTTAGATAATTTCCACAGCCATATACTATTTCAAATTTAATGTATTATTTAACATTTCATGCATGGACAAATTATGCTCCCAAAAGGGGTCAATCACTACCATGGTTTACTAGAAAAAAGTGGCAAAATCTTTGCTGTGCGTAACTCCGTAACCTTAAATTAGGGACATGAAAACTGAAAATAGATGATATTGTGATGATCAGTCCTTTCTATAAAAAAAGAATTTTATTAAAACAAACGTTTTGACTTTATGGTTGAATGTAAATTTAATTTGTCGTTATTTTTTGTTCCTTCACTGTTTTCCTTAATTTCAAAGTGAATGCTTTTTTCAATTCCTACTATTAGCTTACTCTATCTATATATTTATCTTGTTCAAATGTTCAGTCGTCAATAAAATACTTTCTATTCATCCAATTAAGTTCAAATAAATTTTTTAAAACTTATATTGGATGACACTTGATGCTGTTGCAGAAATACTTTGCATTAGGATTAAATGATTTATTAAATAAAGATTCTAAGCTCGAAGAAGCACATAGCAATGGTTACAGAAGGAAGGTAAAACACTAAAGGTGTTGCCAGATGTTTTACTAGCTATACAATGAAACTATTACGATTAATTTGATTATTACAATACTCTCCCTAAATCAAAATAATCTAACAATATGAAAATAGGTTATATATACATACACCTTAATACACTAATAAAATCAGTCACTTAGAATACACATGCTAAAAGAAAATAGAATAGCACATTAAATACAAAATTGCAATGATTATAGTATAATATATGTATACACACATGCACTTATTAATTTCCAAAAATATACATTCCTAGCATTAACTTGAGTTTTAAAAATCTATCTTTAGCAAGAGGTTTAGTCAATATATTAGCAGCCTGGACTTCACTACTACAATTTATGACATTAAGTTGCTTGTTTTCATATTGTTCTCTAATAAATTTGTAACGAATGTCAATATGGTTGATCCTATTATGGAATTCAGGATTTTTCACTAAACGGATGGCACTTTGGTTATCCATTTGGAGACTTGGAACAGAAGTCACACAGCACAGTTCTTTTAAAAGATTGTTCAACCAAATCGCCTCTTTCGCACCTTGACTTGCTGCAATAAATTCAGCTTCAGTTGTTGAGAGAGCAATGCAATTCTGTCGTTGACTTCTCCACGCAATAGCACCTCCATTATACTTGAACACCATTCCTGATGTTGATCTCCTGGTTAATGGATCACCAGCATAATCTGAGTCACTGCATGACTCAAGCGTAGCACTAGTAACACACAGTTACATAATGTCACACTTTTTGGTTCCATTAAGATACCTCAGGATCCTTTTCACCATGGTCCAGTGTGTCTGTTGAGGTTTATCCAAAACCTGGGAAAGCACTCCCACTGCATATGCTATGTCAGGTCTGGTGAGAATAGCCAAGGAATATAAAACTACCCACAGCTTCTCGGTAGAGCACATCAACCGAAAGAGAGAGAGAGAGAGAGAGAGATACTGAGTTATCTGTAGTAATAGCACCCTTTTCGATAAGTGTACGAACTGTATTTGAATTAATCATATCAAAGCGAGATAGGATCTTCCTACAATAAGCCTCTTGATGTATAAAAATTTTAGAACTTTCAAGATGCTCAATTGGCACACCAAGAAAATAATTAGCTTCCCCTATCACTACAGAGAATTCCCTTTCAAGCTTCTTAAGAAACAGGTTCACTGTGTGCTCTTCATTTGCTGCAATGATTCCATCCTCAACATACACAATAAGATGCATTGATTTTTTTTCATTAAAAAACAAACATGGATCGAAGTTTGATTGCTTCAATCCACTGAGTTAAGCAAAACTTTTGAAACGTTTATTCCAACACCTTGGAGCTTGTTTTAAACCATATATAGTACTTACATACCTGACCAGAACTATCACTAAATCCTTCAGGTTGAGTCATGTAGATATCCTCGGAGAGGTAGGTCTCCATACAGAAAAGCAGTTGGAAAAAAAACTGACCCAGCTTCAGTTTTCGAGCAGCACCAATGCTCAGGACAGTTCTGTTAGTATCCCACCGAACTACAAGATTAAAAGTTTCACTAAAATCAACTCCAAATTTTTGGCTGTATCCTTTAGCAACAAGTCGAGCTTTAAAACGCTGTGCAGTTCCATCAGCATTTTGTTTCACCTTGAATACCCATCTATTACCTATGGCTTTTCTGTCAGAGGGTAAATTTACAGGTATCCGGGTGTTATTATTGGATAGAGATTCCAACTCTTCCTTTATAGCAGCAAGCCATTTGTCGCTATCTTCAGAAGCCATTGCTTCTTTGTAGGTCTCAGGTTCTATGTGTTCTGCCAATAGAACAAAGCTGTCAAATTTGGCTGGCATCTTTAATATGGACCTGTCACGCAAATTTCTGCTACTCTGCTGAACTAAGGCTTCTTCTGTATCTTCAGCATTGCACGATCTCTCCTCTATTTCTTTTTTCCCATCTGCTTCTGGTATTTGAAGCGGCTTCTTCACTATTTCCATATCTGAGTTTTGAATATCAGTAGAAGATACATCAGGAACATAGCTAAGTTTTTTCATTTTGGAATATCACATCTCGACTCAGGATAACCTTGTTCTGATCTTTTATCCATATTCTATAACCATCTTTTCCCCTACTGTAGCCAACAAAAACTCCTTTAACACTCTTTTTGTCCCATTTCCTCCTTTTTTGTTGAGGTACACGAACAAAGCACTCGGTTCCAAATACATGCAGGTGGTCAATATTGATCATTTCTTTGGAAAACCACAGTTCATAAGGGCTTTTGTCTTTAACTGATGTTGGCCCTGTTCTGTTCAACACATAAACAGACGTGTTCACTGCTTCTACCCACAGTTAAAAAGGAAGATTTGTAGCATAAATCATAGATCCCGCACTTTCAACAATAGTTCTGTTTTCACGTTCTGCAGCTCCATTTTGTTGAGGCGTGTAAGGCCTTGACATACAATAAGAGATTCCTGATATTTCAAGAAGACTCTTCACTGTTGAGTTTATAACCTCTCCTCCACCATCCCTTAGCACCTCCTTGATCATATGTCCAGTATTTTTCGCTTCATTAAGAAACGTTTCAAGGCACTTGGAAACTTCATTCTTGGACTGCATGAAAAATACCCGACGGTATTTGGTGAAATCATCTTTAAAAAAAACATAGTACTTAGCACCACCTAGAGACTGTTGCTGCATTGGACCACATACGTCTATATTTATCAATTCTCCTGGCGTAGTAGCCCTTTGTTTCCTTATTCCAAAGGGACGACGACACTGCTTGCCGTAACAGCATCCATCACATATTTGGCTGTCTTTTACATCACTTTTGTATTTGATATTTTCTCAGTATATCCTTAACATGAGCCTTGTTTTGGTAACACAGTCTTTCATGCCACAATTGTAAGGATTGGTCTGCTGAGGCAACACATACTTCAGCGGCAACACATACTTTTGGATAAAGAACACGCATTTCTAATGCATACAAGCCATGCATAGTTCTTACTCCTTTCAAGCGCACTCTGTCATCTCTCAAGAGGGAACACTCATCTTTTGATGCCTGGAACTTGAAACCCTTTTTTAAGGTCTGACTGACGGAAAATAGATTTCTACTAATGTCAGGAACTTACCACATCTCTGTCAGATGATGCCTTTCCCATTTGCTATTGACCTTAATTTCAATATTCACAGTTCCATGTCCATAAGCCATAATTGCATCACTATTGCCCCCATATACTGGCTTAGGTGAGACAAATTTAGTGAAGTCCACAAAATAATTTTTGTGCTTTGTCATGAGAGCAGAGGCTCCACTGTCAGCAATCCACACTTCACTTTCAGGAACACCTTCCCCAGTACACACAAAAGCATCGCCTTCAACTTTTGATTTACTTTCTTTCTTCCAACAGTCCTTAGCAAGATGACCTGGCTTACGACAGACGTAACATTTTCTCTCAGGTTTCTTGAAAACTTTCTTCCTAGTAGCAACCAGGGCTGTGGAATCTGTTGACTTTGAAGGTAGCCTCATTTCAATAAGGCGAAGTCTTTCAGTTAATTTATTAACTGATCTCTCCTCTATGGGTACCGACTCCCAAACACTCTTGAACTCAAAATATTCTGATGGCAATGTAGACATGATTCTGCTCATCAGCAGGAGATCCTGCAATGTTGTTTTAGAAACACGCCTTAGCTCGTCGTTTAATTCGCTAAAGTTTCTTTGCAGCTTTGCAATATCATCCTCCAGTTCTTTTTCACTGCGAAAAAACTTCTACATCAAACGATTGAGCATTTGCCCGGAACTCTGCTCATATACCGACAGCAACTTTTCCCGCACACTCTTAGCTGTGTTGCAAACCGATATCAATTCAGCATTGCTGTCATCCATATTGCCCACAAGAATCAGTTGTGCCAGGGAGTCATCTTTAACGAAAGCCTTCTGCGCTTTCTCATACGCGGCAATCGCTTCAGCCTTGGCCGGTAATCTTGGGCATTCCCGATCTCTACAAACAACATCATGAACATCGTGATGTCGCAACAAAAGTTCAATTTACCGCTTCCATTTGCTCCAATTCGCAGCTTCTACAAGCTTTTCAATATGAGCTTTGAATTCCATTTTAGTCTCTGTACACGTGCTTAGGCCTAACAAACACACGTGGTATTTTAAGTTATAATTTTTTTTAAAAAAAAAATCTTTTCTCCACGAAGACACTTAACAAATCTCAGGGATTTCTGGGCCCATAACCTGTCGCAGAAATACTTTGCAGTAGGATTAAATGATTTATTAAATAAAGATTCTAAGCACGAAGAAGCATATAGATATGGTTACAGAAGAAAGGTAAAACACTAATGATGTTGCCAGATGTTTTACTAGCTATACAACGAAACGATTACGATTAATTTGATAATTACAATAGATGTTAATACATTTTTTTCAAATATTAATTAATTAAATTAAATTAATTACCGGTTTTCGACACCAACTTAAATTCTTCTCCATTGTTGTAACAATGTAACTGTCAAAACACTGACAAAAGTTAGCGTGGAAAACCGGTTTTTCAGCCAAACTGGGTGTGCGTTGTTACGACAATGCAGACACACTCACACACAAATCACGCTCTTTTTTCAATTCCTACTATTAGCTCACCCTCTCCCTATATTATATATAGTTCAAATTTTCAATCGTTAATAAAATAATTTTCTATTCATCCATTCAAAGTAGGAATTAACTTAATTTTTTTATATTACTTGTTCATACTTTTGATTTTACTTTTATGCCTATTCAAATTAATTTTTCTGATATTTTGTTTGGAGAATTGCTATAAAAGAGACGAAAGTAATTCTACAGTATGATAAATAATTCCACTTGACGGGAAAAAGGAAAGGAATCTTGTTTTGCCTCTACTCCTAAATTCACCTTGGAGACAAGATTCTTTCCTTTGAAACCTACCCATTTCATGGTTCACATAGGGAGGTGAGGGGGAGGGGCTGTTTTACGACACTTGAAGACGAACGCACCTTAATCTGCTTATTATGAGAAAACCAGGGAACTGTTTTTCTCATTTCTTTTTTCTTGATTTATTCTTTTTGGCTAGATATTTTTAATGCTATATCTCTTGATAAGAGAGAGAGAAGAAAGAGAATTGATATGCACACAGTGCAAAATATTTTAAATGTAAACGGAATAGAATTTTTTAAAAAAATTGTTAAGTAGTTAATAACATAAAAATATACATTCTAATAAATACCGTAATTTCGCGCGTATAGTCCGCGGACTATCTGTGTTTAAAATGCGAATTTTTGAAGCTGCGGACTATCCACCAGTGCGGATAATACGCTGGTTGTTCACGGTTAAAATCATTGAAATTTAAAAAACACGCTGTCGTGAACTGCCGATGATCGGGATTTATAAAAGCCGGGATTGTTAGTGAAAGCGAGGAAATCACTGACAGTGAAGATAGTGATGCTGAAAATGAACTTTCGGGCACTCTTCCCGAAAATATATTAGAACTGTTTAATTCTGATACCGATGAATCGGACTTAGAAGGTTTTCGTTAATGTAGTAAAATGCGTGATTAATTAATATATGATTAATTAGTAAGCACTGTTTTTTATTTGTATTTAGCGTTTTATTTCTGAAGGTATATTAGTAAGGAAGTACTTTTTTTCTATTTATACTTAGTTCTTTGTTTCTAAAATACATTAACATTGCCGTATTAAAATAACGTAATTTCGGACGTATAGTCCGCGGACTATCCGGTAGTGCGGACTATCTGACGATTTTTGAAATTTTTTTTATATAAAATCGTGGCTGCGGACTATACGATGGTGCGGACTATACGTGCGAAATTACGGTACTAAAACCTTCTAAAGCTAATAATACTGAATAATAAATATTGGAACATAAATTGCAGGAATGTATGTCACTATGCAGTACATCAAACATCATCATTATTATACTTTTATTAAAAGTTTTTCCCTGCAATTGGTTTGTGAAAAATTGTATGAAAATCTAATAGTAATAAAAATATATCTAAAAGAAAAATTATATATTGAAGTCATGCTTCTATTAGAAGTCTATTTTTATAAATATTCGACAGTGAGTGAAAACAATATTATATATTTCTCTTAAATCATACACTAATTAGCCATAAATCTAACTTAAAGCCAAATAATATGGTAAGATTATAGGGAGATAAAAGGTCAAAGCAAAATGGCCATAGGAGTACAACATGTATACATATAATGTATTTTACATATTCTAAAAAATATGAATATTTTCAGTTTACTTTTTTGCTGGTTCCTTTTAGATAACTTATTTAAAAAATGAATGTTTTAAGATAATTAATTTAACTCATCGTTTTTAAAAAATTTTCTCTCCAAATATATGAAATTTTTAGAAAACGTAAGGTGGTCACCTTGTAAGTAAGTACCTTTATACATTTAAAAAAAAAACCATTTCTTGAAAAATATTTTTAAAGATTAATACAGAATGTCAGAAAAGTTTTAGGGTAAACAACATCGAAATCCAACAGTAATTATGCTCTCAGGAATAAAAAATGCAGATGTGAACAGAAATTTCTACTATAAAAAAGTTTATATGTAATGGGTTGCGATTGGTGTTTTACCATTGCAGACCTAGTATATTCTTCTGGAGTTGGTATCTCTTTTAATGCGGCACGCTATAGGCGGATTCCAATCACCGCAGGTAATTTTGACGCCCAGTTTCCTCCCTAGAGGGAGGCACCTGAGCTCTTGACGATGCGAACCTGTACTAGGATTTAATTGTGCCGAGAGCACCCAAACCAAACAGTCATCTCCAGGGATCCTTTACTTGCCCATGAAAATCCCCCGACTTGGGCCGGGGTTGAACCCGTAACATTAAGTGCAAAAAGCCAGCGACAAACCAACCACTTCACCCACCCGGCACTATAAAAAAGTAAACAAATAGAGTTTTCGTTAATTTCTGATTGCATTTCGTTGGTTGGTCATTTGTTCTCAAAATGTAAATTCGAAGCTATTTATAAAAGCAATCTTAGCAACGTCGATATATGATGGAAAAAGATAAATTTCACAGGAATGATATCTATTGAAGTTTAGTATTTTGTGTTGTCTTCCAGGTATTCAAGTAGGATATCTGCAACTATAATTTCAAATTGAAACATTAGCTGTTTTTTATGCATTCGCAATGGAGAAAGATAAATTTGACAGGAATGATATCTTTTGAAGCTTAGTATTTCGTGTTGTCTTCCAGGTATTCAAGTAGGATATCTGCAACTATAATTTCAAATTGAAACATTAGCTGTTTTTTATGCATTCGCAATGGAGAAAGATAAATTTGACAGGAATGATATCTTTTGAAGTTTAGTATTTTGTGTTGTCTTCCAGGTATTCAAGTAGGATATCTGCAACTATAATTTCAAATTGAAACATTAGCTGTTTTTTATGCATTCGCAATGACAATTTATTCAAGGATTCAATCACTGATAAATTTTCTTCAGCGCCTCATAATTGTCCTCCAAAACTGAAACAAAATAAAATCTGCCATAATGTATTTTCATGTGCAGGCAAATTTTACAACATTCTTTTAAAAATAAATTCCTTTAACCTGCACCTAACATTAAAGGAACTTAAAATAATATTTGATTGTTGTCTAGGGCAACATCACTATCCAATCAATCAAAAGAAAATAGAATATAAAGTACTTTAACTTCTTACCTCTTGTTACCATAGCAATGGAAAGGCGACTTTTTTGTACTTATTTAAGTTTTGTTTCGTGCTACGTTTTTATTAATTTATGAGATGCAATCATCTGATCGAATTCATATCAATATTTTTGAATTTAATTTGAGTATATCAAATTCGACATTGTTAAATGTGATTAATTTGAGGAAATCGATTAATTTTGATATTTTTTTCTTTGAAATTATGGCCAATGATTAATTTTCATTCACTTCAAAAGTTACTTGTGACCTTGATTGAACTTTTAGAATTAGAAATTTCTTATTAATAATGGATCGAAAAATATTTCAAAATAAGTCTTACAACATATTTGAATTATATTCAAAGAAAAAATTTGTTGCAGCTCCCATTGACAATAATGTGAACATAACTAAAAAACGTAAAATTACTTCTGAAGAACTACCAATGGAAATAAGTCAGGTAAAAATTGAATTTGATTAAAAATTGAACTGAACAAAAGAAAAAAAATTGGTACTTATGTATTATTGCAACCAATTGACGACAGTGTATGAAATAAAGTACATGATTGCCATATGACACATGCAAAATCCGGGTTGCCAACTTGGTCAGTTATCTTGAACGTTGATGACTGTTGCGATAATACCTAAGTACCAAAAAATTCCATTTTAAAACATTTGATGAGCAAATGTATATTGGATCTAATATAGTATGAACTTGGATTGAATGAAGACATGGATAGTATAATTTTTTATTATGGTTAATTGTTGTTCTCCTTTCCAAACCATTTCTTGTTTTTTGACTCTCACAATTGCAATTTTAGCTGTAAATATTGATTTAATTTTTTTATGTGGCTACCCTATGACATTCTATATTAGAAAGGAAATTTTAATGCATAATTCGTGGAAATTCCTATTTTGGTATATATTAGAATCACCACAGCAAAATTAGCGCCATATGAATCGCACCTTGATAACAAAACAACAAAGATTCTAACGTGTTTTATATGAAAAAATTCCAATCACTCAGATTTGGTAGAAAATGGTGCAATTTACATAGTGCCAAGTAATAATACATAAGTACACCTATTTTAGCTTGTATCTTTATTTATCAACAATTTGGCAAATCATGGATAGAAGTCCAATATAAAAAAGAACTGGCACTAGTTGGCAAAATTTGTTTTCCTTCACCAAAAGTGTGTGCTAAAATGGAATTTTTCTCATTATTGTACCAACAATAATTTAATGCAGATTCATCACAGATTTAAAAATAATATTTTCACTTCTCTGATTAAATTATATTCAAGAATTTAAGCAATTTATAAAAAGATTAAAATAAATATGTTCCATAAAATTATTTATATATATTGTTTTCATTCAATGCAATTTAGTGATTAATAAGTTTTATTTCTTTTTATAACACCAAGTTTTTTTTGGAGGAGAAAATGCTCGTTGTATTATATTTTTAAAAAATACTGAGATATGAATTTGGAAATGAAAATTAGGAACCCATAAACATAATCATCATCATTTAGTACAGAATAATTTATGATAGAAAATTTTGAATTAAAAAATATATAATTTTAAATAATTTGGAAATTTTAGTAATTTAACATTTACAACTTTTTTTTCACAACTTTACTTATTCATAATACAGTCGACTCTCGATAATTGGAAGTTGGAGGGACCAATGAAGAACTTCAAATTATCAAGAGGGTAGGAAAAAACTCCCAAAATACTCTAAAAGAATTATCTTTCTAACATATTTAAATTTGAAACTATGTAATAAACCAACAATTGTTCATATGTATAAAATTATTGTAAAGTAATTTTTAAAAAGTACATATTGTATAATATAAATATTATATAGAAGTCAAAAGTCCTGTATTAAAAGAATACATTCATACACAATCCTATGTATCTCTTCTTCACAATAATGGACCATACTTTCTGAACACATGTGTAGCAAGACTACATGTTAAACAAAAGTTATGGAAGGCTGACAACAGGTGCGGTTGGTTTATTGTCCACTTGAAGAAGGATTGCATTAAAAGTGTATTTCACCTGATGAACCGGAAAAAACTAAGAAGGGGTAGCAGGTGCAAATAGTCAGGGGCAATGAAGGGGCAAATGGTCATTAAAGGGACTACGTTAATGGGGAGACACGCAGAGACAATACAACACAAAACATGTAAGCTCCAACCTGTTTGCTACAGGATTCTACATGATAGAGTTCGAATTGTTGAGAGTTTTATTAGATCACTTCGAATTATCACGTGTTGTATTCTGGCTGGCTACAGATTTTACTTCGAAATATTGAGTGTACCAAAACGTATTGTTTTAGTTCGATATATCAAGAGTTTTTCTACGGACTTAACATATACTTCGAATTATCAAGAGGTTCATATTATCAAAGGTTTGAATTATCGAGAGTCGACTGTATTTACTTTTGGTCTTATGGTTCAATGCAATTTGTTTTGTGTGTTTGGTATCACATTAAATATCATATACTTTTCCTGATTCTCTAATTATTGTTTTGAAAACTGGAACAATATCTTCTATTCTGTTTCTATTATCACATCATATGTATTTATACACATATTATTTTTTACAAATTTATTTTTCATTTAAATTAAATGTATTGCTGTTCTTCTAAGCCTTTAGACTTTATAAAACAAAAGTAATTTAAAATTTTGATTATCATCGATTATTTTAAACTACTATTTAAGTAATTTTATATATATCTTTGGAAATTTTTTTATCATTATACAATCTGTTTTCATATCAGCAATCTTTTTGGGGTTTTAATCACAGTTACGTTTGTTACTTTATATGTAATATAGCTTTAAATGTTCATTATAATATAAATGTAATACTACTTTGAATATTCATTATAATAATGTAAATATTTAAAGAACAATACTTTATTTTTAATTAAAATATATCATTTTTTAATTTCTTTATTTAGTCACAGAAAAAGAATTTCATTCTATTTAGTTCTTAAAAATATTGCAATAAATTTTTAATGTTATTTTGCAATTTTTGCTAACAAATTTAGTTGAATCCGATATTTTAAAAATATGAGTTTTATTGCACTAATAAAAACTTGTGCTAAGTTTTTCTAAAGTAACAATAAAATTTATGTAAATATATATATAATTATGTCTATTATATTTTTATTAGATCTTTATGTATTAGATTTTTATTAGATTATTTATCTATATGTGTGTTTCTTTTTAAACAGATACTGGATGAATCAAGTGAATATCCACCACTTTTTGCTAGACACATGCCTACAAAGTTTGTTGCATATAAAGCAAGAGATTATCATCATTATCCAAGTGATTTAATTGGAGCTAATTTAAGGGGTGGATCACAAATTCCTAATCCTCGAACAATCCATAAACTTAGATTACTTCCACCTAAACCATCTACAGCCATCAAAAATATCCTTTGTTTTTACTCAGATATTTTAATGCTGTTATATCTTAATAATATTTTTCATTTCATTATGTCTAAAGAAGAAATGTTTTTTTAATTCAAAATATAAATTTGGTTATTTTTGAATGCCATTGTGTAATGTTTCTGATACATAAATTTTTATTTGTATTGAATCCTTTAAAAAATTGGTATTTTCAATTTCTTAAAAGTTTCAAAATCTCATTGATTATAATTAAAAAAATGGGCAATGAAAATTAATACATATGAATAAATATTTTGGTTAATTTTCAGTATTTTTATTGTATTTGATATTGATTTAACCCATTAAAAATTTTTGTGTGTTATTTTAAATTACTGATATTTGTGATTTGCATTAAAAATCATTTTTATTACATCCTTTTTTTTACTATCCATAACTAAGTTTTACAAAAAACATGCGTGAAATACTCAATGCGAAAAAAGTCAAATCTGAAAGAAAGGGAACAGATTGCTTCTCTTAACTATAACAAGTAAGTCCTATCAATATTTTTTATTTATATTTAATAGATGTCCCATTTTTTAGGATTGTAGTATGTTTTCATATAGTATTACTCTATATTGTGTATAGTTACATTTTTCGAAAAAAAATTGCATTTTTTCTTTTACTGTTATTTGTTACAGTTACTTACTTTTTTACATTGGTTTTGAATAAAGATTTTTGGTACATAACTATTAAGCCATTGACTAATTTCTTAAATAAAAAAGACACTTCCAAATGCCACAATAGGCAGCCAATTTTATGAACCTGCTCTCAGGCAAGTGCTAACACAATAATCATGTTCAGGCATACAATGGCAGCATTTGGGTGAGGGCCTTTGATTTGATGATGTTTATAGATAAGTCAGATTGTGATCAAGGGTATAATATGTACCAGATTTTTTTTCATTAGTTTTAAAAGCTTTTAATTATAATTTCAGACCCATGAGTCCTTTGGAGCAAAAAAAGCATAAAAAATCAAAATTGAGAAAATCACCTTCACAAACTGATATTGAGGTATGTAAATTTTTACTAAGAGATAAAATTTGAAAAGCAGTATCTTAATTTTCTTGTTCTAAGGCAGGATAATATTTAGATGTTAATGGCTACAAATTATTTTGATGCCCAAACATAGTAAATATGAATTACCCCAAATTACATCTTATGAAAAGAGATATCCATCCTGCCAACATTTCTGCTCTCTAGTAATTTTAAAAATACATTTTTCTTTGCAAATTTGGTTCAAGTTTTTCATTAGTTTGGCTGTTTCTTATTTTGCCTTACCTTTTATATTTTCCTTATTTAATGGACTGCATTATATTGCAACACTAAGTTTTGATTTAAGGTGTTTCTGAAACACAGCTAAGGTTTTGAGGACTATCATAGAAAGAATTTATCCCCATCTTATATTCCCTTGTAATTATTAAATTTGTACAAGAGGAACCAAACAAAAGCAAGTCTTTGTAAAATGATGTCATAAATAGTTATAAATTAAAAACGTTGTAAATCAAAAAAGCATAAAAAACCAGTAGTATGTACAAATATAACTAATGATGTTTTAGTTGTGATCTGAGTAATATTGCCTGAAATAGTCTACAGGTATATTATTAAAGTAATACTGTAGTGGTTGGTGTATTAGTGCCAATATCAATTTATTCATAAAATAAACTTTATTTTTTTATCTCAGCTAATTGTTATTCGAATTATTGGTATTGTTCTTTAAAATGTTTGAATATGAGAATGGTTACTCAAATTATTATTAAATCATATATATTTAATAAATATTTATAATCATATCTCACAAAAAAGGAAACTAATTACAGTTTAAATATATTGTTGCAAACAAAAATATGTCGTTAAACTTGAGCAATGTATTTTCATTATAAATAAAAATTTGTTAACATTTTTAATTTAAAAACCTATTAACAAATAAAATATAAACAATTTTTTTTATCTAGGTGCTCATTGTTTTAAATCTCTGAATTAAATTTGATTTCAACATCAAGACTAATATTTACATTATTTGTACTTTATAACGTTTTAGAGATATTGGCATTATGTGCATTATGGAATTGATGATAAAGATATTCCACCTTTAAAACTTTCATTGGAGACTCTTTGTCAACAAGGAAAAATTAGGAAAGATTTATTGTCATCATTTCCAGAGACTGCTAAAGAGCTTTTCAATGAAGCAAAGAAAAATTATCATACTGCTGTTAAACAAGGAATTGGTAAGATGTAAATTTGCATACCATTTTAAATTTAAAACTCTTAAAAAATCATTATAAGTATTGATATGTACTTTGAATATTTTGTTCCTATAAATAAAGTAATATAAAAAAAAAACGATTTTATTTCCTCCTCTCTTGAAAATAATTTATTAGGATGACATTTTCTGTGGCTCCTAAATATGAACTTTTTCTTTTCAGTTTGCTACCGTACACTGTTTTTTAAGGCTGAATTAGTCATGTTTGCAAACTTGATTAAATTTGATAAACTTTGTCTAAAGTATTTTTCTAATATATTAAAGAGTTCCTTTAATTATTAAATATGAAATATTATCCAGATTTTTAACATATATATTGATATTTATTTCTTGTACAGAGTTTTGTGATTGGTTAGCAGTATTTGTTTTTTTTTAGAACGAATATTGTATAAGTAAAATGTTTTAATTAAAATGTTCAGATTAAAAATAGTTACTTTTTGACTCTTATTAAGAATTCTCCATTTCTCTCCCCCCCCCTTTTATACTGTTATGTAGAGTTATCTTAACTTGGATAGTATGTTGAATTTTTGAACCCATAGGAAGAGTTTTGTGAGTAATTATAAGTCTGTCGTAAATAACTGTAAAAAAGACAAGATATATTTACAACAAGTTAAATTGATTTAATCTTAATAAGATAATAATTTTATTTACAGAAGTAAGCTTTTATTTAACATAAGTGAATTACAACATAATACTAGTAAATGTTTCAATTTATTTTTAGTTGATTATGTTTTGCTTGACAAAATCTGAAAGACAACGTCTAAAAATCAAAAGATGTCCATCAAAATGGCCTCAAATGTAAGTCGAATTACACTTTGAATAATATACTATAAATGTGTATATTTATTTTTGGTCTACTTTGTACATTTCCATCTTTCTTAAAATAATCTCAATGCTTATGAAAAGATTATTTTAAAAAAAGGTGTATATTTTTGTTGTATACAGATTTGTTCAAACACCATTACCATGGAACAATGTTGTACATTCAGCTAGAAAATCTCTACAATCAAAAGCTTTCCTTCTTCGTCCATGTATAAAAAAAATTTCCTACCTGTGGGCCTGAAAAGTAAGATATTTTCTTTGTCTTACTAGAATTAATAAATAATACATGCATTTAAAAATAACCTTGTGACATAGCACTTTTGTGATTTACATTCAAAAACTAATAGTTTGTTTATTAATTATTATTATAGCATTTTTTATCTGAATCCAAAATTGAAACTTGCTCATGATATGTTTCAAAGCATATCTCCCTAATATGTTCATTATATTTGTATTTTTTGTTTTATTTTTAGATATCAGAATAGAAACCTGATTCAAGCATCTGAATTTAATAGCAGTCCATTGCCTCCAACTACTGAAGGATTTCGTTATTCCGTAGAAAAGCAATGCAGAGAGGCTCAAGAATTTTTACGTTTTGAGTACTGTATTACTTGCAAATATGTTCATTATTTTTATTACATAAGTATTCTTATGTGTACTAAATGTGGCCCATTATTAATAACATATATATTTTTTATATATACTTCTGTTTTTGCTGTGCTTTAGATTTATTGCAATTTAGTATGTATTATTATTGATTATATATGTATTACTAATTTCATTTATATTTTTGTATATATATATATATATACTTTATGATTCTCAATTATATTATTTGTTTACATTTTCCTTTTATCTAATTTATCCGTAAGATTATTTTCTATTTGTATTCTTATATGCTCCATAAAATTATTAACATATTCTAAAAAGTATTGACATGTTCTAAAAATTAGGAATAAGTTTACAAAAATAATTACAAAATGAAAAGAATGTGAATGCATTCATTCAGTAGCAGAAGCAAAAAATTATCTTTATAAACATCATCAAATCATTCAGTAATAAAATTGCATATTTTAAAAAATAGTGTCTAAAAATCCTTAAAATATTTCTTTTGAATATTGGATTTCTTTCATAAATTTAAACATTAACTATTTCCATAAAATTTACATTCTAAAATTGCACTTCACTTTAGACCATTATAATTATATTTCACTTTTTTTAAAAATAGCCATTTATATTTCAAAACTAGCTGTTACCCGCGACTTCGTTCACGTAGAAATTTACAAAAAAGTGTTTTGTTCAATTCACAGATCTTACGAAAACTTAATAATTCTGTATTCCACGTTAAGAAATACATACACGCTATATATATATATATAGAGAGAGTTTAATGTCATTTTTTTACTTTGTGAATCAATGTTTTGTTTTTATATTTTTGTGTTCTTTCTGCTTTTTGGTGTTTATTGTTTTATTTTTTTTATTTTCTTTGTTTTTTGTTAATTTTTGTGTGGTTTTTTTCGTATAAATTTATTGAACATCCTCTCTATATACAGTATTAAATTTATTGAAAAATCTCTTTATATACAATATTTGGTGTACGATTTTCTTGAGCTAAAACAAAAACGCCAGTGGCATTCCTCGCACGTGAACATGCCACGTATAGTTGGCCATGTGAAAAGCAACTCTTAGTTAAATCTATGCCAACTTTGCTTAACGTTTGCCCTTGTGACTTGTTAATTGTCATAGCAAAGCTGACACTTACAGGGAATTTAGTCTTTTGAATTCAAACGGGAAATTCGATGGTATTATGGAATTCGTGGTATAAGTACTATGTTACCTTTTCGCATCCGGATATTATACGACCTTCTATAACGTTTCTTTGCAATGACACTACTCGCAACCTAGTACCATTGCAAAGTTTTGTGGGTTTAAATTACGGAGTAGTATGATGGGAACGCCATCTTAAGTTCTAGCTTGTGAGGAGGTAGACCATGCACAATTATACTGTTTAAAAATTCTGTTGGATAACTAACCGTTTCATCCGGATTGCAAACTGTATTGATGGAAAGGTATGTTTGTGATTCACCAGGAAGCTTATTTAACATGCGCTTGATTAAGCGCAGTAACCTGGTCGTTTATAGGTGCTAAAATGATCTTTCACACAACCACGAATCTTCTTTTATATTGAGATTGTGAACATCATCATAAATGCTATGTTTTTTATCAAAATCTGAAATATTTTCATGAATAAAAACCTAACAATGTTTAACATCGATTTCTAATTATTATACTTAAAGTTCAGCTGTTAAAGTTTAAACAGCTTAAATATAACGAATAAAAAAACTCACAATTAAGAATTAAGAACAATTTGAATTAAGAAAAACAGAGAGTAGAAAAATGAAAGATACCTTGAAAATTATTATTCTTCGATTACAATATAAATATTAAGCAAATAATAACTATTGTTTAAATGTGACTAAAAATGTAAATAAAAAAAAGAGAAAGGATTAAAACTTATCAATTTTTTGTTTCTTGCATTGCTTTTTGCTTATGAAGCCTTGATTTATTATTTTTAAAAGTGCATCCGAAACAGCCGATGCTCTACTTAACTGAACAGTGAGATAACTATCATAAAAAAAATTATGGCACGTGTCAGCGAATTATGATGTGCGCGTAACACTGTTATGTCTCATGAAGAGCATCGGTCGCCAGTAACCAAAACAACGACTTCATTAGCTCAGCTTGGCGTTCATCTTGGCATTCAGTTTCACGTTCACCCGCATAGTTTCCGTTCCCGTAAGAATACGGGAATAAAATATAGCCTATGTTACTCCCCGTTAATGTAGCTTTCCATTAGTGAAAGAATTTTTTTAATCGCACCAGCCGTTTCGAGATTAGCCGGAACAAACAGACAGACAGACAGACAAAAAATTTTAAAATTGGTTTTTTGTTATGAGTACCGTATATACTTTTTAGTGCATTAAGTAAAAAGCTGCTAATTTGAAATTACAAACAGACACTTCAATTTTATTTATTTGT
>BMAO01028357.1:0-18915 GCA_019973975.1 Trichonephila clavata
ATCTTTTATGACGTAAGTTAGATCAATAAGAAGTTTACGTTGTATTTTTATTAAATATCCGCTACATGTGTATTTTAGGTGTTTTCTATGAAAGGAGAAATTAATTCTTATTTAGAATTTATGAAATTAAAAAAAAATCTTTTGCATCTGATAAAGTTTTTTCATTATAAAGAGGAACTGTAATTCTTGAATAATCAAATTTATTTTTATGTAATTCAAATTTATTTTAATGTATATTATAACATTGAGCATCTTCTACTATTCATAGTAGCTTTAATATGAAGCATATAATTCGAACATATATCCGAAGTAAAAAATAAATTTACTAATTTTACGTGAAAAATACCCACATTTTAGCTTACTTTTTGCTAGGTTTCTGAATAAACTTTCAGCGTTTTCCTTACTAAAATAGAAACCGTAAAATTTAATAGTGCGGTTATTCCAAAAGCACTAATTAGTATATGCAATAATATCTAGTTTAGTACGTAGGTGCTTATAAAATTCAAGTACATTTGCGTGAATTTGTTAATAAATCTGTAAAACTCTTATTTTACTTTTATTTAATCATTTTAATTTATTAAATACGTTTTACCTTATTTTTGCTGAAAACGTTTTGTTTACACTTTTGCAAAACAAAATTATTGAATAAAAATAACCTTATTCCTTTAAATTCGGACAATTTTAAGTAAAATCAAACATTTTTGCTTTTCATTCAGACATTAGCTCCCATGGTTTTCAAACATTGTTCAAGTATACCATGTACTGGCTCAAACAGAAGTAGATTCAATATTTTTGTTCTTTAAAAAAATGGTAGTTGATGAAATTATTGAATAAAGAACCATAAATTTTCTTCCTGAAAAAACATTTTCATGTTTTTTTACAAACATGTCGCAATGGATAGAAAAGTTTTATTCTTAAACAAAAACACTGAGTCTGTTTTTCGCGTTTTATCTTCGTATTTTGTTACTTTTACATTTTTTGACAGTAAAGAATACTGAAGTTTTGTTATAAACCTTGTTTGCAAGTAGAATCACAGTAGAATACAAAGTATTCTGTAAGTCTGCACGAATCTATGAAAGTTCTTGTAAGATTAAGACAACAAGTAAAATATCTTATTCAGAACTTTCAGTGAACTATGCAATTTTTCTTTTTTAATCATGAGAAATGGTATGTTGCTTTATGCAAAATATTACTCAATTTAAATGCATTCACCCAGTATAGGCACATTTAACTTTTGAGAGATTATTGCTTTCCTACTCGTCGGTTTTTGATGTAAAAGTCACTAACATGAAGTAAACTTGGATTTAATTTATTTCTATTACACATTACATGAAAGAAAAAATCTCACAAAATGATACATTTATTCAGAAGGAAGATGATAAAAGTTAAGGAGATATTGCAAACTATTCAGACATTTTGTAAACTTTTTGTTATTTTACTAACTTGAGTCACAAGTCTTTATCCTTTACTTGATAAACATATGCTCCTCTTTCTTTATAAGGATAGACAGTTGAAATTTTTGTAAGTTAGTATACTCTTTTTCAAAATAAAGTAACGATAAAAAATTATATTTTTTATTTAAACGAAAATTAAACAAATTTAAACGATAAAGCTATTTTTGGATAATTTTCTAATGAATGGTGAAATATATACAGGGTCCGGCAAAACAACCTCCCCAGTTTCAAAAGACAGTTACAAACAAACAAAACAAGACACAGAAAAAAAGTCTGTTATTAGTGAATAACAAATACGATGCCATTTTACACTAATTGGTTTTAAAAATTATGTTGGCTAAATGGCGTCCTCCGTGGTGACACAATGGCGAAATCTTTCCCGAAAGTTTTTCAGAACATTCCCCCTTGCGCTGTTTTGATTTCATCTGATGAGGCCCACTTCCACTTGTCAGACACTGTAAATAAACGAAATTTTCTCTACTGGGCAGCAAAAAACCCTCAAGTGTACAAACAACGTCCTACAACCTTGCAAGCACTAAAGAAGGCAATCCCCCAGACAGTGGCTGCCATTCCACAGGAAATTACACGAACTATAGACAACTTTCCGGAATAACTTCGTCAACGTGTCACCATTGGAAGAGTCCATTTAGCGGACATAATTTTTAAAACCAATTAATGAAAAATGACATCGTATTTGTTGTTCACAAATAACAAACTTTTTTTCTGGATCTTGTTTTGTTTGTTTGTAACTGCCTTTTGAAACTGGGGAGGTTTCATTGCCTTACCCTGTGCTACTGCATAAATTTCATATGTGAAAATATGCTCATTCCTTTCAATTAATCTTTTACCTTGTCATATACAATATTTTGTCACTACAACATACAGTAAATAAAAACTCAATTTAAAAATTAGGAGTAATACTACTAACAAGTATATTCGTCGCTACTTGATAATAAGTATGCACGTTTATTACAAAACGGATAAAAAATTCTGTCCTCGGTAGTTGTGTCAGATACGTCTAACGCAAATGTCGGCTTTGATTCAAACAAGGAATTTCGTTCGCTATTAACGGTCAATTGGTTTTTTTTCCCTAACAAACTCATTTATTAACGATTGTTTTTTTGGGGGGAGGGGGACAGGGTTCTCCCATTGCTTTTATAATTCTAGATAACCTGCTACACAAAACTTTAGATTACGTAGAAATTTTAATGCACCTTCTTTGTAAGCATCACGAGGAAGAAAACATTGTTCGATACTTGTAGCAAATTTCAAGCCCTCGTAAATTAAATCAGCTGCAAATAACTGAACTTAGAATATTTGGATAATCCAAGACTGGGTGGCTGAGTACATTATAAACGAGCAAAAGTATTAAAAAAAATATCCATACTTGAACGATGCTTTTTGACTCCACTGATCTTCAGGCCCTTTGATCTTGGACCTGTTGAAGCCACTATTCCTACAATATTACTTTTTCAATAGTAAAACAAAAATTATCTCCAACTCAAGTTATACCGGGAATTTCACCATCGAATATTAAAAAAAACTTTAGAGAACTTTATTGAAATTATTTAAT
Source organism: Trichonephila clavata (assembly GCA_019973975.1). Lineage (NCBI taxonomy): Eukaryota > Metazoa > Arthropoda > Arachnida > Araneae > Nephilidae > Trichonephila > Trichonephila clavata. The sequence continues at coordinate 3,028 of BMAO01028357.1, forward strand.
TGTATCCTACTAACTGAACTTTTTAACACAAAATATAATTATACTGAAGAACGAAATGTTGTGCTCAAGTTGAAGAACAGCAAAATAAAGAAAAAGTTATTATAAAATTCAAGTATTCCCCGTAGAGCTTCAGAATACAAAGTAAACAGGCCAGGAAGTAGACTCAGTCACTCACACATACGTGAGCATAAACCGAACGTCTTCTGATTATACTGTTAAAATTAGAATTGAATTTTTTTTTCCTTTCAAATTCGTGCTAGAAATAAAATTCGTGTAAAAATACATATATTGGTAAACAGTTTTATTTCAGAATCGTGTAAAAAAAGTTCGGTGCATGTATATGAATTGTTAACGATGTCGATATTAAGCAGAGCAAGTGTTCGGTACAGTTTTGAATGTAATTTGTCATTTCATAAAGAGTTTCATTTGTCTTCATTTCAAGAACTCAAAAAGATAACTTTTGTTCGTACTATTTGCACAGTAACAAGAAACAAGAGTGGAAAGCTTGACAAACAAAATAAAATAGCGTAAAGGCTTTTTACATTGCATAAGCTCGCAGTAGATATATTACAATACATCAGATCCCAAGAAAACATTTAAGCGCTTTAACAACAAATGCATAGAATGTTTTTTTTTTGGAAGAAGTCGAAAATGACAATTTTAATAATTTATATGAAAGGGAGACTCGAAGAAAGAATGAGAGCACTTAAGTAATGGATAGTTTGTGAGTCTTTTGTAGGGCTCTTTTAATGTTTTATTATTTTGCCTATCTATTTTAATTTTCTGTGAAATGTAAAAATTCTAGACACTATTATAGATAATCCACACAAAAAATGGAAATGACAAAAATCACTTTTGAATATTCGAGACCATTATGCTACAGAAAATGTATCATGAAAAGTACCACGTAAGGGGTAAAAATAAAACGTACTGAGCTTTTGAAGCCATATTAAATACTTTCTAATGCATTCAATATCACTAGAGAATATGAAACCTTTTCAAAAATTATAGTTTATTACAGTGAAAAAGATACGTTTAAGTAAAATGAATATTTAGTAGAAGTTAAATATTCAGTATTTATTCAGTGTATATAAATTATATATAAATTTACTCTGGGTTATATTTCAGACATAACAAAAGCAGAAAAACTACTAATATTAGTTGTATACAGTTAAATTTTATTGTGATTTCAAAAGAATTCGAATTTTTATTATTTATCACAGCTTTCTAGATAAAACAGCTTACTTCTAGAAGTTGAAGCCACAGACGTACCATAATCAATGTTAAATGATAGACTAGGGATACTTTTCTATACGTATATATTATTCCCTCAACTCTCTATATTTGTTTGATCGTAATTTTGCTGTGGTGTACGAATATGATCCATACGTCATGTATATTAATTAGAGAATTATTAAGGATTCATTGTCATCTAATTAATAATCTAATTGTTAATAATGATTATTAAGGATTAAATATATCAGTAATCTCTGGCTCATAGTATCAACTGTATTAGCTTAAGAGTTTCTGTATAAAATAAATTTTGTGATTACGATTACTTTAAATCCGAGAATAAATTTTCTTTGATTATTTAAAAATGCGAATTAATGAATAAATTTATTGATACAAATGCTATTAACACTAAATTTCACATATATTTTTTTATTTTATTTATACAGGGTGTTGCCGAATTCGACCGATAAATTCAGAAAGGTGATAGTAGGCAGCATGGGGACTACAAATCACCATAGAACAATGGGATCGCAAACTATGTTTAATTGATGAAAATCACAATGGTAGTAGTCATCAGGAGTCTTCTTCTGGGGCTATCTGAAATTGCTTGTGTATGAGACGCTGAAGGATCTCACGGCAGGATCGTCGTTGCTTCTGCTAACACGCCAACATACAGGAAACGTTTGTTCGTCTATCAGTGTGGGCTGTGCTATGGCCTACGCGGCCACAACTTCAAACAATTCCTGTGACAATCTCTTGTCGTTGCACTTTTGACGTCAAGCTGTAATGCATTATTCGTATTGTAAACATGCTTCACGTCTAATAAATTAATTTCTTCCTATTTATTGCCTGTTTTCTTTCCACTCGACATCACACACTTCATAACTGTTTTTCCGAGTTACTACAGTTTTTGCGAGTTCCATGGTGATTTGTCGTTCTCATGCTGCCCCTACTATTACCCCCGACCCTGAATTTGTTGGTCGAATTCGGCAACACCAGGTATTAGTTTAGCAAGAAAATTACCATTTCTTCTCTCACAGTTCATAGAAATACAAATGCTTGATTACTTTTAAATCTGGAACATACAATGTAAAAGTAACATAAGTAATTGCTCTTTGGTAATGATAGAAAAAAAAATTTCTATAGGCACTATGAAATTGTAAATAGATTTATAAAATAATGATGATCTATTTTATTTATAAGAGTAGCATTCCAACTAATATTTGTTCTGTAAAATCAATTTGTACAGTAAATTTGATGGAAATTAAATATTTCTGAGGAATTAAAAATTTTAAACTGACAAAGTCGTGACACATTGCACATCTTTGACATATCCTTTCGTTTTTGCATTTGCAAAAATATATATCATTTGATAAACCGCTATAGAAATTTCTTCAATAATCGTTAGTTTTCTATTAGAGCAATCAGAAAATTCATATCCAACAAAAGGAAAACTGTTTTAAATACGAGGTAGAATTTATAGGGGTAGCTACTTTTCATATACAGTGCACCCGCTAAAGTCCATTGACACCCCAATAACTTATGAATGGCAAGGCCTACAGTCATAAAAGTGAAGTCTAGATATAATAAAGTTGCCATGCGCGTTACAGAAAAAACTGCTTACGGTGTCACCTGGCTGATAAATTTGGAGTTAGCATTCTTATCTCATAAACAGTACGAGATACATAAAAAAAGTCAATTATAATAATGTTCAGCATCATCGTTTTTATAAAAGAAAATATCACCAGTAAAGCAATGTTGAAAATAGAAATAGTAAAATTCATATTTATTTGGGGATGATCAGAGATGCTACGATTGGTGCAACTTCAATAAGAATCACTTAGAAATGCAGTCAATGTTTCTTGCCGACCTGAGGCATGCTTTGCAAGTAATACTATGCACAACAAGCAGAACATCTCTTTCTGGTAGCTGAATAATCCAGATGTGCTGTCGGAGTTTAACATCAAGTTCGCTGGTCGATAAATGTCTGGTGTGGTTTATTCAAAAACAGACAAATTGACCAGGTACTTTAAGAGGGCACGTTAATGTGATCCCGATGCTTGTCATTAATGAAGGACGTACTATCTAATTTTCTAGATGATTTGATGTTAAGCGAACTCCGGAATGTATGGTTCCAAAATGCCGGCACCCCGTTGCATATAGTGTCAAGTGTCACGGGGTACATTCGAGACACATTCCAGCAACATGTCATCGGGTATGGTGGTTGCTTTGAATGGCCTGACCTGAAACCATTGGGCTTTTTTCTGTGGAATACATCAAACTAACAGTGTATGAAACCCCTACATTACCACTGCAGGAACTACGTAACCGTATGTTGCTTGTGCCAGTTGACTTCATATGTCATGTTGAAGAAGCGCAACGAAAAAGGAAAAACTCGTGCTCGGATGTGTATTGTTACTAAAGTACACCATTTCAAGCATGGCAAATAGATGAACCTCATTTCCAGAAAGTGCAGGTTTGTTCAACGCGATGAAACACTTGTGTGCTTTTCACTGTTATTATTTTTTATACGCAAGATGTTTCTGTTTTGTAATAAATCGATGTTGCTGTACAACATTGTGGTTGACTTTTTCATGCATCTCGCACTGTTTTTGAAACAAGAACACGAAATCATCCACCAGGTGGCCCTGTAAGCAATTTTTTGAATAGAGCATAGAAATTTTACTATACCTAGGCACCACTTATGATTAAAACTCTTGTCATTCATAAATTATGGGTGTGACAACGGACTGTAGTTGGTACACTGCATATGTTTCATTTCATTTTAGATCGAGTCCATAAACTATTGAAAGCAGCAATCGCAAATTAGGATTTATTATGGAACGTCATATGCGCCCCAAAATAATCCCAACTTATATAAAGGCTTTGCTAAATACAATATTACAATTTCAAATAAATTGAATTGATATGCAATTACTGTTTAAAATCATACGAAATTGAATTACAACTGGCATCAGATCTAAAACAGCAAAAGCTAAATATTCTGAATTTTGAATTTTATTTTCCCTCTTGCCTGGCCCCAATTGCGTCTTCTACGAAAATGAATTTCGTTAAACAGAAATTTTTTAAAAAAAGAAACGTATTAGATACGAATTTATTTTTGAGTACATTAAATCGAAAAATATGCTTATGTTTGATTTAATTAGGTAGAATTGTATTATGTATAATAACAGCAATATTTATATATATTACAGGATTATTCATTAATGAATTTTTGATAATATTCATATTTTTAATTTCAAATTTATCAACGAGTAATCGAAAGTTTTGGTGAAATCTTTAATTATTCATAACCAGTCTCAAGATTTTTCATTTTGAGATTGAAGACTTCTCCATTTTACTTATTTAATTTTCTTTTATTGTGAGCTATATAGATATCTAATTACATAATGTACTTCTATCTTGCTTTTGAAAATTTCGTACTTTTAAATATTTAATAGAAATAAGACTACTGTTTTCAAATTAAAACTGATTTTTAAAGGCTTTAATCGAAAGCGCATTGAAAAATATGTCTTATTTAAATCATTTTCGGTAAAATTTTAATCTCTTACAATAATAAACTGCATTCTCACAGCAGCGTTTGAATTTTTATTTCAACAAAATTATGTAGATTTAAAAAAAAAAGATGGTTTAAAAAAATCTTTGTTTAAAAATTATGAAATAAATAAATTGCAAAAAACCACTTTAAAAATTGTACCGCTATTAAATTTCTGTTAGACAGTTGTTTTTAACATAATTAAAGTAATTTCACTCAGGAAAGTAAAAAGGTTTTTTGTAAATAAAGAAAACTTACAATGTTCTTATTATTTTAAGAACGATAATATATTTTTTTTCAAACTTGACACCCATGTTATTTTTAAAAATTATATTTTTACGTCGAACACAATGTTGTAATATTTATTTTTGGATATTTTACAAGCTTATTGTATTGGATTTATTATTTGTTTTGACAATGATTTATAATATTCTCTGACTCAAAATCATATTTATTTTATTTTCAGTAATATGATGTTCAATTTTAGTGAATCATACTTCTTTCTAAAGAACAATTGTTAATAAATTGTATTCAGAGATACGACTTTGCAAGTTTATTAGTATTTATACCTTGAAGAAAACTGTATAATGTAATTAACATTATATTCCATATTGTCATAATAATTTAAATTTCAGTTGATGCTTACACATTACTACTAAGATAAATTTTAATTTTTAGCAGAACGTATTGAATTAATGATTTAAAGGCTAAACTCTTTATCTGTTGATTCACACCTACCCCTTATGTTTAGAATTTCAAATTATTTTAGATCAGCGATTCCCAAAGTGGTCTATATCGACCCCTAGGGGTCTTTGCGTCCTTCAAGGGGGCCACGTCAACAACAAAATAATTTTGGGGTCCATGAGTTGTAAATGAGGTCTATATTAGTGGCTCGCATTAAACCAGGTCGTGACTTTAATTTTTAAAGAAAATTTAATCAAGTGTAAACCGGATTTTACCAATATAAAAGATTTATTTACTAAATTCAATGAGTTTCATTTGCAATTCAAGTTGACAGCATACGTTTTATTAATTAAAGACCATCATTTCAGGGTTTCTTGCCAGAGTTCAGCTCCAATAATATAACATTGGACGCCATGAATTTTCCCAGTTTCTCAATTTGTCTCAGACAGTCTACCAAGTTAATGACGTTTTAACCAGCGTTCAACATTTAAATGGCCTTAATTCAGATTCTTAAAATAGGTTTGAAAATACTTTTTCTATGCTAATAATACGTAGGCAGTGAACTCACTTGTCACTTTGAAAAACAAATGTCACACTACAAAAGGAACAGATCGGAATAGGCACTAACGAATATCTTAAAAGTAAAGTTTAGAAACGGATATCAGCAATTTTGGAAGCACCAGATTTATCCATCCCATATAAAGCATTTGTTTGTTGCTCAGTTACTTTATCTAACAATTATTTTATGTATGAATTAAATTTTGATTTATTTAATTAACATGTGTCTTAAGTTTTAAACGCTATACTTTACTACAGTTAAAATTAAAATTTTTTAAAGAAAGTAGCTCCATACTAGCTGTCAAAAAGACATTTAAGTTGACAAATTTGCAAAAATTCTTTGATAGGTAAGCAGGGGCCTACCCCAAAGCGAAAAAGATGGCAAGGGTCAATGAGACAAAAATGTTTGTGAACCTCTGCTTTAGATGATGGAAATTAAAAAATCAAAAACAAATTCAGATACATTTGGCAGAATAAACAAGTTCTGTTGAAATGCCTTTTTCTATTATATTAATGTTCTTATTTCAATAAAATTTAAAATGGCTAACTATGCACTAGTAAATACCAACTAGCGATCTTAATTCTTGTTGTGAATGTTGCTTTTTAAAATTAAAGATTAAACATGTTCTAAGTAGTATATCAGCAGTTACATTTTTTTGTGTGCCTAATTTGTGCAGGTTGTAGCGGTACCATCTATATAAGCCAGTAACTACCTCCGCACCACAGTGATCACTTTTGTCTAGTGGTAAGTTACGCGCCACTTCATTGGTGACCCTGGCTGAACTCAGAAAGACGCAACGTTCTGAACTGTCGTGGCGCCATCTACCTGCAAGCAAAGTCGTCAAAACTCACTTGACGCAGCAAAGTCGTCGAACCCTCTCGACGCAGCAAAGTCGCCGCACCCACTCGGCGCAGCAAAGTCGTCTCACATATGACGCAAAGAACAAAGTCGTCTCACATATGACGCAATCAACAAAGTCGTCTCACATATGACGCAATCAACAAAAAGCCGTCACAAATGACGCAGCAGCAAAACACGCTTGATTAAACAAATACATCGTTCGTTCGCCCTCCACCGACTCACTGGTGGGGTGTATGTAGCGGTACCATCTATATAAGCCAGTAACTACCTCCGCACCACGGTGATCATTTTGGTGTAGTGGATAAGTTACTCGGCTTCGGATCCAAAGGTACCTGGTTCTATCCTACCGGATAAGCGCGCCACTTCAAGGTAATCAAATTATCATTACATTGCAAGTAATTTGGAATTATGTTTCTACAAATTGATATATGTATACTCTGTTCAAAAATGAAACTTATAAATAATATGAACATATTTATTTATCACTTACCATGAATATAATTGAATAATAAGGGTTTTGCTTACATCATTACATATTTGTTTTACGTTAAACAAATTATTAATTTTATGTAAATAACTTGTTTTATCTATAAAATATTGAATTGCGAGCACTAATTTGTGAAATGAAAAATAATGTATCAAATATAAAGACATAGGCATTTCCACTCAATAATTTTTTTTTGATGCATAAAATGTTTGTTAGTAGTAAAAATAAATACCTATAAGATAATTTAAGCAAGATAAACATTTGAACATTTAACAAATCTGTTAACTGAAACGTTGTCAGCTTACAAATTAGAAAAGAGGATTAAAATTTTATAAAAATATATATTTATGCTTAGCTTGAAAAAGAGATAGCATTTGTACAAATATTTTATTTTCTCAGAGAATATAATTTATCAGCTTAGCATCCAATTTTTAAATCTTACTGCTACATTCTTATTTAAAGCATCTTTTACAAACATCAAATGGAAGCATCGAAATTTTATTTTTTCATTGAATTTGTGTGATGTATAATTACAGTATTTCACTAGTTTAAGGTAACCGAATATATTCAATTTTTTTCTGTGTAATTATTAAACAATTCCTAACAATTCATATCTTACAATGATTGTTAAGCATTAAATTAAAAAACTGTATCATTTTAAATAATTGGGCCACAAGTTTATAATTTATATGAAATAAGACAATTTTAATGCATGCCTTAAAATATACGTTTAGATATATACATATGTAAATTTAATAAAAAAAGTACTTCCTTCTTAAAAATAGTTAAGGGGTCTCAGGGGTGTTAAAAATGTTTCGAGAGCACAAAATATGAACAATTTTCGACTAGAAATAATTCTTTGAGGTTAAAATGAAATAATTTGATTCTTTTACACATTTTTTATAAAGGAATAAAGCTTCAAAAAAGTATAAAATGTCTAAAATATAATCATAATTTTAAAAATAATAAGCACATAAATATAAGAAAATTTTTTGTAAGAAACAAATAGTAAGTTTTACGACGCGCATGATATTTTCTGAAATAATAATTCTAATTACTAGCAATAAGTTGATTTATAAAGTCAAATATATCCTTATTAGATGGTAACGATTAGATATAAAAAGAATAAAAAATTATATTTTTAAAAAATAAAAAAAGTACATTTTTAAAATTTTTTTCAAAAAATTTATTTTTTTAAAGTTTTTCAAAAAATTACAAATATGTAATACTATAAATAGCTAGGATTTAAAGATTATGATAGAGTTTATAATTCTGTAAAGTTTTATGCATCAAAGTATGATAGTTTTTGAAACGCAATGCGCGTAAGTGAAAAAAACACAAACTGAGAAAAAAGGCTTTAAAGTTTTAAATTGAATTTGAGAAAATAAATTTTAAAACTTACATGCTAAAATAATCCAGGATCATAGGATATGCCTTCCTGTTGCCCAAACAGCTCAATTTCTGTACTCTTTTTAATTTTTTTAATCTCTGCGAGATTCAAACGATGACGTTGAGCTCCTCTTTCTTGACGTAAAGATTCGACGATTGTCATGTTCAGCCAGGAACACACAAACATTTTTGTTAATTTTTAAGCCAAATTTCTCTAAAATAGTAATAAGTATTTGATTTCCATCATTAAAAATGCTGGTTGCTAGATTTGCAGCAATCTCTGCAATCTGAAGGATAGAATCAATCGTCATCGGACAAAACTTCCAGATTAATGAATTTAAACTTTCATTAGGATTCTGTGTCTTACCTCCTAAGCATTTCTTCAGGAGTGCCAGATGAGATAAGTCTGCAAATACAGGCTTAATTACATCTCGAACAGCTTTCGCAACTGAGGGTTTGTGTTTATAATTTTGTAAATTATTATTAATTGCGGCATTATACTTACACTATGTATTTGGATTTGTAGGACAAAATCAGTGCATCGGTTCATCATCGGTGCTGCAAGAATGACCCCGAACAGCCCAAATGGCTTTCCGCATTTCCTTTACACTAGTAGAATTGCATCGAATAGCATTACCATAGTAATGCGCAAGCTTATCAATTAAACTATCATTTAACCTACCTTTACCGCCTATAGTTTTACCATCAGATAATTTCTTCTTACCATATACTAATTTAAGCTTCCTAAGTCTTGTACCCATTCTCTTTTGCACATGGCCTACACATTCTATTTTCTGAATAAGATGGTCATAGCCGTATGGATTGTTTTCAGAAAGGGCATTGAATGTTTTTGTGTCGCCATCTACTATGTAGTTCGAATATTTCAGGTCGTGAAGCTTTTCTGATCGATTAAAAATCCTCAACATCCCGTCAACCTCCATCTTACCAGCAGAGCCAGAATAATTTTTTCTACATGAAATCTTATGCCCTCTTTGCAATTTATTGTACTTGATACCAAACTTTACCCCTTTATAACTGTCGCTTCATTTGCAAAATGAGGACAACACTTCCCGATCCAAAACCTTACCTGTTTCGCTCCCTATTAGAGTACATACTCCAATCAACGATGAATGTCCTCTCGTCTTCCAGGTCCCATCACCACTTACCGTTAAAATGTTATCAGGTAACGAAGAATTTTCTTCGACAGCTGCCCTGTTCATGCTTTCTTCGGCGACTTCCTTCATAACAAGTGAAAGTTTATTATTAATAACATCATATGATTTTTGTTCAACAGGATTAGGAAGACTCATTACAGAACAAAAGGTTTTTAATGACTCTAAACCTTGACCTATGCATCCCATTGCTAAAATAGATCTTCTGTTAATTTCTGGAGCATTATTTTTATTCCCAATGTTTTCACAGCTTGAAAAAGTACAAATGCTCCCACATTTTTTACAATGTATTTCAAAATTCGAACATAAACCACGAGTGGATTTTTCATTAATTGTTAATGGTTTATGACATTTTAAACAGCATGATACTGACAAAATAGAGCTAAAGGTTTAAATAAAATAAAAAAATACGATATTCTTTGAAGTTTTCACTTACCTTAACAAGATTTGACTTTAATGAAGTCAGAATTCCTGAAAGTTTTTTACTAGAAGCATTTTTCATTTCGGCACACTTACTTGTACTTTTCATTTCTACACACTTCTTCGTATGTTTAATATCTGTAACATGTGAGTCACTTACCTTTAAATATTTATTTCCTTTTAATCTTTTCCTGGGGCACATTGCCCAACGATTTTTTCAAAATAAAACAACAAAAATCTTCGCTTTAGATAAGCGTTTTAAAAAAACGTGTACTAAAGTAAACACAAGAGAATCAAAACACAGCAGAATGAATGTGTTGAGTTGCAGGCTTCCTTCTGATCAACTCAAGTGCTTAAAATATTTCATGAGGCTTATTAAAAACAAAAAAATAAATGGTATGCATGAATTTAAAAATAAATGGGCGTGGCATGTGTCCATTTAAAAGTTGTTATGACTAAATTGCTGTTTGCAATTTTTTGAATAACTTTCGAAGTTACGTGGTTAGTATCAAAATGTTCAGAAAAAAATGAAGAACAAGATATATTTTTTTCGAAAATTCGAAAAAAAAATTTTTTAACACCCCTTAGACCCCTTAATCATCAATATCAAGGGTGGGCAGACTTTTCCAGAGTGTGGGCTACTTCTGATATTTTCAAAGAGTTGCGGTCCACTTAGTGTCCACGGGTCCGGACCCTTCCTCTCATAACCCTTCATTTTCTTCCGATTCATTATAGTCCCATGTATATAGTCCATGTAAATGTAATTAAGTATTTGATAATAGTAATTTTTTATTTATTAATGCTAATTGTTTATTCAGTAGTTTATTTTTTTTGCTGTTTTTTTGTTCCCTACAATCGAAAAAATCAAAACAGAAATATGTTTAGCCGCGTATTGGGGTATGATACTAGAATGGTAGACCTTCAACCCTCCATCCCCTTCCCTTTAAAAATTCTTGTATACGCTACTGCCCAATGTAGTAGGTGTGATGAAGTAGGAAAAGATGTTATAATAATTACGGAATATGTACTTACCTACAGAACTAAAATAAAAAACAACACTTTTAAAACCGTGTTTAAAGCAAAACGCGATACAAACCTAATAATAATAGCCCCAAATATAATTATAACAAATGATACATTTATTATGAAACAATTCAAAATACATTAAAGAAATAAAATATTTTTATCTAAAGTTAGTTTTCGTAGTTTTAGTCAGTGGAAGGCTTAGTCTGCTTGCTGTCAGCTAATCTTGAATTTTCCGTATATAATTAATAACCGGTAAAATTTTTAAGCGGTCACCCCAAAATGTCTTGGTAGTCCACCGGTCGATCGCGATCGACGTAATGCCCACCCCGGATCAATATCAATCATCATCAATCATTCTAGTTTCCAAGGCTCGAGGCCGAATTACAATATTCTAATTATCTAACTTAAATATTCTTCGTTTTTAAATTTTACATTCGATATACACGCGGCGGCAGTAATCACATGTTAAATGATTTTTATGCTGATAACTTTTGATGTAATTCAAATAATATAAGTAATAATATTTTTATATTTCAATAAAATACTTTACTTCCAACTACATATTATGAGCAACAACAATATTAAGACATTATCTTATATTTTTAACAAACTCTTGACATTCTTCAAACGAATTCTGAGAATTATGTGGACAAGCAAATTTATATTCAAGGATAAATTAATCATAAGCCAAAGGATCTGTCAAAATTATTCAACTTGGCGAAAAGTAATTGATTATTTGGATGTTAGAATGTGGATTGATTCCTTTATTGACAAATTTAGTTTTAATCGCTATGTGTTGACATCTTTTGGAAAAATTGTTTCGCTTGGAAAATTTATTTAATTCTAAGTTCAGTATTATTAATTAAATAGTTAATTCAGTTTAAAATTACGTTAATTTCAGTTTAATTTTTCAAGTATACATTTTCCTCCAGTATTATATGTGTTTCATTCTTTTTATTTTTACAGGAAATATTGAAGTAAAAATTATTTAGATTTCAATAATATAATTTTGAACTTCACTAGAAATAAAATAGAATTGAAAGACTTGAATGTATGTTTATAGAAATTAAATTATTGTATTCTATGGAATTAATACAACATTATACCTGTACCCATATCCGACTAAAGTAAGTTGAGTCCATGAAAGTATTCAGTATATGCTTAGATAAAATTCTCTTTCGATAAAAGAATTTTTAAATTACCTATGTTTTAAAATTTAACTTAAATAATTTGTATATTAGAAGAATTATTATGATTTTAAATTGCTTGTTTTTTAACTAAAATATTACCAAGAAATAAAAATTTGCTTTTAAAATTTTTTGACATTTTAACTATTTTAAAATTAAATCTTTCAAAAAGTTTTTAAATTAAAAAAAATGCACAAAACATTTATATTTGAAAACTTTGGATATATTATATTATGGAATGAATAATTCGAAGTCTCATATTAATTCAGAGAATAATATTTCATGTATTGGTTAGTTAGAATTGACGTCAGTCTAAAACTACTAATTTCTGGAATCAAAGCCATAAATTGATATCAAAATCTGAACTGAGCAATCATTTAATTCGTGTCTGCATAAGAATTGATGTTCCCGTGCTTTTAAAAAATAGTTAATCATTATTAAAAACGATTAAATAAAATGAACACAAAAACGACATTATTATCGCCCGAATAGTAGAACTTCAGTCTACTTATATATACGTACAAGCCATGATGCGTTCTCGGAAAAGATACACAATGCTGCTCCCTGGTATCACTAAATGACCCAAAAACAAAAAAGTATATCCCTGGAACCAACAATAAGGAAGCTTTCCCCTGTAGGTTTAAATTACTCGATTAGACATAATTTGTGTACGAGTTTTCGTTTCAGCAATATTAAGTCATTAAATTTCTAACACATCACCATTGATAAATTTGTTTTCGAACACAAAATAAATTTTGAACTGGTGTGTTTCACTTACTTGTATTAGTCATTATGAACTGAACGTTGGGATGAATTTAATTTAGTCAAGTAAAAGATATATAGGAAGGCTCTATTTATGGTATATCTCAATATTTTAAACCAAGATAAAGAGACAAGTGGGTCATCTGTGAGAGGTTGTTTCGTTCTCCTAAGTACTGCGCGACGGCTTGAAGGTGTACAGAATCTTCCATTATTCAGCCCAATGGATCTTTAATGGAATCAACATTTCGGGATGGATCTTCAACAGCTCTGATTAACTTTAACATTGCTAATTACTACAGTGGCCTGATTATTGTGGGCGTATTTGGGAATGAGATTTGACTTGTGGTAGCTCTGAGGTTCCAGATTAATGGTAGAATTGAATACATAGCCAATATGCCGTGCTAAATATAGCCTATGTTAATTGTGTAACGTGTACGTCACATGATTAGTCGGGATTATTTTAACTTATTATTATAGCAAATACTTAAAAATAGCTTTACTTTTAGTATGATAAATGAAAGATTGATTTATATAAAGTATGCTTGTAATTTGGAAAAAAAATGGTGTAATTTTCACAAATTTTACAGAAAAGAAATTGAGATGCGGATACATTATAAAAAAGAAATTAATCGGAAAAAATATATTTTTTTGAATAGTAGCATTAAAACTGATATTATATAATGCAACTCAATAGTACTGCGTGCTACAACTGGCCGAGGTCCTTATGGTAATTTGTAAATAATAAGTTAAAGAGGTTTGATATTTTTTAATAGATATGGGAATTTTGAAAACATTTTCAGCATGAGTTAAGATAGTTTTGCTAATGATGTTGTTTAGGGTTATAATGGGCTCTTATATTGCCTTTAAAGTACAATGAATAATGTGAATCACAAGGAAATACTAAAATATGAGGGCGCGAGTGCACACACACACACACACATGCCCGCCCGCAAGATCACCCACCCGCACGCACGCACGCGCACTCACACCCCCGCCATCCTTTCGTTGTGAAAGTACGCCGTACCATTTTAGTCACCATTCTAATCAACCAATTGAACCAAAACATGCCGTGTTGTACTGTTGTACTCAACTATATAAGTTATTAAGAAACTGGTTCTTTGCTTGTCAATCTCAATAACTCTTTTAATATTCTTTTCATCTTTCAGTCATTTTATCTGTTATTTGAGTGCTATAATGCATTTACTAGAAGCTTCCCCTTCTTCCCTCCTTCGTTTTGGCGATATGAATTATAAGAAACTACAATTTTATCAGACATTCAAAACGTCTTCAAAAATCTTGTAAAAATGCTTTGTTTGCTCTGCCAAATATTAGTATTTTAAAAATAATCCACTAAAACATTTGTCTGAAAATTATGTGTCGCAAAGTAAAATGTTTCTGTAACCACTGTAATATTACTTTTTACGATACAAAGAAAGGGACTGTCTTTGTATCAACAAGGGAATAATAATAATAAAGGGAACAATATCTCTTAACATTTTAACATAGAAAACTGACTTTTTCAAATACATCGAAAAAACAAAGTCACTGATCGAAATTAATAACAAAAATATCCTGTAATATATTGAGTTCTGAATACATATATTTATCGTTCAAATGACTTGTTTTTATTGTTATGATTTAAAAATGTTTAAAGAGGTCTTGTATAAGTCTCTTCAAGCATTTTCTTATTTATTTGTATATTGAACATATTTATATACAAGAGGTTAACGTGGTCACACAAAAAGAAAAGGAACAGAAAAGAATTGTTTACCTAAAAGGACAATTTTTCTCATCCCTATCTAAAACCCAAATGACTACCCACGTCATTAATCCAGGGTTTAATGCGTAAAGCTCTGGGAGCAGGTAACAGGATCTCATTAATTTTGCTGGAAAACGGGTTGACATCCTAAATACGTCGAGCATTACTCTCGTTTTAACTTAGTTGTAACTGCATCCTGTTCAAGGATATCAAAGGTGTAAATTGTAATAAATTTCAGACGTAAAAGGTTTAGTATCACATAAATCATTTAACAGAATGTTTTGTTCTCTATTAACTTTAATTAGACAATATTTGAAACAAAAGTATTTAAACAAAAAATGCTATTTTCATTTTTTTTCATGTTTTCTTAACGTAAATTGATTAGTTATGCATAGTTATTCATAATTCTCTCCAGGGTTTCGTAGCGCTATAGTAAAAAAATTATGCAAAATTTTTTTTTTAAAGTCAATTCCTTCTTAGGCCAAGAAACAAATTTTTAATTTTAGTTACTTTTTATTAATAGTTATTATTAATATAAATATGTATAAACATATGACAGAACCACAATATTAAGTGACAAAACAGAAAGCGATGTTCCTTGCAGTTTCCATTTTCCTTTGTATATATGGTGTTAAATTAATTTTTTTGTTTGCTACTATTTATTCATTAATTAAATTAATTGTTCTATATAAAATAGTATTGTAAAAGAAGTAACGTTTGCAGAAACTAGCCAACCCACGTGGAATTCGAACTCACGACCTTTGGATAAGAAGTTCAACTCGCTACCCATTGT
>BMAO01028358.1:0-19079 GCA_019973975.1 Trichonephila clavata
TAATTTCCGCAAGCGACTGCTACTGATAGCCTGCGCGGCTACCTTTACAAACTCTTTCGAAAAATCGTCTTGCGTCATAGACCATGATGCTGTAGATTTCTCCAGTAATTTTCAGAAGCATCCATATGGTCGCCAATTCTCCAAAAAATCCCCAATTCGCCAAAAAGGTCACCAACATGGTAGCCGTCACCAAATTTGTCGTCAAATATGATGCCAACTTGGCTGGCCAATATTTCACTGTCTAGTATTTTCATTGAATTCCATTTTGTGTCAAGTTTACTTCGAATCGCCATTATTATACACTCATGTCCATAAATTAAGGATAATGAAATTCAGGCAAAGAAAGACACAGAAGCAAAACAAATTTGACTTATTTGTAAAGTCTATTTATTAAACAAAAGGTAAAGAGCAAAAAAGATGCTATATGTTTGACATAATTAATAGAAATTGCGATTTTTACTCCCTGGAGCAAATTTCAAAAAAGAACCTATTTACAAAAAACAGTATAACATGGTTAGTATGATGGTTAATACGGAGTATGTCTCCCGGACGATGCAATACAGGCCTTCCAACACCTACGCATGCTAAGTATCAAATTATCAGTCTGATCTTGGGGAAAATTACACCACTCATCAAGCAATGCCCTCCGAAGTTAAGGTAGACAGGTGGGAGGGGGTTGACGGGCTGCAATTCGTCGGCCAAGCATATCCCACACATGCTCTATTGAATTCAAGTCCGGTGAGTATGCTGGCCAATCCATACGGGTGATATCCTCCGATTGAAGGCATTCGTCTACAATGTTTGCACGGTGAGGACGGGCGTTGTCATCCATAAACAGAAATTCAGCACCCATGGCGCAACGAAACAAACGTACATGTTGTGCCAGAATGACATCCCGATAGATGTGGCCTGTCCTCGTTACACTCTAAACATGCAGGTCAGTTCTGAAACCAAGAATAATTCCTCTCCAAACGAGCCATCCTGCACCACCGTAACGGTGTCGTTCAATGGGGTTTTCTTGGTGGTAATGGGTACCTGGCGCTCTCCATATGAAAGTCCGGCGAGAATCAGACTACAAACTAAACCTGGACTCGTCGGAAAACATCACACAAGACCACTGTTGCGGTGTCCACAATGCATGCTCTCCAGGTTAATCGCAGGCGACAGTGAGTTGCGGTAAGGGAACACATCTGACAGGCCTACGAGCATATAGACCAATGTGCCCTAAGTGTATGTACACGGTCTGCCTTGAAACGGTCGTACCGGTAACTGAAGAGAGCTGACGAGATAGGTCTGATGCTGTGCTCCGTCTGTTTCTTTTGGCAGTAACTGCCAAATGCCGGTCCTCATTCGGCGTTGTAACTCGTGGGCGACCTGTGCTGTAATATCTACTCACATTACCATCATCTTGGAATCGTTGCCAAAGCCTGGAGATGACACTCTGGGCGATGCCAGGTTCCTCGGATACTTCCAGCTGGGTACGTCCCCATTTCAGTCGTCCGATAATTCTACCACGTAAAAAATCATCCAAATGCTTCCTTTGAGCCATAATTATGCGGTTATTGCACTGAAAGACTTTTTAAGTGCTTGTGAACAATTTTACTTCTTTGCCACCATTCCTTATATACTCCTCTCCTACACTCTTGTCATTGTGACGTACTATCCGCGCCATCTGGTGGTTTCCTGTAATTTGCATATTCTTCTTCAAGATGTGTGTGATAGTTCTACAGGTGAAATTTTTATTTTAAATTTCTGTGTGATTCTGAATTATCCTTAATTTATGGACATGAGTGTTTAAAGGACGGCATTGCTTGTGAATATTACAATTTTTATCGTAAAATAAGTACAACATAAAGTATTATGAACGGATTAAATATGCCTATTTAAATAATTTACACTATTTTATGATGATATTAAGCATTAATTATACAAAATTCGTAACAATATCTATTTCTAATCTTAACCAAAACCAACCAAAAGAGAGAGAGAGAGTTTATAAGATCAGAAATCATACCTCGTGAGAAGAATGGAAAGTCTTCTAAAATTATCTTTGAAAATTGAATTTATTCAATGACGTAGATAGATACGCAATAAAAAACAGACTTAGGGAAGAACTAAAATATGATTTTGTGTGTTTCTCCTTCGAGCATCGTATTTTAAATTGTAATCTCAACACAGTGAAAGGCACTATCTGTCAGTACGTATTGAATAAATAACATCTTGAGAATGAAATTTTCTCTGCATAAATATTATTCAATCGCGGTAGCAAACTCAACTTTTGACGTTTGAAATAGTGCAGTTATTTTATCACGAAAAATAAAAGTTAGTGGCCCCCTAGACGTAACTATTCCAACAAAAGAATTGCTGAGCTTGAACATGACTTTTCAAATAATAATAATAAACTAATTTAAGGTCCACAATAGCTTAAAAACACTAAAATATATGAAGTCTCTTTCGATAGAAAACAATTTTTATGAAGATATGTATGTGTCAGTAAATAATGAACAGAGAAATAAAGGTATACTAAATTTGTTTTTCTTTCAGATTGATATTAATATGGTATTATTTATATTTATATAAGAATATTTGAAATTTATATTTCATAATATTTCACATACTTAGCATTTTTATTTTCACTGTGTCGAGAGATGTTTGTATTGAAAGTACTGAAGTACTCTCTACAGAAAGCCCAATAAAATATTGTAACTTTGGAATACGATTTTTCAATAAATAAATAAATTCGTAAATGGACCTTGTATTGAGGAGATTCTTAGTAACTAGAAAATAGTCTGTAACAAACCATTTAGATCAGGGGTACTCAAACTTTTTTTCTCCTGGGCCAGATACATATGTTAGCTATTTCACGAGGGCCGCAACATGAGGTTAAACGGGATGGGGGGGGGGGAATGCTTTAAGACTATGATAACGTTGTAAAATTAAAATATTGTAAATTGATCAAAAAAAATATAACTCCTGTTTTGGCTTTTTTAATAATTATTATTTTACTTTTGTCACTAGCATTAAATTAAAATGAGAATGTAAGAAGCACTCCTTCACAATTTTTGCATCAGTAAACGGTTTCATATGATTACCAATAATATAACAAACTTCTTAGAATGTCTTTGTTACTACTGTGACATTGCCCCTGACAAACACTTTGTTGTTGTTGCAAAGCTTATTCAATAAAGCCTATTTATATATCACCTCTTGAAAGAGGAAAAGTGTAATTGAATGATTCCTGTTTATTGGTATTTTTTAAATACAGCACTTTCGTGACAAATCAAAAACAAGTACTGATCCATATTTGATTTTCACGATAAAACAGTCAACCTCCAAATCGTTTGAATACTTTTCGCTTGCAAGGTATGAAAGATTGTTCAAAATTAGTTCCACCCATAAAATTGTCGCTACTCCACTATTGTCTGTTATCTTTAACCGTAACCGTTACAAATTGAAAAAGAATATCAATTTGCAATCGTACGACATTGACAGCATCAGCAGAAAGGCAAAACTGATGTATTTGATTTCTCGTCAAAGAATTTCATACCAAATTTTTAATACATCGGTTTAAATAAAAGAATTTCTCAGAGAAATGGGTCATGACCAGGCCACTTAAAATGACTCGGTGGGTCACATGCGGCATACGGTCGGCAAGTTGAGTATCGCTCATTTAGATCGTTAATGCAGTTTGGTTGAATGTGGGATGTACTTTAGATACTGATACAATGTTTATTATTAAAATTAAAGCACCAAAAAGGCAGCATGTAGTAAAGTGTCAGACTTGTTTAAAAGGATCAGCATACTTGAGATCATCCCGTTCGGGTTTTGATTGTGAATGAAAAGTAGCATAATGCTCTATGTTAAATGCAAGTATACTTAAGAACTTGTGTTAAAAAGAATTCGTGGTAGAATAATAGCCTATCAGAACTACTGCTTACAATTTATCAACATCGCTGCTGGCAATGATCATGGTTTTGCTGTTGTTGTTGCTTATCTACATGTCTAGCTAAGCTGGATCACAAATCCATGTCATCTTTCACTCTCATCAAGTTAATTACCATCCCTGGATGCTCAGATAGATCCTGTAATTTAGGATACAGGATATCAAAAATATGTTCTGGAGGGGCCTTGCAGACACCTAGCACAGGTCCGATAAATTTTATCTTTATTATTGTAAGTTAATGTGCTTCCCACCCTTTTTATAGCCGTTCACCAGTCAACGTTTGATAATCTTTCCGCGTCCCGCTATAGGGTGAGGGGGAACGTTGATTGCTTACATCATTGGTGGGTGGACTATTCCAGGGTACGGTCTACTTCTAATGTTTTTAAGGTGTTTTGGTCCACCCAATGGCGAAAGTATGACCCTTTTGTATTAAAATTGTACGTTTTCTTTTCTTAACACTTGTTCTCTACATTGTACCCCTCTTTTAAAATATGGCAGGTTACTACCAGACGGTGGAACACGAACGTATTCGATGCAGCGAGCAGAGAACATTCGTGAACCGATGAATCTGAAGCCGATGTATGCACTTAATATGCTTGCTGCCAAATTCCCGCGCTGTCACGGACATGACATCAAGATGAGAACTCAATCCCATAGAATCGTGAAGATATGGGATGATGTATCAAGAGCAATCACATGCTTTTACGGGAAGAGCTGATCATCAACATTTGCTCTCCCCTTCAGTCGATGTGTTGAGAAAAAATCATTTATATGGCTGGTATCGCAATGGATGCCTTTTTTCTTTAACAGTGGCAGTAAATGTGGTAAAAGTCATCATGCGTTTTCAATGAAGGTACATGTGTCGTCTACACATTTATCGAATCATTTGCTCTAGTAAACACAGTCGCATCGATTGTGAAAAGCCGATTCTGCAGTCTAGCTGGCTTTGGTGTTCCATAAACACGTTTCTTTTAGTGTATGCGCGTCTTAGATCATAGTAAAGGCGATCACCCCAAAATATCTTGGCGGTCCACCGGTCGATCACGATCGACTTAATGCCCATCCCTGGTTTAGATTGAAGGTTATTTTGATTAATTTTTTAATTTCATTGTATTTAAATATGAGGGAAATACACCACGGTAAATAAAATAGAAACAATTTAATGTTCCTTGGGTGACCCGGTATAATCTGATCCACGGATCGGTGCCTATCTGCGGCTCGGGGATTTGGTATCACTGTTCTAAGATGTCCATTGTGGAATGTTGGAAGGACTGCTGTTTGCTTTTGCCTGCTACACCGAAGGGACAGAGAACGAACGCTTACCTCGATACCATCGGTGACCAGGAGGAATAATTGAGTCCTCCATTCCCCTATAAGTGGAATACAGGTCTACATAAGTTAAAGGGGTTAGAGAATATGAGGGTTGAGCTGCGTTATGTTTTAACTGGACAGCGACAATCTCGTTGCCCTCTATGCTAACATGCGAAGAAATCCATTGTAAGTATATCCCACGAGAAAGAGAAAGACTTTTCAGCTTTTTCAAAATAGCCATTCCTGTATTATCTCCCACCCTATTCCTTGATCATGATTTTAGGACTGTTATACGTAAATGAAATCGATAGGCCCAGTAAGATCGTATAGAATACTTTACAGGATTTTGAAGTTGTTCAGCCACTAATGATATACCGAACGTCGCGCATCCTGAATCAATAGCTTAATTTGCTTGCAAAATGACAAATATTCATGTAGATCGTGTGACGAACTCTTTTAATTTTTGAATCCCTTTCTATCGTTTGCTTAAATTCATTTTTAAAAGTTTAGGGTTGTACTTCACATGCGCACAAAGTTATGTTTCACTAATACGCTTTCCTGAAGTAAAGCTTTTAAAGTTCTTTTTTTGGAAACTACGATACATAGCTTTTTAAGAGTTTTTGAACAAAAAATTATAAAATTTCAGCTGTTTACAATTATGGATCGCAGTAATTTGTTTTGAACTTTCTATACCCATTTAACTTGTCAATAAATAATTTCATTTAGTTTCTTGCATTGTTTTAAATTTCATTCAGAAATTTTTTTCAGATCCAGCCTAATTTTACGTATATTGAATGTCAATCGAAGTATCGTGGGTGAAAAACCCAGAAAGAAATGGATGATCAGCAATTAGAGTGACAGTAATAATCCAATAATGCATTTTTACCATTTATCGCAAATCTTAGTTGTTTCTTAACGAGTTGCTGTCAAATGAATATGACATCGGAAATCGAACGCAGCATCATTAGGCAAGTCATATCATATTTCTTAAGGACCCATTTTTTATTATTAACTTATGTATTTTTGCTATAAAGAACAAGTTTAGTATATTTAGAGTAATAAGCTCATCATAATAATATATATATAGCATTAGTTTTTTGATAACTTTAAGAAATTAAACTTTTTTCTATCATTTAAAAAGGAATGGCTCTCCATTGAAAATGAAGAAAGAACAAAAAATGATTATTGTCCAGAAAATGAGGGGAAAAATTACGATAATTCATTGAAGCAACACATATACACAAATGCTTACACTCATACACGTACACACACATACAAGTACACACACATACAAGTATACACACATACACGTACACGCACATACACGTACACACACAAACAAGTACACACACGTACACGTACACACACATACAAGTACACACACATACACGTACACGTACACACACAAGTACACATACACACGTATATACACACGTGCATATACACGTACACACACACACGTACACACACACACGTACACACACACACGTACACACACACGCACACACACATACGCGTACACACATACACGTACACACATACACAAACACACACATACACAAACACACACATACACATACTAAGCTGCCTCCGAGCTGCCCTAAGAAGTAAATCTAAAGGGCGGCCAAGAGAAAGATTCCCGACACTTCCATCTGCTTTAAAACTGCCATCCTCTTCCTACCGTATCGAAATCAGAAAAAATAATTCCAAAATTGGACAGACCATTTATTTCGCCAGGATACAGTATTTTTTTAAAAACAAAATAATGGTATTTTGCATTTTTTCCTATATGAAAAATTTAGACCCTTTTTCCGGGATAGAATGCTCCAATTGCTTTGTAGTACTGTCGTATGTTTGAGATTAGACGATTCTACGTTCTGAAAAAGAGCACTCTTTGCTCTTTTAGACTGAGTGACTGGTCCATTTTAACAAACTTAAAAGAGCTTTGGTTTTTATAATAGAATCCCTGCTTTCATTTTACCTGGACAATTAAACAACGCTTAAAGTGAGAGAGAACACTTAATTGGGCATGTTGAAACGTGGTTTTATTAATATTAATGTGGACACATCTACACATTTTAGCTGCATCACTCCCATTGATTATTTTAAACTTGGTGACACTACCGGGAGGAATTATTGACCATCACTTCCAAGCATAGTATCCATCCGGAATTACTCAGATATTTGGCTCTTGAAGTCATAAATGATATACTCTCTTGATCATGCCTTCATAATTTATACAGACGGTAGCCGTTAGGAATGGGTAGAATAAAGAGGGGTAAATTTAGTACTACTCTCAGGAGTGGTGTTAAAATCAGTAACAGGAATGTTGACCACTTTTACGTCTTTATATCGGAACTCATTGCTTTCAGTGGGGTTCTCGATCAAGCTATAAACTCTAATAAGGATAGTATCTGGATTCTGACAGAAAGCAGGAGCTCCATTAAATATCTGAAGAATTAGCCAAAGATTATGGACAGTACTTGTATGAATATTATTTCCAAATTGGCTAGGCTTGGCCAGAGGAAACAAGTGTGTCTCCTGTGGATGTGCCTAGGAACGAGACCGCTGATGAGCTGGTTGGCTGGAGTTGTGATCTCCAGAATTCAATTCCTCTGTATCGAGCCTTTCTGAAATTTATTCCCTTCAAAGAGTGAAAGGGAATCTGACTTGGCAAGCCCATCCTGCTAACCACTGGTATGTAGCTCTGGCCAAACTCTACAATGCAGGAGATCCATGGCTCTTCAGACGACCTCGGCACGCTTCAGAAGTGATCACCTGCGTGGTATGACCGTTGTGCAGAGGTGGACCGTTGTGTTCTTCACCTGCCCTTGCTCTCTCCTTGCTTCTCCTGCTCATCTTCTGGAATGTTGGGGAATATCCCTGGGACAGTTGTTTGATGTGTAGGATCTGGCTTGTGACATTCTTTTGCGGAAAGGTCTAATGGACTTGATGTATGCTTTCTTGCTCCAAGGGTATTTTAAATAACAACAACACAGACTCAGTGATTTTAAAACTCGGATTCTTAAAGTCTTTTTTTATTTTTTTACGATTCTCCAAAAATTACTCGAAATTTGACTTAAACGTTGAACAAGTTAGCAAATTATGAAACAAATCGTACGAAACGCTTCCCTCGTGTTAAACTTTGTTATCCGTATTTTGATTCAAGCTTAAATATTTGATTTAAAAATTTTGGAATTTCTTTAATAAAAACTGCATTTTTCATCTTATTCGAAGCTATATTTATAAAAAAAAAATATTATATTCTTTTATTTAAAAGTTATTATTTTTTGTATCAATCTGTAAAATTTTAAAAAAAGGACCTTTATTACCCCTTTTAGTCAAAAAATAGAATGTAGGGAAAAGAAAACCGCTTGATGGGGGGGGGGGAGAAATGGGAGAAATTTCTAAAAAGGGACATAAAAATAGCAATCACCTGTGAGTGTTGACATTGAGAGGGATAGAAAACTTTTCCTGAGGGGAAAAAAAAGGGGAAAAGGTGTACACACTCGGATACCCGTGCAACGCCGGGATATGCAGCTAGTTTTTTCTTAAAAGCTTTTTAAATTTTAATTAATGCGTCTTAGAAAATATAAATATCTAATAGTTTTGAAACTGCCCTATATTTCTTATATTACTTTCCGATGTTATTCATTAAAGTATAAATAATTCATAATATACATTTTGAATTTTCCTTGTACAAATACAGCTTTTCACTCCAGCAAATTGCTAGTCAATTCTTAAAATGTATGTTACTGAGAAATTGAGAAGGTTTTTAAAAATGTAGGTAATGGTAGAATTATCTTAATTGAAATGAAACCCCTGGAATTCCAGGAGCTCGAATTTCGTCTTATTGCAATCAAAGATGACAGAAATCTCTGTTTCGGAAATGTTTGTCCGACGCATTAGTTGACTTTTCTCTCAGAAATATGGTTATTATTAGGGGAACTTATTTTCTCCGACCATCAGTTCTTTTTTTATTGTTATTAGTAGTATATGTAAGTTTCCTAAGAAAATGATATCTTGATATGAAATAATTCTCTAAGTACCCGAAATCCTGACTGTTTCGGAATAGTTAGCGGTATATAATAGATAAGTTTCAGCAATATTCTTAGGCACATAGTTGAATACGATTGTATGTAAATTATTTCGTAAAATTATTTAAATTATCCTTTCCATGTTCATTGAAATTATAATCTAATTTGATTTTGGGGTATCGTAATGGACTTCCTAATTTTGAATCTCGGTCAAGTGACGAGGACGACAGCTGAGCTAGAACCCCCTCACCTAACTACTGCTCCCTGCCAACGGGAGGACATGAGCCAAGACGGATTTATAGAGCATCAGCCTCTCTACATGGTGGGTCTCTATTGGCATTAGAGAAGGGTTATTGTTGACAATCTTGTCTTTTTGAAGAGCAGGAGCCCCACTCTCCAAACTTCTACACCATGGCAAAGAGAGGACTTTAACCTCGAAATATTTAACATGCATCAGTCCCTCTATACCAGGAGTGGCCACACTTTTCCAAGGTACGATCTACTTCTAATTTTCTTAATGTGTTGCGGTCCACCCAGTGTCAGTGGCGCACTCAAGGGGGTAGTGAAGGGTCCACGGGCCAGGACCCTCACTCATAGTCATTGAATTTTTTTCAGATTGATTATAATCCCATGCATATATATAATACGTAAAATTTAAGTATTTGTTATTAATAATTTTTTATTAATTAATGCTGATTATTTATTCAGTAATTTATTTTTTACTTTGTTTTTTGTTCCCAACAATCTACAAAATCAAAAATGAAATATGTTGGCAGCGTATTGGGATGTTATGAGAATGATAGACTTTCAACCCTCACCCCTTCCCTTGAAAAATTCTTGTGTGCTCCCTGTGTCGTAGGTGTAGTGAGGTTGGAAAAGGTCTACAATATTCTAATTATAAGTATGAAATATGTACTTACTATAAAACTAAAATTTAAAAAAAAAACTAGCACTTTTAAAATTACGTTTGAAACAAAGCGCAGCATAATAATAACAATGCTCTCGTTAACCGCTTGCCTGATTATCCCGAGTTATCTCGGGTTTGTATATATTGCAGTTAATTATTATTCCGAGAAAACTCGGGTGAAGCAGAAATTGTCAATACGGTTAGTTTTATCACGGTTTTACTTCGTCTGGAGGAACTGATAGAAAATATTCAGCTCTGATTGGCAGTTTGGACAATTTTTTTAACTCGCCAGGTTTGGCTGATACGTTAGTCAAAAGGAAGACTGATGTGTGGACCATTTCGATTGAATAGAAAAGATTTACTTCGAGATCTAAAATAAATTTTAAAAAAAGAGAGAATTTATTGGGTATTACAGAGGGAAAATAACTTTTATAAAATGGAAAAATAAGAAGGACTTTAGTCTAATTTCCACAATACATACAATTGAAATGCAGGATGTGACAAATAAATGGGAAGAGACAAAGTCTAGGCCTCAATATGTAGTTGACTACAATTGAGTGTGTATTGCAGTAGGAGGTTCACGATCAGCTAAACAATTTAGAATGGAACTGAGAGAGAGAGAGATTGAAAAACTAACGTCAGAAAATTATCGTAGCGAGATTTCTGCCACATCTGGAAGACCCGGCATTAGTCCTTCACTCGTCAGGTTAACTTTAAGGCATTTTCCTGGTTTTATTCCTGCTACTGAAAAAAAAATGAAATCCAACGAGACAGTGTACTCTGTGCACCCGTAAAATAGATTCCAGAGGTACGCCAGTAAGAAAAGAGACTTGATACCAGTGTACAGAATGTCAGATATCACTTTGTGTTGTTCCTTGTTTAAAAAAAACAGTCATACAAAGACTAATAGTTAACTTTCCCCGTTTGTCCGAGATAACTCGGGATAGTAAACTACTTTAAAACTAAATGCTTCAATTTAAAATCTACATATTTTGTTTTGTTTCTTCTCATTGCAAATAATAAAATAAAAAATTCTGATGATTTTTTGCAGATTCTTTCAACGAAAGTTTGTAAGGGAAGCGGTTAAATATGTCGTGGCTTCCTCCTGGAGATGTTGTAAGGACTGAGATGTTCTCTCAGTTCCATCTAGAGCTGTGGGAGGAAGGAAAGGATGGCTAGCCATATCAACAATCAATCAATTTATTGAACACATAATTTAGCAACACAATTCAAATGCACAATTCTAAGCAATATGTGGATCAATAACGAGATGCGGGAATTATGAGATCTTAAATATCGGCCCTCTTATATCAGGATCAAATCTATTATCCTAATTATCTGAGCAATGCTTTAACATTTAGTGACCAATCGTCACTTTAATTCCTTCACCTATCGAAACTCTGAAGTACACAATAAAATGGTATAATACCTGATCAGTATAAATCAGTCTATTTCCTCACTTTCTCTCTCTTTAGCTTGAAAACCTAGACTATATATAACCGACCTAACCTGAATTATCAAGTTTTCTTCTTCAGAGGGTTGGCTGGGAATAAACTCGAATTCATTGACCAAAGATTTTCCAAGAGGATTATATTAAAGAAAGGACGCGGATAGAACCATCACAAGGTGTTGTGGAGGTGTGGAGAGTAGGGTGTTGTGGCTCAGGTGTCGTCTTTGTCCCTTGACCATGTTTCAGTATTACCAGATCCAACGTCAATAGCATGGTCAAGGTAGGGTAGTGGTCAAGCGTTGAGACTCGTGGCCATCGTGTCATGAGTTAGAGTCCTAGTGACAATGAAGAACCGTTGTTGCTTGTTATATCTCGTGATGTGGTCAAGAATTCGTAGCTTGCGTGTCGAGAATTCTTATTCTGGTGCCACTGAAGACCCTCCTTGTTAAGGAGGATAATGCTCGTTAAATCGTGGTTCAAATTCTTTCCGTTGGCTTGGGGGAGATTTTGGAGAGGGGGAGCAGGCTTAGGTGTGGTCATTGTCGACCCTGGTCCAAAATTGTGAGGTCCGGGCCAATAGTTCTCGTTTAGCTTCACAGTACGACGTTAATATTCACTCACTCACCCAACGTCAAAAGCGCACTTGTTGTTGCTTTAAGAGTGATGTTAATAAACATCACTAAATTCTTCAGTAAATATCAATTCTTGTTTTTACGAGTAAATAATTTTCTTAATAAATTTTTTTATGTACTATGTTTTTGTAATCCATTTTCATGCACTCTCAGTTATGATAAAAAGTTTCAAGACTCCAGTTCATCGGGAAGTTAGTTTAAAATCATTTACAAAATTCCACCCTGACAGACAAACAAGAAAGCGAGTAAATAAAAAACATGGTAATCTGGGATCCCCTCTCTGACCCCAGAGCCACGAAATTGAATACATAGACGCAACTCGACCCGTGCTATCGACAGGTGGTCTTTGTTCGTGTTAATTCGTGTGAGATCCGATATTACGGGAACCCTGTCGAAATCAGGGCCCGCCTCTTTGAGACTAGAACTTCTTTTATTTACATTTTCATGCATTGTTATCCATTTCTGAGCTATGGTCCAAATTTCAAGTCTAGCTCATCGAGAAGTTAGTTTAAAATCGACTACAAAATTGTACCCGGACAGACAAGAAAGCGAGTTAATGAAAGCATGGTAATAAAAAATTCACCATGCATTGCCCAAACTGTTTATATCTCATAAAAAACACTGTTTGTAAGTGATGCATAAACACTAAAAGCTTAAATTCTGTGTGTAACATCACAAGTTAAACTTCAAATAGTGACATCAAATATGCACGCCTTCCTTTAAAAAATCAGAATTTTTGTTGTTGTTTTAACTTTGTATCATAATCGCATTTATTCTGAGATTAAGCGCCCGAAGGTTCTAGAGTTCAGCTATCATTCTGATACGAATTCATTACCTTATCATAGTGCAAAGATGATAGATTTATGAAATAGCCAATTAACTTATAGTATATAGCTAAAGGATTAGAATTCTAATGAGTTCATGAAATTAGATCGTGATATTAAAGGGACAATTACGTAAATTTCAAATTTAATATAAGGGTTTTCAGTATGAGTCTATGAGAGTTTTAGTAAAAGGTATTTATAAATTGTCTACTTTAATATCTTGGATTCCGATAATTACCATGCTGTGTACCATATATTAATTAATACACTGGTGTTTAAATTTAAGAGAAAACTCTAGCACACACACACACACACACACACACACACACACACACACACACACACACACACACACACACACACACACACACACACACACACACACACCACACACACACACACCACACACGCACGCACACACCACACGCACACGCACACGCCACACACACGCACACACACGCACACGCACGCACACACATACGCACGCACACGCACACGCACAGACACACACACACACACGCACACATGAGTACTGAAACATACGTGTGGAACCTATTGCACGTTGGTCGCAACATGGGGAATAATGAGGGAGGATGCTGTAAGAACAAGGACGTTTAAAATGTGGAAAGTTGATTAAAATATTATAAGTTGTATTTTTGGATTTTATTTTAAAACGATATTAAACACTCTATAAAACTCAACACCCCAAAAATAGGTGTTGTGCATTTTTTACCCAGTTCTGGCGGGAATTCGATTTCCTTTCATCAATGATCCCTAGTCCCTTGTTTGCTTTCTAGCGTCATAAAAACAAAGCTGCCATCTACTCTGATAATTAGATTTTTTTTCTTTTGATAAAGCCTCACCTATTTTTATTTCACATTTTAATGTATCAAGTACAGGATGGTAGAAAAGAGTTTTTACAGAATTCCAGACTGAAATCAGTATTACTTATTTAAAATAATTTCAGACTGCTTATAAATTTTTGTTTCAAGTTTATTCACAAATACTTTTTTATTTTACTTAAAAAATACCGGCTGAATTAATCAAAGAGTATATCGAAAGCATTTAAGAAACACTAACAATTTCTATATTACTTCATATGTTTATTTTTGACAAAGTCATATATTTATCGATATATACAAGGGGTGATCAAATGAAAAGGTACGAAACGACACGGTGGGTACAAATATAGACTTTATTCAAAATATACACCATAGGCCTGAGCACAACGATCCCACTGATGAACAAGCCGCAGGATTCCTTTTCCCAGAATTCCTGTGGCTGTGACGAGACCCAGTCCTTCACAGTGTCCTTGAGTACGTCATCCGAGTTGAAGCGCTTTCCTTTCAGGTGTTTCTTCAGTGGACCAAACACATGGAAATCGCAGGGTGACATGTCCGGACTGTAGGATGGATGGTCCAACGTCTCCCATTGGAACTTGTCCAGTTCCATTTGTGTGACTCTGGAGACGTGTGGATGCGCGTTATAATGGAGCAGAACCACACCCTCCGTGAGCAGCCCCGGTCTTTTGTTCTTGATGGACTTGCGTAGGCATCGGAGTGTCTCACAGTACACATCGGAGTTAATGCTTTTTCTGTGCTCGAGTAATTCTGTGCTCGCCTCATTTGGACGCCGCTTTTTATAAGAGCCTTTGCTCTCTCCTGCGCATGCGGGCACCCGCGCATGATCCGATCCCAGTCAGAGTCTCCAATGGCATTCCGAGATGTCTCGTTACATTCTCCCTTGGCGGAATATGCAAATATTTAACTGTTTCATTTTTATGTCGTTTCGTACCTTTTCATTTGATCACCCCTTATATAATGCAACAAATTTTATAGGATGCCTTCGTTACTTTTTTATTTTGTTATATAACCACCGACAAAATATTTTGTTGTTGTTCTAAAGATTTTTTTTTAAAGAAAATCAATTTGTCTCGTCTTCAAAGAGATCCTCAAGACAAAAAGCCGGCTCAAGTGTAGTACGGTTGAGGGGCCCTTTGGATTTGACGATTTTTATCTAGGTACCATGGTGAGGTAATGAAATCATTTTGGCTTCCGGACAAATGAATTACAAATTATCGCTAAATGAAGTAGTTTGGCGACCGATTTTGGTCACCAAAGAAATTGACATTGCCAAGTCCCCTCTCATATGCTACATTTAACCCAAACAGCCCTTGAACGATTTGTTCTTAGTGGTATATTGACGAGTAAAATTATATTTTTTAAATGTAACTTTTCCATGACAAATTGAGCAAGTTGATAATCCATGTTTGTTTTTCCCTATGAAATATCCAAGATACCAATCGTCTTATAGCAACGTATATTCATTGGATATTTTTCACTTGGAGAAGACACGAGGGTTAGTTAAAAATTAGTTTCACCTATAAAATTGTTGCTACTCCCCTGTTATTTGTTATCACTAACCGTTACAGTTACAAAAAGAAAAAAAAGTTATCTCGCAATTCGTTCCAGTACAAGCAACGATAGCAAAATTAATTACATGATTTCTTGATTAATAAATTTCTTACTTAATTTTTAATGCATTGTTCTTAAATAATTGATTTTGTTAGGGCAACGGACCATAATCGAGCCACTCAGAAAAATCAGGTGGGCCCCATGTGGCCCGCAGATTGAATAATGCTAACTATGGTTATGATTGAAATACCTAAAATGTTCTTATTAAAAAAATTCGTCAAACATTTTATATTTTAACACAATAAATTTTTATAGAATATTTTTAATAAATTGAAAATTATTTTTAATTTAAAATTGTGATGGATTTATACGCGTCCTTTCACTAACCCTCTTGGGAAATCTTTGGGGATTTTAAAAATATCAACCTTCTCCTAAGAAGAAGAACGCAGAACGAGATGAAGACAAATTTGAAAGAGTCGCTGTAGTACATTCTCTGATGATCTACAAAATGTGCGAGAGACTCGGTTTTCAAGCTCAACTTGCTGCTGAACCAGATAGGGAAATATGGGTCGCGAAAAAGAAACTTCGTCCTATTCCAAAAGTGGATTCCAAAACGATTTTGATGTTTTGTAAGGCACTTAGTCTGGATGCAGAACTTGCACTCTCAAACGGAAGAAAGTGCGTAAGAAAATCAATGAAAGCGCGTGAAGCCTCTTCCGGTAGTTCACTCCATCAGACATTTTTAGGTTTGTGAGGCCCCAGGACTTGACTTAAAACTGAATGGCGAGATGTAATCTTGCACTTTTTCGAAACCTTAAAAGGAAATATAATTAAGAGAAAGAATTATCATCGCCCATCTTCTAATTTTTTTGAACAATACCAATCTGAACATAAAAGCTCAATTACTTCATTCATAAAGTTTGTAATTACAAAAATAATTTATAGTTGCCACTGCAGTGCAGAGACATTTTTATCGACATTGAATGCAAACTCCACCATATAAAACTTCATGAGCTTTTCTTATTGAATAATGAAAAGGCCTGAAGAATTTTTAATCTGGTTATATTTGGAATATTTCGCTTTGTCATTTGAAGATAATTTTGAAAATATGAGGCGGGGAGGGGGTACCATCTTTCAACAAATGCATGAATTATAAAGGACAATCATTATCTTCTTATAGATGAATATATTTCACTATTTCTATGCACGATTCTTTTCCTGGAAGATTATTTCTTCTGAAAATACTTTGCAACTAATAATGAAAAATCCGATATCACTGAACGCAAATTATGACAGAATATATATTTCAAATTCATGACTAATTAAGCTGACTGAAGAATGAATGATCTTTTCAATAACACATACAACATCTAACATAGAAATATTTGCACCCATATTGAACATTGCTCATTTTTCGTCAAGTATCTTCCTGTAATAAGTTCATAAATCTATATTTCGATGTTCAACACTCATATAAATTTATCTCAAATTTCTCATGAATAAATATCAAAATTTCGGTTCGTAATTGTCTCTTATTTTTCAGTTTGTTGTTTGAATGTAATAATTATTGCTACTTTGTGTAAATAAGTCAGAATTTCAATAACAAATATGAAACATGAATTAATAAAGCGAATTAAATTTTTTAAGTTTCAAAATGAATTGCAAATTTATTTATTTTTTTAAAATAACTGTGATTTATCATAATTCAATTCTATTTAAAGAATTTGTTATAAAAAAAAGCACAATGCTGTTTTTTATATAAATTTTTATATAAAGTTAAAATACCTAACTAAAATTAAAAAAAATAATCATAACACATAAAATTTTTTCAAAAATTTGAAATCTGCGAGAAAGGTTAACTATATTAGAAGCAAAGACATTAAATTTCCGAAATTAAGAGAGGAAAAAGAATTTTATCATATAAAATTTTACACATTTTAAACTAAAATTGATATTGGTATAATAATGTTCAATGTGTTAATTAAAAATTAGTTTCACTCTTAGAATGGTCGCTAGTCTACTGTTATGTGTTATCACTAATAATTACAATTACAAAAAGAAAAAAAAAGCTATCTTGCAATTCGTATTAGCACGGCATCGGTAGAAAAATTGATATATTTGATTGATAGAATTTTTTTCTAAATTTTTAATTCATTGTTCTTGAATAATTAAATTTGTTAGTGCAACGGGCCATGGTCAGACCACTTAGAAAGGTCCGGTGGGTCACATGCGGCCCACGGGCCGCATGTTGAGTATCGCTGCTCTAGAACTACAAGACAAATTTCAGAGAAATTTGGTTAGTACATAAAGTTGATGTAATTAAAAAATAACCAGTTATAATACACACTCATGATTGTGCGTAGCACTCATGAAAGACAGAAGCTTATCGGGAGTATGGCTCCTTTTTACAGATATA
Source organism: Trichonephila clavata (assembly GCA_019973975.1). Taxonomy (NCBI): domain Eukaryota; kingdom Metazoa; phylum Arthropoda; class Arachnida; order Araneae; family Nephilidae; genus Trichonephila; species Trichonephila clavata. Next base: position 17,935 of record BMAO01028358.1, read on the forward strand.
CAGGCCTCGTACTGTGATTTTATTCTGAAAATTATGAGATCCTGTAGCAACAGATTCCATTCGTACAGCGACGCTGTTTTCATGCCTTCGATAGTAATAGAAATGAATATAGAACGAAAAGTAAATTGGGAATCGTAGAAAATTATTTTCTTGATACTTTTAAACAGGAATTATAGAGCAGATTTATAGAAGGCAAAAAAAAAAAAAGTACTTTTCATTATTTCATAATACAAAAATTGCTTCTAAAAACATATTTTTTAAAAAAAAGTATTGAAACTTTCATTTTTAGTGCAATTGTTTTCAGAAAAATATATATAATTCTTTTAAGCGGATTGAACTTGATTACAGAGGAAATTTGTACGTTTATGTTTTAATGAACATTAAGGCAATATGTATTTCTGAGAAATTTATATTATAACTATTTTACTTCTCGTATTGAGTAAAGAACATTAAGAAAAATATTTTTCGTAAAATTCTATGATGAAATAGATCTAGGGTTAAGTACTTAAAAGTCCTCTATAAATAAATTAAGTTCATAAAGCTGATAAATCCATACGCTTCGAGTTAAAAAATCCACTCCCCTTAAAAACATCAATTACTTTAAAACAAAGCTCTGAGTTTGACAACTCTCCATTAACTTAGAAATATGCTTGGGCTCATAGCAAAGTTATGTGTTTTTAAAATTATTTTGTCATGTAAAAGTTAAAATAAGAAGAATTCTTTAAATTACCGACTAAAACGTTTAGCAAGCAAAATAAATAAAATATATCGTAAGATGTATACTCCTGTCTCTTGCATATAATTTTAAGATAAATGAGAGGAACACATGAATTTAGTAATATAGCAGAAAAATAGTTTGAAAAATAAGATAACAAAAGTGTAGTAAGTTTTTTATTATATGGACTAAACTTTTTAATTTATTAGAGTTTTAATATAGCACGTACGGAATAAATGCTATTTCTCATTTTTAAATATAAATTCTTGCCAAAAAAAAGTTTATTTTAACATTTAAACAATAATATAGATCTGGCTTCGTGGCAACCTAAGGCACGAGGTGCATTCTCAGTGGCATTCTACATTGCTCTACTGATTGGTCAATTTTTGATTGGATGGAACTGGTATTTTGAAATGGAGCTGATTGAACT
>BMAO01028359.1:0-17930 GCA_019973975.1 Trichonephila clavata
TCCTATTGGTGTATAGAAGGAGAATAGGTTGCAGCAAACTCCAGCACCTGCTTTACTTCTATCTATCAACTTGGAACCATTCGTGTAAACGCAACGGTGACAAAACTAATAGCATAGTAATGGAAAAGTTAGAATATTATTTTTGTCTATAACAGGGGAGGCGAACCGTTATGGATCAACGTGCCATTTTCTCTAAAAAAATGTTTAATGAGGCATAAACGTGCCGTCAACTTATTTTGAATTGTTATTATCGAGAAAATAATATATATATATAAACTTAAATTCCAACAAATCAAAACTCTTTAATTTACGAAGAAAAAATATATTTTTGAACTGTATAGTTGTAAATGTTTCAGTTATACGTGTATGATTCAAATTAAAGTAACATTAGTGTGACTTCTGTTGTGTTTCAGATCGGATGACAAATTATTTATATTAGGTTTGCAGATGTTCTTTTAATAAAAAGAATGCATGTTGAATTGGAGTCATCTGCCAAATGGTTTCTAATCAATTAATTATTTTTGCTGTGGTTCACTTTTTTTGACAAGAGGATTTGTTTCAAAATGCCGTTTTGCGGACGATGTTCTGCATACCACTGTTCCACATCACTTACACTTACTATCTTGCACTTTTTTGCTCTTTTGGTGATCTTGTCATGTTAAATAACGGTTAAAAATCGTAAATATAACACAAATAAACTTTAAAATACAGTTCTGACAACAAAATTTATTATGCTATGCTTAGACTATTTTTGCATCATAAGCAACCAAGGCAAAACAATAACAAACGAATTGTGCAAGCACGTCACCGCGTGACCGATCACTCGTGTTGTGAGTAATACTTCATAGTGAAATTTGTTATTTTGAAATAAAATGCAAACCATTTTGATCGCTGACGTGCTCAAAATATTGTGTCACGTGCCATTGATGGCACGTGTGCCACTGGTTTGTCATGCCTGGTCAATAACGTCCCCTTTAAATCCCTTAAGATTTCGATTTTCGGTATTAACAGTATTCATTAATATGAATATTCCTGCTAAATTTCAAGACTAGCTCCAATAGAAGGGGTCTCGTGATGAGTGAATTTCTGTGAAACGCTTTTCTCCCATATACAGTAAAATACGTTTAGAGCGAAAACGCTTAAGACGAAATATCGGTTAATACGAAAAAATACAACGGTCTCGAAAAAATACTATGTGTTTTCACGCATCACATTTCTCCTAACACGGAACAAAAATCACTTAACGCGAAAATATTTCCTTTCTGGGAATGAACAAAATACAGAAAACACCAGCCGCGAAGGCGATATTTAAAAGGAATGTGAAATGAAACAGGTTGTTTCATAGAAAAAATGCTAACTTGGCTTTGAAATATTCTCGGGATAGACTGTGACATGAGCCAGTTTTGTTTATCTATGTTACTTTCATCCTCGATCCCTAAAAACGTCACACAAAAATAACTCATCCCTCAGCAGTTGGCATAGAAATTCGGTGATGAGTACAAGTTAATGAGTTGGTTCGTATTATTTTTCCTTTTTTGGAAGATTTTTTTTTATTTTTTTGCAAACCAATGGGGAAATAAAACTGCTAATTCGCTTTAAAAAAAAAGATGGAGCTCTTTAAGGGTGATGATCAAAAACAGAAGACGAAAACAATATCTACTAATAATTTCTAAAAAATTACATGTTACACATTACCTAATTTGGACATATGAACATTTACAGTACAAGACATACACATTAATTTCTGTTCTGAATCGTTTTAAAATCTTCTTTCTACAAAAATGGTCAATGCTTATAAAATATAGACAGTTTTTAAAGCCATCAGTGGAAAACAAATTCGGCGAGTTCCACACCTAAGGAGTTCAAGCATGTTGAAGAAAGCCCTGAACGACGAATTTGGGACTTGAATTTAAGGTCAACGGAGTTAGAGGAGGACGAAAAATCATCTTTAAGCGTTTACTGCTATTTTAATAACGTAATAAAAATACGTTGGCTCACGATCGTAAAAGTTTACGAACACTGATCAAAATGCTGGCAAAGGATAAGAGGTCGAATCAATAGTGTTGTGGAATTTTACATTAAGATTGGATTTTAAAAGATAAATATAGATTCCCATTGTGAAGAATGAAAGTTATATTTCTTTTTGATGGAATCCATTTCAATGAATATTACGAGATATTTTTTATTACATAAATTTTCATTCTGTTTTAGGAGTTAAGGTATCCGTACACCTTGATTGGATGATATCATACAATTGAATGATGGGTGCTAGGATTGTGCTGACATTTTTAAGAAAACTTAATATTAACTCCTGGTTGTTTTACTTTAAAAACATATACCATTTATAAAACATTTTTACATATAAACATCTTTACGTTAACATAATTAATGATGCAGAACGACGTTCAACAAAAAATCTAAAGCGGCGCAGAAAATTTTTAACAACTACAAGGAAAGAAGATCAATGTTTTAGAGGGAAATGAGGGAGTGTTATTTATTTTTTCCCTCTAATGGGACTGGTGATTGGTATTTTTTACCTTTGCAGACCTAATACATTTCTCAGGAGCTGGTAACACTTTTTAGTGCGGCACCATATAGACGATACCAATTGCCGCAAGTAATTGTGATACCCAGTTTCCTCCACAGAGGGAGGCACCTGAGCTCTGACGATGCGAAATTGCTCTTAGGAATTTAATTTTGCCGAGAGCACCCAAGCCAATTGAACACTCAATGGATTTTTTTTTACATGCCGCATAATCATACGAGATGTCCGCTGTCGATTTTCTGCATCATGAAAATCCTCCGACTTTGGCCAGGGTCGAACCCGCAGCCTTAGGTGCAGAAGGCCAGCGACAAACCAACCACGCCACCCACGTGTTATTTAAAAATCAGGGGCATTTTAAGTATATATAAGTGCGTTTAATGTTAATAATTGCAGTTGGAAGTTTATTTCTCATTCGTCTCAAAATGAATTTTCTTACGTATTGTCATCTGATAATGTAAATGTCAGAAGTTGTAAAATAAATTAGTTTAAGTTTTATAATTACATTTAATTTATAGATTTAACCCCTTAACAATCGGATAAATTTGAAGAAAACGGTCCTAAAAGTTCCTAATTTTTATTCAAGAAACTTATATAAAACTAAGTACATGTTCAATATACACTCAAGAGCCAAAACATTATAACCACCCCTACATTTTGCAATGAACTCGCCTGGATGACGTGGAAGGCACGTGATCAGGTGGAAGTGGTATTTAACTGCTGCTGGAGAGTCTGAAGAATCATTCTTTCACTTACTTCTGTGTGTGAGGGGAAAGGCTGCGCATCTAAGCTAATTTGATAGAAGGCAGATTGTAATGACTCGAAGGCTTGGAACAAGTATTTTCAAAACTGCACGACTCGTGGGTTGTTCACTATCTACAGTTGTTAGTACTAATGCAAAGTGGATGAATGACGGTGAAACCAGCAGTAGACAACATGGTGTTGGACGTCCACACGCTATCAAAGAAAAAGGTCGTCGGAGACTGTCTCGCATGGTGAAGCAAAACTGGAGCCAGAAAGTTTCTCAGCTGACAGCACAAAACAATGCAAAGCCAAGTAGAATAGTTTCGGAGCACGGATATGGGGCTACGCAGCAAACATCCCACTCGTGTGCCTTTGCTGACCAAGCGTCATCGCCTGCGCTGGGCCCGGGAACATCGCGACTGGTCCATGGATCAGTGAGAGAGAGTTGCCTGATCAGATGATTCACGGTTTGTCATTCATCACGCCGATGGCCGAGTCAGGATACGCCCTCTTCCAGGCGAACAATTGCTCCTTCAATGTACAGTAGGCCATACACAGGCCGGTGGTGGCGGTATTATACTTTGGGGAACGTTCTCTTGGGCGTCTCTGGGACCCGTGGGTGTGGTTGAGCAGATCATGAATGCTACAGGGTATCTGAACATCATTGCGGAAAAGTTGCACTTTTAATGGTCTCTGTTTTTCCAGCTGGAAATGGAATGTTCCAACAGGATAACGCCCCGTGTCATAAGGCTAAAGTTGTGTTGGAATGGTTCCATGATCCAGATGCTGAACTCCAGTTAATGTCCTGGTCGCCTTACTCACCGGATCTCCATCCGATAGAACCCATTTGGGATGTCATGGGACGGCAGCTCAGAGTTCAAATACCACCAATTTGCAATATCTCGGGTTTGCGTGACCGTTGCTTAAATTTCTGGAACAATCTGTCTCCGGCCATCTACCTAGGACTTGTGGCATCCATGCCAAGGCGGGTTGAAGGTGTGTTGAGCGCCAAAGGTGGGCCAACTCGTTATTGACAGGTGGTCATAATGTTTTGACTCTTGAGTGTATGTATTCATTTTTAATTTTTGGATTATTTTTTAGCTTGAATACGAATTTCTTAATTAAAACAAACATTTAGGTTTATAATCACTGAAATGTTGGTTTTTCCAACTAAGAGAAATTTTTTTAAAAAACACGTGTTTTAAATATTAAAGGAAATTTTTATTACACTTTTGCATAATATAAAGAAACATTAGTAATTTTTTTTTCTTGTGTGGTAAATTTCAAAGCAGGAGATACAAAGGCCAACATCACAATCTGGACAGTAGTACCGAGTTTCTTTTCTGCATCTCTTATTGATTTCATCTTTTTTGGAGGAAAAACTTTGCATTCGCTTGATGGTTGCCGCTTCTTATTATTTGGAGGTATTTGTCTAATAAAATGTCTTTCAATCAAACGGTTGGGGTTATTCTCCAAGCTTGGACAGCCTCTTTTTTTGCAGTGGTTTCTGATGCAGAATACTTTTCAATAAGTTCATCTATTAAAAAAACGGACCTTCAAATAGGATTTTTTGCTACCTTGTTTTTTGTAAATAAGGTACGAGTTCAAAATAGTTAGATCTAACAAATCAAAAATATTTTCTTATGGTACTCCTTACCTCGTTTTCTAGCAATAGAGTAATCTCCAATACATTCGTCTACAATGTCTACTGCGCCCTTATGTAGGAGACAAATACAATCTTGGTTCCCCATGCTTTTTAACAAGGGTATCCAGTACCGCTATAACAGCCCATTTTAAATTACGTATGTTTATGTACCTTTTTCTCAGAAACTACTTGCTTCTCATGGATACAATTTTTACAGTAGGCTATGTGTACTATTAATAAAACTTTAACGAAGGGTTTTATTTTTTTGTTTAAAATAAAAATAACCATGATTTTTTTTTAAAAAAAATGTCCAATTTTTCTACTAAAATTTAGTTTAAAAAAACCTTATCTAAAACCCTTTGCTAGATACAGGGTGTTTCATAAATGATGGGAGTAACTTTAAGGGGTGATAGTACACATCAAGACGAGTAATAGTAAATAGGAAACCAAGTGTCCCAAACGTCTTCCGAAGGAGAAAGGCGCCATCAAAGTTTAGGGTCCTAAATTTCAAATGATGATAAAAAACGGGAAAATGGATCGATTCATTTGCGGTTTTCACTAAAATCATTCTTTAAATTAGTATTTTGATTAAAAAAAGTTTTAAAGACAAAGTTAAAAAAATGCCGTTAGAGGGCGCTCTAGACTTTGGAGTACCGAACAACTACCTTTTACCAGTATTTTTTTTATTTTGTTAAATGTTTACAAAAGCTTAGATTTTAACTTGAATTTTGAGCGCAAAATTGAAACCATCGGGAGCGGTTAAGTGGCGCAAATGTAACCGCGTTTAGGGAGGAAAAATTGAAATGCTCGTATGTAATGATCAAAATAAAAAACGATAAAGCAAACTTTAAGAGGCGATAGTACAACACCAAAACAAGTAACATTCATCAAAGAAATCATACTCGTAATTTTAACCCGAAGGTGATAGAGGGCGCTGAAACAGATTTCGTTTTAAGAGACAAAAAGGAAACAAAGAACATTTACGTTATAAAAAAAAGTTTAATTAGAAATGATTACAATATATGTTCGAAACACTGACCATTAGAGGCGATGCATGCGGTACAACGGCGAAGAAGGGATTCACGAATCCTCTGAAACACGCCAGGAGTATCGCGCACCTCTCCTGCAGCTGCCGAAAGTCTGGCGACGAGTTCTTCTGCAGTTTCGATAGGAGTCTCATACATAAGACTCTTCAAGTGTCCCCACAAAAAGAAATCCAGGCATGAAAGATCGGGCGATCGCGCTGGCCAAGGGACAGGACCACTTCGCCCAATCCATTGATTTGGAAAGGTTGCGTTTAGATAATTTCGCACCTCTGGCGCAAAATGAGCTGGTGCTCCATCCTGCTGGAACCACATTACTCGCCGGATACGAGGGGGAACATCTGTTATCATTTCCGGCAGCACCTGTTGCAGAAAGGTAAGATATTTTTTTCCATCTAGGCGTTCTGGCAGAAGATAAGGTCCAAGTAGATGGTCACCAATTATTCCTGCCCAAACATTTATGGAAAATCGTCGCTGATATGCATGTGTAGAAGACGCATGTGGATTTACATCTGCCCATTGGTGGGAATTGTGGGTGTTAAATGTACCGTCACGTGTAAATGTACATTCATCTGTAAAAAGCACAGTTGCACCAAAATCGGGATTTAGGGTGTGCTTCTGCAGATACCAGCGAGGAAAATCCATTCGACGAGGAAAATCCCTTTCAGTCAGTTCCTGGACTCGTTGGACATGAAAAGGATGCATACTTTCATCCTTTAGTACTCGCCATGTCGTGGAGGGTGATACTTCAATTTGACTAGCCACTGCTCGCGTGCTTGTATTTGGATGATCAGTCCCCATATCCAGAATTTTTTCTTCCACGGCTACCGTTCTGTTAGACTTCGCACAGCCTGCATTTGAACGTGCACCAAAAAAGGATCCTGTCTCACACAACTGTCTGTGCAAGCGCACAAATGTTTTATCATTGGGCAACCGCCTGTTGGGAAACTTTTTTCCGTATAATCGTCGCGCCTCTGCACTATTCCCATTTGCAGTTCCGTAGATGAAGTGCATATCAGCCTTTTCTTGATTAGTGAAGGGCAACATCTTTCGTTACGTTTGTTCCGTGATTTACACTTGCACACTCGGGTCAATGGCTTTTATCTTAATAACAATTTGCATATGCGTTCTTCTTCCCCATATCACAATTTCATGTTCTTCTTCCAGAATCTTGCAGCTAAAACGCTTGCATGGATAAAATTTGAAGATGCTCTAGCACGTTTGCGTTTGAATTCAAATCATGCATTTTCTAATCGAAGTTGATTGTTTTTATGTTGTACTATCGCCTCTTAAAGTTTGCTTTATCGTTTTTTATTTTGATCATTACATACGAGCATTTCAATTTTTCCTCCCTAAACGCGGTTACATTTGCGCCACTTAACCGCTCCCGATGGTTTCAATTTTGCGCTCAAAATTCAAGTTAAAATTTAAGCTTTTGTAAACATTTAACAAAATAAAAAAAATACTGGTAAAAGGTAGTTGTTCGGTACTCCAAAGTCTAGAGCGCCCTCTAACGGCATTTTTTTAACTTTGTCTTTAAAACTTTTTTTAATCAAAATACTAATTTAAAGAATGATTTTAGTGAAAACCGCAAATGAATCGATCCATTTTCCCGTTTTTTATCATCATTTGAAATTTAGGACCCTAAACTTTGATGGCTCCTTTCTCCTTCGGAAGACGTTTGGGACACTTGGTTTCCTATTTACTATTACTCGTCTTGATGTGTACTATCACCTCTTAAAGTTACTCCCATCATTTATGAAACACCCTGTATATCTAATTACCTTCATTAAAATGTGTAAACGTATTAAAAGCAGAGCTCACTGAAAATTTGAGGATTATATAATAAGTAGTTTTGAGGAAAGGGTACATAAAGTAAAAAATATTACATTTTGAAAAAACAGGTTTCAAAGTAAAAATTTGTAATTTTTTAGCTTTTCTGAGAGCTTTCCAGGAGCATAAGAAGCATTTTTTTTACTTTTTGCACCTACAAAAGGATCTTCTATTTTTCTTCTTTTCATTATTTTTAACAATTTAGCCTTTGTTGGGATTTCAAGATGCTTCATTCGGCTTCACGAATCCTACGTGCATTTAATTTTTTTGAAGCATGGCGCACAGTTATAACAAGGATCAATATCACTATTTTTTAAGACCATTAATATTGCTACATGACTCATATTGAACTGCACGATAGCCATATTTACCCCAATTTTTAGCGTTTTTAGTTCCAAAAATGTAGACTTTGGAATCACTGACATATAATGTTATTAACTGACTCATTTAAACAAAAGACGCGTACCCATACACTTTTGGGTACTCCCAATACACTCTACTTTTTCCACTTGGACATCATATGGATGTGCGCTCATAGGAAACTTATGCAAAGGAAAACACAGGTACTCTTAACAGAACTCATTTTGATCAACCTCAAAGAGTGTAACTTCGTTTAAAAAATAAATAAAAATACTTCTAATTATTGTATTTCCTCATATCATATATCATCTAGAGAGAGAGAGAGATTACAGTTTATCAATTTAAATTTTCTCTCGAAGGAATTTATTAACCATATTCATTCGAATACATACTGCCATCGATTCTAAGTTGCACCTGATTTTCAGGTGCACTATCATTGGGGGAAAAAAGTGAGATTCCACAAATTTATCCCCTAAAAAAACTTCCACGTTCATTATTTTCAAAACAAGATGATGTAATATTGCACATCATCCAATTATTTACAGTATTCATTTAATGGAAGCCATGGGATTTTAAAAGATTCCAGTTGAGAAAACTATAAAAGCTAAGGTCTCCGGAATGAAAAGAAATCGATTATGTGTAATGTATTTAGTCTGCAGTGTTTGTCCGTTTGAATTAGTGTTACTGCTGTTGGGTGTGTAAAATAAAATATAAAACCAAAATTAAAGCGCCAAAAAGTCTTTTCATAATTTCAATGAGTGCAGCAAGATGATTTATCATTGTAAAATATATCTTGAAATAGACAAGACATAAAATTATTAGATTTCAACAAAAATTTATAGCACAATACTTAAAATTAAGAATACTTATGAAACATTAGTAGTTCGTTAGAAAAACTCCCAAAATACTTATTACTGTATTTATTCAAAACCAAGTCGCTCTTTTTCCAATATTATTGCAACTGAAAATAGAGTGCGGCTTAGAAATGAAAGCTGAACAATTCGTTGAATGATAAAAATTCAACATGATAGTGATGATTTGTGCAATTACGGGTTCATGCATGTATTCAAAAAATCTAATACTGTTAAAGTGAATTAATTATTCACTTCGTATTAAATTTCGTAAATATCGGATAACGGATAAACCATTTTACACTATTTTTTATTCGTTCACGAAAAAAGTGTTAATATATTGAGATGCAACTTAGATTTAAGTGAACACAATTATTTGAAAGGAGAGAAAAGGCATTTATGAAAATGATGATTTAATAAAAATGTAAATTAATCAATGATACTTATCGATGATAACAATCTATAAAAAAACTATCTTTTTCTGTTATCAATACTTTGTCAGTGTTTCACAATCACTTTTTGTCATTATGCAGCTCCAGTCTGGAGTTTATTTCTTGTAATTTTATTTTATTTATTTTTGCGTCCCACATTCCTTTGAAGAAATATCTAGGAGAAATTGCTTTAAAAAACACGCAATTGGGATTCTTCAGTTGTATGAGAAAATTAGTACGAGGGAAAAAAAACTTTAAGAATCAGGAAAAGATTTAGGAAACAAAAATACAAATTCATTCTAGTAATTAAGTTTGAAATGGTACGGATGATAAAGAAATAAAAAAAAACAAAATGTATGCAACAAAATGTCAAAGAACATTAATTTCATGTTTTTTTTTTCTTTTCCAAGAGGAAATTTTTTTTCTAATTTTTACCATGGCTTCGCAATTGCGTGTTTTTCTATTTCTTGTATAATAGTATTTAGTTTCTGTATTGAATCATTTTATTCTATAGCGAAAAGCTTTTTCAGAAATAAATATTTTTTTCGGTGAATTTTTACTCCTTTAAATATGAGTGACAATGCTATGTTTATAATATACACTCCTACAAATATAATTTATTTTTCTTTTTTTAAAATGCAAAGTTTAGAGCAGCAGTTATATTGTAGTGGGCTATCCCACGTGCTTTTTCTTAAATTACCCTTTCGGGTTCTTTATTTGGTTTCAGAACTTCAACTTGGGAAGGAATTGGAATGTATATAAATAGGCATTGGGGTAAAGAAATAATCAAGAGCATGCGATTTAATCGCAGGTTGATGTTGGTGTATCGCAGGGGTAGGCAACCTATGGCACGCGTGCCACATGTAGCACGTGGAACAATTTTCAGTGGCACTCTGTACAACTCAAAAAATTTGTTGATTTTTGAGTGGATAGAAGTTGATAAATTTATAAAGGATCTTATTTGACAAACATCATCAGAATTATGGGATTATGAAAAGTTTTAAAAGATAAATCTAAAGAAAAATTTACAGTTATTTTGTAAATTATTGAATGCCATTTGTGGAGAAATTTAATTGTTTAAAGAAAGAAAATTGCATGTGCTTTGCTTTAAACTTTGGGTTCTACATATCTAAATACAAAAAATCTTTCCTGATGTAAAAAATATTTCAATCTCCGCAAAGAAATTGTTTAACAACTGAATGCTGTCAGTCGTGTTAAATTAAAAGTCACAAATTATACCCCTGATTTTGCGAAAAAAGTAGAGAAATGCAAGCACTTGGTTAACATTAAAATATTTATTTATCTTTTTATTTTACTATAATGAAGAGAAATACTTATATTTAATGTTGTATGTTTCTTGTTTTAATAAATATGTTCAAAAGACATTCTTTTTTATATATTTTTGTTTAAAAAATACATATATTTTACTCCTTTTATTTTCATCTTATGAAATCTTTTAAAGTGATGTAAAATTAATATATAATAAAACTGTAAATATCTAAATTATTGAGCTCTATTCCCTAACTCTGCATGCTTTATCACGGGAATCGAATTGTTTCAAAAATCCCCTTCTGTGTGGCATGCTTAACCATATTGGTAAATTGGTTTGGCACGCCACAGCTAAAAGGTTGGCGATCCTTGGTGTAGCGACAAGTGTTCACTAATTGTATTGAGCGTATGGCGTAGTAGAGATGTCTTGTTAGATTCAACAGCAGGTTGACAATACCATTGTGATAACCCTTGATAGCTAAGTATATTTTATCTATTATTGTTGTAAGGTGCAATTGTATAAATCGTAAGGGGAGGATAATGCTTCAATTATATTTTGAATCTGGAAGAAATGAAGTTTTGTTTTAGACTTCCATAATGTTACTTAAATAATCCAGCTCTTAAGTAAAAATATGTTTGCCACAATACTTGGAACAAAGTGACGTTTTAATTCCAGGTAATTTTGTTAAAAGATAATTTTAAACTTCTTTTTATAGCTTTCGATACAATTGTTGTGTTTCCTCTCCTCGAATAAAAACGTTTTTCTGTGTATATTGCTTCTGGACCAAAAGTGAGAAATTGACCTCTGGTATCTTGTGTAAGGTTTTTATAGTTAGTTTAACGTAAATAAATGTGCACCTGTCTTTAACCTGTTCAGGATCATGTGATCATATATATGTGACCACTTCAGGGCCCACGGTATCATAGGCGAGATTGCGTTTTCCTGTTTTCACATCCGTGGTCAAAGCATTGTCATCTGAATATATAACGTATGAAATAAGGAATGATTATGATATATAAGTTTTGGCAGGCTTAACAGGAAAAAATCGCCCAGTCCTGAACGGGCACATATGTTTGGATGAATCTCCACAATCCATCCATAATTTCATTTAAACGTTCTCGTATATTATACAAAAATATGGCAATATTTTTTAGATTTTAAGAAATTGTAAAAAAAGAAAGTAAATTTGGTATTTGAATTTGCAATATCTATGTAATTAAACAATTGCTATTTAATTTTATTTTTTTAATAGTTTCATTTTTAGTATATATTTCCTAATCTATTCGCATACACAACAGACATCATAAAATTACAATTGGTAACTCCTGCAATACAAACAGCTCTAAATGAATACATAAACTTAAGGTAAGGTTTTTTATTATAAGAATTATAACAAAATGCAGTGGGAAGCAGTAATGTAGGAGAACCGTAAATTGTGGTACGGTAGAAAAAAATGTGGCAATGTGTAAAAAGATTGATAACATTTTGACTTTAATTTTTTTAAATCATCATCAGACCTGTAAGTACAAGAGATTTATTTGTTTATGTACAAAAAAAAAATATCAAAATAATTGGCTAATTTTGTCTACTACCACCATCCATCACGGCCTATCACCGTGTTTTATTCATTTATTTGTTGTAAAAATATATTGTCATTGGTTTATAAGAATACGAAATTGTTTTTTAATTTTTTAACAAGTGTTATACTGATAATTACAAAAAGCACCATGTCACATTCTTATTCATTTGAATGTGACTACAATATGAGGTGATAATGAAGAATGTAGTAATGACTTTCAAAGTAATTGTCATTTTCCAAAAAAATAAATAAATAACTACACATTTCCTTCCACACTTTTAGCATATATATAAGAACATTCTTTAGCACTCAAAAGGTTAAATATAAAATTCTAAGACTTTCAGTTTGTTATTCTTCGCTTATCAATATTGAGAAATGAAAAGCAAAATATTAAGACAAAGAAAGTTATGGAACAAATTTTAAGAAAAAAAATCAAGAAATATATAACAAATATAAGGGATTATTTTTTCAATTAATTATTCTCATAAAATCTGAATTCGTAAAATATATAATCCTTTAATATAGTATATGCAATACTCATGAATTTAAGTTGAACATTGATGGAGTAAAGAAACTGGTGAGGATACCAAATTAATTAGATAAACATAAAATTATTTGAAAAATACGGCGAAATTTAAATATATATATAAACTTGTAAGATTACTATAAAATCTACTAAGCCTTGGAAGTAAGGTATGAAGCTGAGAAAGGTATTTTCTTTCGCATTATCAAAAAAAAATCATGAAAATTATGTATTGATTTATAGTTTATTCAAATGTAGTGCTCGTTCCAATATATTACATTAAATTCAAATAATATTTTTAATATAGCTAATTACTTTTTTTTATCAAACAAATTTTTGATAAAATCCTGTTCGATATAAATATCATAAAAATGTTTTTTCCTGAATTTTTTCTCATACAAAAATTTGTAAAATAAAACATCTTGTAAAAACTGTTTTGGATACACAAATATGATGGAATTATTTTTACTAGCTGGAAGAAAGAAGTTTTACGCAGTTCAGGAAATGTACAATTAATGTCTGTAAACAACAACAACAAAAAAAATCAAATTTTCCTTGAAAGGTAATATAAATTCCTTTGAAAGAAATATAGTGGGAAAAAAGTGCAAAGACTAGAATAAAATATCTTTACTCCGAAGTAATTTTACGTGTGGAAATTAAGGAGATTGAAAAAAGCGTGAATAACGAAACAAATTCGAAGGGAAAAAATGTGCTACTTGAAACCTTAGTTAAAAGTCTCATTTTTTTTAAACAAGAAGAAAAACTTGCTCTTTGTATTCTTGATATTTCATTTACGCAATTTTTAATTCGTTTCTTCACTAGATCTAGTACAAACTTAATTAAAAAGAATAAAACTTTTGTTCTTGAATTCTTTTGCTGTACTTGCGATGTCTTTTTTAAAATTGTCTTTTCCGAGTTCTGCGTATTTCTTTGTGAATTACTGGAAATGTTAATGCGTAAAAAAAATTTTTAATAACATTTTATTTTCCCAATTCGGTTTTTGGACAAAACAACCGACACAATGTGTTAAACAGAAAATTAACAAATAAGCGTAGCAATCTTCGTCGATTAAAAAAAAGACACTCGCATTAGTAATTTAAAACCCAACTAATTGTTAATTAATTTCAAATTGTAATCTTTTTTTTTGTTACTGTAGATGGGGCAGTGAAAAAATCTGTTTAGTGATCAAATAAATGTTGCACTCTTAATATGATACTTCAATTTATATAACGATAAAATAAGATACATGTTTTCCTAGCTTTGTTTAGAAGTGCGGGAAAAAAATGAATTCAGCATTTGAGCTTGAGTAATAAAAATCAATTATTTCACAAACGATCAGCATTAATACAAATTAAGAACACAATTTACAAAACAAAAATCAATGTTGCTTGTCTAAAATTGCATATATATGTTACGTTAAAGTCGTTAAATCCATGATTTCATCAAGTGGCTAAGTATTTCCTGAAATAACCAAATAAGTCAGTTAAAGTATGTAAATTTTTTGAATTCTACGATTTAGCTGGGTATTCTATAGAATATCGATTACTTGACCGTTAAGTATGAATTACGGCGAAAGTTCTTTGAACCGGTTCTAACTGCTCTTAGTCAGTTTTGAACAGCATATAGCAATGACGTGAAAAAACATTTATGTACTCAGACATTAAATGCAATCAATAAAGGAAAACTTAACATAAATTATATCCAGCGTTATTAGGCCTGGCACCTCAAGCTGGGAGAGTTACATTCACAGTACAGAATGTTGTAAACAAAAACAAAGTATCTACTTACATAAGCGTTTAGACGCCCTCTGACGGTTACAAAGAGAATTCGTTAGAAAATTCTCAACAAAGTGTGTGTGTATACCCTCATTCCATTGGTTTAAAAACGTAGAATTTGTACGGTGTATTTTACAGGGTGTATTTACGAATAAATATTCTTGTAACCTGTTTTCAAACAATGCTTCTGCTGAAAAGAGATACCAACCTGTAAATACGAAAAGATTTAAATCAAGCGATATTTGAATCTTTATTAAATAAGCATGAGTCAAAGGAAGACAGTGCTGCACTTACTCGAGAAAAACTATTATTTGATAGCAGAAGTAGAAAATCCTTAAACAGCACAAAAAAGTACCACGCGACAATTTTTACTCCAGCGTTATGATATCCTTGAATTTTAAGGAGTACTGAAGTTAATTGTGACAGTAGCAGATGCAAAATTTATTCTTTTACCGCCTTTCTGTTAAATAATAGCAATAATGGGCTATGTCATCTGTACTTCCCTTATTATTTATCAATTCATCATCCACAAAAGAACGAAATATATTTTTCTAGAGGTTGGAGATATTTATGATCAGTTAATTTATAAACTAACTTCGACATTGTATATTTTCACTTTAACCGTCCATCATTAGTGATTTATGGAATAACTAGGTAATGTATTGTATTTTTTCATCTATTACATACTTTAAGTGACTTGTTTATTTATTTCATGAAATACTTAGTTATTCTATGAAATAACTGAATTATACACACACACACTTACAAAATACTTTAACGTTAACGTATGGACATATATTAGAAGCAAAACTCTCTAAAGTGACTGAGGCTCTCAACAGCAAAAAAAAAAAAAAAAAAATCGGTAATGCATTGGCCTATATGTGGCCTTGATGTAAGCTGTCTTCGATGGGGAGTTTCTCTAATCATAACACCTGTTTGTTAATCTGTGCACCTGGCGGCATCTAAGGGTATCCCACTACTGTCTTAGATGCTCCAGATACGTCTTCCTAGATCATAGGGGACTCAATTCAAAGAGGAAATCCACACTGTGGAAGTAATTTTACTCCAATCTGTTCGATTCTAGGTCAAATGCTTCCGGGTGTTAAATGAGTTTGACGTTATGTAACTGAAAGTGTCAGTCAGCGAAATGACTTGCGTGACCTCAGCATGTCGAAGTGTGGGGTGTACAAAATTACACTCCAGATTACCGTTAACGCCCTTAACTACAGATTAAAAGTCAAGCGATTTGGCTCCCAATTGCCTTCACATAGACCTGTATATACGGTGTATTAAGGAGGGGGGGGGAGACACAAATAATCAGATTTTTCTCTGAAAAAAGTAAATACTTTCCACAATCACTGCTAAGATCATTTTATTGCATTGCAAAGCCTCTTCGAATAGTTTTACTGATAGCAACGCAAAGATAAGAATCGTACCTAGGAAGGATGGATATATACGTCAGGGATAACTTGGATATGAACACCGGTGGAACTTAAAGGGTTAAGGACGCATACGGTCTGTAATGCTGATCCAAACATCACTTTCTCTTCGCGTTTTGTCCTCACTTACGACGAGACTGCTGCATTCTTAACGCTTTATCCAGCCATAGTTCACACATTTGCGCCAACAAAAATGTTGAGTGATCCTACGTCTTTTGTAGCACCCTTTAAAAGCACTGTACATCTACACCTCGTCAAATGGGAACCTATCACATATTATAGGTTAATGGCTTTACCACTGTAAAAGCCGTGGAAATTTTATCGCCTCTTCTGCTCTAAAGTATATAACAGAAGTGGTAAGCCATTACGCCGTTAGAGCCATATTTATTTAGGCAATAATAAAGGATCTCGAAGGAAAAAAATCACTCCACAAAATTGGCAAAACAATAACAAGTTTAATACTACTACCACAGTGCAAGTTTGAAAAACGACACCCCACAATCTTACTTTGGTGAACTTTTTTTTTCTAATGGAACTGCGAATTGACATTTACCATTGTACATCCCCCGGGAGCTGGTATCACTCTTTAGTGTGGCTCAATATAGGTGAATATCGAAAGCCACAATATAATTTTGACGCCCAGTTTCCTTTCCAGACGGAGGCACCTAAACTCTGACGATGCGGAATTGTACTAAGTTTAAATTTTGCCGAGATCACCCAAGCCAAACAGGCAATCTAGGGATCTTTAACATGCCGCATAATCATACAACACGGACGCTGTCGATTTTTGTATAATGAAAATCCGTTGAGTTGGGCGGAGACTTAAGAGAGCATTATTAGTAAGAAAAAAAGTTTGTGTAAAGATCAGGTGATATACATTCAGTAGCCTTGATGTTTAGCGCTAAGTGAGGTTCTATAACTTGAAATATACAATAGTAAGCAATGAAACTACATTTTTACCTTTCTATCTTTAGCTTAGTTGATTTTCAAGTTGTCCTTACTTAAATAAGGAATTTCAGTAAATACAAGATATATCTTTCATGAAGAATTTATAAGTTATTCAAGAAGTGTTCAAGTTCGCAAACATTCTAATATCAAATCTCAAATGTTCTTTCTCAATTATTACAAATGGAAAAATAAAAGCTTTTAACTATTAGAATGAATAGGACAAAGCAATCAGAACGACACAAATTTTGGATGAACACGCTTTTTACATGATAAAGACAAGACAGAGACTCAAAGCTAAAGTGTGCATTCATCAGTTGACATAAGCAAGCGATTGCAGCGTCGCTGCTCTAAAAGTTTCAACAAGAAGGACTAAAAGGCCTAAATTCTATGCCGTAATGAAAAGAAAGACTTTGGAATTTCCTGGATATGGAATAATTTTTATCTTTTTCCCTGCTACCCTCAGATACAGTAATAGTTTAATCACAACTGTTTTTATTCAAATCCATATTTTAAAAATCGGTTTTATTCAGCGAGCAAACTATACGTCTCTCGCTGTGAGAAAAAAAGATGCCCAAGTAAAGTCTAAGTGGCTTTACCACTTATAGTCCAGTCATATTAGGGTTGCTGCGGAATGAGAGATAATAAGCTGAAAACTCGTATATACCTTTATTTTGGCATTCTAAAGTGTCTCAAAAGTCTCATAAAATCTCGTGTCCGCGTCTTAAGATATTCAAGGTCAAAGGTAAAAAATTCGGTTTTTTGCAAATATCTCGTTTCTTATGGCTTTAATGTTATTTACATTTATTAATAATATTGTAGAGAATATAATTTTCTGTAATTTCAATTGAAACACTTTTTTATGACATCAAAGTTTTTTTGAGATAGAGGGCGCTGAATGCTCAGCGCTTAGTTATCTTCAGCACAATGCAAGGTCGACCGTAAGTCAC